>JAQPPZ010016508.1:2120000-2670806 GCA_028583015.1 Wollemia nobilis | reverse complement strand
GAGTAGATATACTCCTACCCAAAAATTAACCACCTCAATAGGAGGTGGAGGAGGGGCTAAGATAAGAGTCTCATTATTAGCCCCAAGTCACAAAGGTGGCCTTTTTCCATTGATGACAAAGGGTCAAAGATTTGAGTTAGGGGGAGAGCATTTAGTCAGGGGAGCAGAACAAAAAGAAGTAAAGAAAATGATAAAAGGTAAATGGGTTGCCATAAATGACAAAGGGGGATATTATTGGAAATATGAGTAAGGTTTGTTGTCATGGATGTCAAGAGTCAGTTTTAGTGAGCAGTACAAAATGAAGGATGTCAAGAGTTAGTTTCAGTAAGTAGTGCAAGAGAAATATTACTTCTAGGTCTAAGAGAAATAATATTATAATATCTCTTACTATAATATTCAAGGCGGTCGGATAATATCTAAAGGAGAAACAAGAAGGCCCAAGAAAAATAATATTATAATATTTTATTATAATATTAAATATCTAATGTTAATACCTAAAGTTTTTAAATTAATTATAATAATTTTATTATTAATTAATTTATAATTTAATTTAATTAACCCTAAGGTTAGGGTTATAAGGGTAAAAGGTTAATTATAAGCGTCGACGTCATATTTTTTCCCCCCTCCACCGAAGTCCAAAGGAATATGGCACAATGGTATGAATACCATGTACATTGGTTGACTAAGACCTTACCTTCTATCGATTTACATTGGGAGAGACTGTAATTTTTACGATCTACATGCAAGAAAAGATAATTTTTTTGTTTTATACAATGGCCATCGAAGGAACAAAATGAGGAAGGCTTAAATTCTTATTGCTAACCTGGTGGTTGGGATAGCAGTAAGCGACTGTGTGTTTGAGGTGTTGAAAGGCAGGAGGTCCCATGATCGAACCCCAACGACAGGCTTGGGAAGTGTTTTGGATGGTGTCCTTTTTGGTCTAGGTGTCCAACATAGGCAATAAAGTGCACAAGATGATTTTACCTACCAAGATGAGTGCCTAGCTCACGTGGCATTTGAGCTACAGCTAGAGCACTGGTGGCAGTGTAGCAGGGAATCAAATTCCATCGAGGGCAAAAGAGGTATTTAATTTTTAATTAAATTTTGTCCTAAGATTTTGTTGTGGCATGAGTTTTATGTGTTAAGAGGGAGATATAAGGTTTATAAAAGTTAAAATATTTTATTATGTTTTTGATGATAAGAATTTGGAAGGAGTAATAAGGTGAATAAATAAAATTAATTGTTGTTTAATTTTTGCTAATCATTTTTAGTGTGGATATTATAAGGTGTAATTGAGATTAAAAGTATTATATGGTGAAATATTTTGAGGGAATAATTGAATGAAATTTTGGGAAGATTTTTTCTACCTAATATTTGAGATTGGCAAAGAGGGTAATTATGATTGAGACAGGTTTTGAGGTCAATTCTTCATCAAACAAACGGTATGGACACATATTCCTTGTGAGTGAAATATTGTTTGATTGGATGTTGTGAATGTTAAGTTAGAGTAAAAAAGATTGTTTGATAAGCATTGGTGGAAATGTTGAGTGAGCCTTCATGTGTATGATTAGGATTTGATAAATATCATGAGTATCATTGATATGTGGGATTGTTTGATAAGCATTATTGGAAATATTTGAGTAAGCTTTCATATGCTTGATTAGGATTTGTGAAAAGACCATGAGTATCATTGTTATGTGAATTTAGAATCATATTGAGTCAAGGTTGAGTTCTATAGTGTTAGTTGTTGAAAGCATTGTAAAAAACTTGTTTAAGGTTTGCAAGCAAGTTGTGTTTCATTGAGTTATTGGTTGAGTGAATTTTATTGAGCATAATTGGTTGAAAGCATTGGAGTGATAGTTCAAGTTTTGTGAAACAAATTGTTCTTTGCTATTTTGAGAAATAAATTGAAAGTGATTAAGTTTGAAACATATTGAGTCTCTTACCATTATCTATATATTTCTATGGTTAAGCAAAATTCTAAGTGAAATTTATTTGTGAGATTGAAGAGGTTTTCTGTAAGAGATCAAGTTGAGTTTCGTGAGTATTTTGTGAGTTTGAAACATTTTGAGTCTAACCATTCTCTATATATATTTTAAGTCAAACAAGATTTTGTGTGAAACTTGTTTGTGTGATTGAAAAGGTAATTTGTAATAAATTGAGTTGAGTTGAGTAAGCTTTTGTGGAAGCTTACAATGTAGATTTGAGATAAGTCTTGATAAAGACTTTTTGATTAGATTGGACAAGTTCTAGTGAGGACTTGTAGAGGAGATTTAAGGTAAGTCTTGATGAATACTTGTTGAGCATATTGGATAAGTTCTAGTGAGGACTTGTTGAGTAGATTTGAGGTAAGTCTTGGTAAAGACTTGAGAGTAGTTTGAGAAAGTTCTAGAGATGACTTATGGACAGATTTGAGGTAAGTATTTGATAAGACTAGTGAGTAGAGTTGATTGATTGATTTGTTCAAACCTTGAGTTAAGGTTTGGGACAGATCTAGTAGAGTTGATTTATGATTGGATCAAGCTTTGTGTTAAGGCTTGAGGATAGATTTGAGGATAGAGTATGGTGTAGATTTGAGGATAGATTTGTGCCATAAAAAATATGGAGATTGAGTAGATTTGTGCTAGACCAAAGGACTATGTTTAGTACATATTTGAGATCGATATTGAGTAGATTTATGGTAGATTGAAGGACTATGTTTAGTGTAGATTTGAGATAGATATTAAAAAGATTTGTGCTAGACCAAAGAACTATGTTTAGTGTAGATTTGAGATAGATATTGAGAAGATTTGTGCTAGAACAAAGGATTGTGTTTAGTATAGATTTTAGATAGAACTGAGAGCAAGATTTGGAGGTGATAGAGTAGAGGATAGTAGTATCTAGTGGATAGAGATTCATTAGCTTAGGAAGTAAGGATAGAGGTCTTCTGAGTGAGGATAAAAGTCTTCAATCGAGAGATATACATAATCCAAAGTAGTGGAGGCAGTAGCATTCTAGAGGATCACCAGCTAAAGTAGAGGAGAAGGAGTTATCCTGTGGATAGAGTTCCACAAATCATCTTAGGGTATTGGTATCTCCTATGGATGGGCATCCATGAACTTGATTAGGGGATTAGTGTCTCCTTTGGATAGAGGTCCATAAATATTGTAATAGAGAAGGATTCCTAAGAGATTTATTGAGAAAATTTAGTAAAATATTTTCTCCGTGGACGTAGCCCACATTGGGCGAACCACATTAAATTGGTGTCTCTATTGTATGTGGTGATTTATGCATTGATTTGATTACTGCTATTGATATTGTCATTGATAAATTACATAATATTATTTGAGAAAGAAAAGTAAGAAGTGGTCTTATACTGTTCACCTCCCTCTCAGTATAAGCTTATGTTCTTCAAATATGTGTCATACTTAGATGGAGAGCATGTAAATCTAGGTGAGTGTTATGTAGTTGAAAAGAGGAATACTAAAAATGTACATAATAATTATACAATCCCTATGATGAACATGCATGTTGATTGAACAACATCCACTTTAGAGAAATCATTTTTTCCTTTAAGATCATTCATAGATGTGGTTAAGAGTTTTTAGTTATAGACACTAAATGTAAATTTTGACCAATCATTGAACAATAACGTGGTGATGCATGAAGGTCAATTTTAATTAGGTAGTGAGGATGAGGAATCTATAAAATAGGAAGAAGGACATAGATTGGATAAAGTAGATTCCTTGATAGCTTATAAATATGATTTATCTATGGTGGTAGACAAGCAAGAGGAGTATCAAAACTCAATAAATGATCTGCTAAAGAAAGGAGTTATCCTCCATTTTTAGAAGAATACCCCCAAAGGTAAATTTCTAAAAATACATCAAAAATACTTAGACTGCTAAAGGGTTGCATGTGCAATTATACTAGGGATTGGTAGGAAGGTATGTATCTATTTTTTTTGAAAAATAAGAAGTTTCTAGACATATTTTATAGTATAAAACTTGGATAGTGATTAGTTTTTTTACTTATGATCAATCTCGACACCCAAGTTTTGATCCATTTAATGCGATCCAATCAATATTTCTATTGTAGATTTAATTTATCTCAATGAAATATAAGTTCAAATGTATGTTTAAACCCATGGATTAATATTTTGGTAAATTTTGAATTGAACCATGAGATACAATGATATATAGGCATAACCCAAGGGTGTGTGTGAAAGTTTATTTGCAAAAGAAGCTTTCAAAACACTTCATGATGATTACCTCTAAAGGGACTATATTCTAAGAACTTAAATACCTAAATCTTCCAAATGCCTACTTTGTATGTTATTCATAGGAGCACTTAATTAGGTATTTCTCATTTCATAATCCCTCAAATCAACTAATGATTCTAAAGAATTAGAGTAGGGGTATGAGTGTGAATCAACTAGTGAATAAACTAAAGAGTTCTTTAACAATTAAGGAAAAAATACCATGAAGGTAATATAGGAGGGAAAGACATAAAATGGAAGGCAACTTAGAGTAATGGTTTAGGGGATAGGAAATATAGGACTCCCATAGAAAGAGTACAAGTATAGAAAATAAAAGAGATTAGATATTCTCCAAGAAATCCTTATAAAGTCAAAAGAAGGTCTTCCTCTTTAGGCAAGCAAAATATGGTGGAGAAAATATGGTAAGAAAGGCACATTTACATGGTAAGGAAGTGATCGTTATCTCAAGAATGATGTGCATGTAGGTGGGAGCCACTTAGGTAATATATTTGAGGTGTTGAATGTTGATGTAAATCAATAAAGTTCAGTATCCTTTCTTATAATGTAAGAGGGATGTCAATCACACTGAGAAGGATTTTAGTTAGTCATTTATATGAAATATGAAATTTTATGTAGTCTATCTTTAAGAAGTTAAAGATAGTGGTTTTGTATTAAATAATTATATTTATAGTAATTGGATAGGATGTTGGTGGGCTTCCTCTCATGATAGTGGCTCTAGAGGAGCCATTTTAATAGTTAGTCCATGGTGGGGTTCCTCATTAAAGGATAAGAGAGAGGATCCTCAAGTATGACTAGTGTGGAGAACCTTTTTGATTGTTAGGTAGGTTGATGGTGTTTGTTCAGTGTTTGCTCCTAATAATTCAAATGATAGAAGCAACTTATGGGATTGGGTATGCTCTAATATTCCAAATGCTAAATAGGTTATTGGAGGGGACTTTAATATAGTATAATGGATAGGGTACAAGGAAGAAGTAATAGGAGGATGTGTTGTAGGTGAGGAAAAATACAAATAGGCTAAAATGAAGGCTTCTTTATAGATTTTTGACATAAATTTTAAATAGATGCACTTGAAAAAAGAGGGTTGGTTTACATGGTCTAACAGAAGAAAGGATGATGATCGTGTATAGGCTAGGTTGGATAGATTTTATGTTGATAGTAGTGTCTTTACTTGTAAAGGTCTAGTTAAACAAACTAGTGATATGGACCTTTTGACAATAAGTTATGACCATTTTCCTATAAGCATAATAGATTACATTGGTAAGGTCTCTATAATATATAGTGCTCCGAGTTTTAAGCTGAATATTTCTTATTTGGCATCTAAAGCCTCTAGAACTATAATTAAATATGCATGAAACTTGGAACCTAGGTCTAGAGAAAAATATGGATGGTTAGGAAAGTGGGGAGCAGTGGTGAGGATAAATGCTATATTTCTACAGGATTGGGGGAGATTCGTTATAAAAAAAGAGGGATAAAATTCAATTTTTATGACCACTAGAAAATGAAAGAAGGGAATTGGAACTTGATTCTTCAAATATATAGTTACAATAATGAGGACAAGTAAAGAAAAGGAAATTAGAGGAATTAAGACTACACAGGAAGAGGAGCAAAAATTAGGAGTAGGCTCAATTGGATTAAATAGGGTGATGCACCCTTTCAGTTCTTTTTTGGTCATCAAAAGAAATATTACTTCGAAAAGGATATTAACTTTATAGATAGAAGATGTATCTTGTTTAAGAGAACATTAGATCAAATCTATATTTGAATATCATTTTAGGAAGATATTTGTGGAGTATCCTATAGATGAGGGTGTATCGCTGGTTAGAGAAATTAAAAAATATGTACCAAGGAAAGCTTTCAGTTTTGAGAAAGGCAAGATGGTGGAGGATTTCACTAATGATGAACGTTATAGTGCTCTGTCATGTAAGCAATGGTAAGTCCCTTGGTCCATGATGGATTGCCTACAAAATTTTATAAGAAAATATGGGAAGTGATTGGTAAGGACTACATGATGATGGTGTGGGAAATTTTTGACAAAGGCATGTTATCATGAAGCTTGAATAAGGGTTGATTAAATTGATCCCTTAGAATAACAAGGACATGATTGGAGGCTAGAGGTCCATTATATTGATTATTCCATTTTTACATTTAATCATATTAAAAGATGTTATCTCCAAACTTGAATCAAGGGTTGATTAAATTGATCCCTTAAAATAATAAGAAGGACATGATTGGAGGCTAAAAACCCATTACATTGATTATTGTATTTTTATATTTAATATTGTTAAAATATGTGGATAATAACCATGGTTCCACATATACCATGTTGAAAATTAATTTTAAAATTTATCAAAATAATAACAAAAAAAAAAAAAAAAACATTAGCATCTATTAATTTACATTATCAAAATTTACTTTAATAAATTTAGGACATTAGTCTCATAGTGCTCCCATAGAGACACCTCCTAGACAATGGTAACCAAAAAAACATCTAAAAGCTTGCGTCTCCAAATATTAAATGATTTTAATAAAACAAACTCATAATTTCTTTGAAATTGTTCTGTAAAAGAACATCTAGAAGTTTGCGTCTGGAAATATCAATTGCTTCTTATCCTAAAGATTCCATTGTGGTCTATTTATACTAATGTGGGATGCATATCGATCTTGTGACTCTCCTCAGTTTATGCCGATTGTAAGCCATAGCCAAAACCTTTTGAATTAATTGCTTCTTATCCTAAAGATTCCATTGTGTTCTATTTATACTAAAGTGTGATGCATGTCGATCTTGTAACTGTCCTCAGTTTATGCCGGTTGTAAGCCATGGCCAAAAACCTCTTAAATCCTTTATTTTACTTCTCCTTTATCATGCTTATATTTCATGTCTACCAGGCTTTAACACAGGGAGGTAAGAAATATTTTTAGTTACTATTGCTATTCTGAATTCTGGAACCAACTCAAAACAAGTTTTTAAAATTTGCCGTCTGTTTGGTTCTTTGATGCTGTATCTATGAGAAACTTATTGAATCATTCATGCAGGATGCAATTACGAAACAGACGTTAAGGTAGAATACATACGGATTCGAGGAGAGCCTGACCAGAGACTTATCGGGGTGAGAAATAATTGTAACTCTTGCGATGCCAGTAACGTTCAGGTAGCGATTAACAGAGCACGCAATTATGAGGAAGAACCTGTAGTTATTCTGAAAGGTGTCGTTGGTAAAGGAGGTAAACTAAGGGATTTTTGGATTAGTTTGAATCATAAAGGTTTTTACTACGGAGATGGAACTGGTGACATTATTACTGCACAATTTGTTAATTGCACTTGATGAAACTACCTATTATCATTAATAATAATCTCACTGCGAAGCATCTTCCTTATTGTTGTGTCTTGAAGTTTATTGCTGTGTAGTCGATGCAATATACTAATCTTGCAAATTCTATTGTCAAACAGATGTGACAGGTGGAATGTTTTGTTGGATCAAAAATTCATTGAACAGCGTTTGATTCTCTGGATAAGCTCAACTGAATCTTGACTAGGTCATTTTTTTTTATAGCAAATTGCTACGTTCTCGATAATTTTTTGATTAGCCATTAATAACATATAAAAGCAATTTATTCCAGTTAGATTAATTATTATTGAAATTATAATATAGTATCTTATAATTACGCCGGAAGGCGTTCCTGCAATGGCAGACGGGGTGGGAGGCAAAGAGGTCATACATGTCACGTCTTAAATATTTTTTTTTTTATTAAAAAAAGCGGACATTAACAAAAATATTTAAAATATTTAAACTAAAACAGCGATTAATCAACAGTTGCAAACATTTAAAATATTTAAACTAAAACAGCCGTCTAATTAATCTTTGCAACTATTTAATAAATTAGTTTAGATATAAAAGATATATATCTAAAAACGCCGAATCAAAAGAAGGCCCTATCTTAGAAAGCACACCCCAATAAATAAAATAAGCTTAACTTTTTTAGATATATATCATTTATATCTAAACTAATTTTATAGCAAATTGCTACGTTCTCTATAAGTTCAATCTCCACGCTGTGGGAATGGTCCAGTGAACCTCCTTGGAATAGGAGTTTTCTTAGAAGAGTTCCCTCGATCAATTAAATTTTCTAGTTAACGTTACTCTTTCATTACGACCCGGATAAGCTTGATTCACACGGAATAGAAATATGCCTAATACAGTTGAATGGAACAACTTTTTTCTACAAATACTTTAATAAAATAAATAATTCAAAATGTTTTTTTTCAAGAGAGTTGGTCACAACTACATTATTTTTTAGTAATTATATTATCTTTAGTAACTGAGGTTCAAACCAGATCCGATGTGAAGGAGATCGTTGGTCACTTGGAATTCATATTATCATCGTGGGTCTGACCCACACTAAGAGAATTCAAATTAGACTACTACCAACAGGCTGCTTCAAAATGTTTTTTTTAAAGAGAGTTGGTCACAACTACATTATTTTTTAGTAATTATATTATCTTTAGTAACTGAGGTTCAAACCAGATCCAATGTGAAGGAGATCGTTGGTCACTTGGAATTCATATTATCATCGTGGGTCTGACCCACACTAAGAGAATTCAAATTAGACTACTACCAACAGGCTGCTCCCGAGGTTTGAACCTGGATGCCTTCTTGGTAAATGCCTAGCCAGACAAGCACTTACTAATCCACCTAACTGGACATAAAGGGGACCACCGGTCACTCAAGATTCGTACCATCATTGTCGAACACTCAGAGGATTCAAATCAAACCACCAATCATTCAGGATTTGTATCGTCATCGTCGGTCTCGTGCACACTCAAAGGATTCAAATCAAACTACTGCCTTTGCAAACATGTTACCCCTCATATCTGAACCCGAGTGTCTTAATAAAATCAAATAAACACTTACCAATACACTAAGCATTTAAAATAAAAGTAGAAATTAATGTGCTTGAAAAGATGGTTGATGATTTAGTTAACCTTATTAGTACATATCAAGGTCTTACCAATACACTAAGCATTTAAAATGAGAGTAGAAATTAATGTGCTTGGAAAAATGGTTGATGATTTAGTTAATGTTATTAGTACATATCAAGGTCATTTAAGTTTCGATAAAGAAATTAATTTAAAAAAAAATTATATATATATATATTTTTAATGTTATTGATTATTGTTGTGTTGCATTTAATGTTATTGGTTTTTGTAGTACTATTGTAAACACGAAGAAAGAAAATTTTAATTTTACTTTTACTGTTCTTAAATAGTGTTTGCCCGATTCTTCGGATACTAAAAACTGAAGTCCATTAAACACAAATAATTATGTTCTCTATTCTACATAATGTGTTAGACCTTTCGTAATATTGTTGTTCGTTGTCTTAGCTTCTTCAAGTCTCTTATTCTAAAATGTGATTAATCTAACAATTTTTGGTTAATTTTCTCTTTTTCATTTAAGAGTTTAATTTTAAATTAATTAATAATTGATAAGTAGTTTATTTATAAGGAAGGTTTTTAGTAGATATTTATTAAATAAAAAATATTTTTATTAAATTATAAGTATTTGAGGGTTTTTGGTTTATTTTTATTCGTAAATTTAAATTTGGTTGCTTTGGTTTTTGATATTAATATTATCATTAATTAGGTGGTTGCTCTCCTTTTCTATGGTTTTACCATTCGTAGATGTACCGGTTATTTTAGATAGTGGAATTCATGATGTCGAAGCAAGCTCGAAAGTTTATTTTGAAAGTTGTGGATGAGGTAATGATTCTTCTCCAGATGTTGTGCTCTCTTGATGTTGTTTCTACAGTTATAAATTGGTATGAGAATCATTGTCTTATAGCTTATTTTGTTGGTCGGATCCCGTAGCAAGAATATTTTCAAAATTGGTTGAAACTTCACTGGGAAGCTTATGGCATTTTGATTGCAGGTATCCATAATCTTACTAAAAGTTTTTTTTTTTCCTTCAAAGAAATCTTGCAATTGCAAACTACGGTTGCTAAGTCTAGTTACTGGTTTCTTGGTAATATTTTGAAGGTCCTTTCTCCTTGGACTCCTTTTTTCTGAGTTTTAGAGCAAGTTGCCTTTAAAGTGCAATTTTGAATTGAAATTTGTGGTCTTCCACTTCCCTTATGAATATTTATTGATGATATTGTTAACCCCATTGGTTGGGTGATCTATACAGAAGAAGATTAGTTCTTATCAGTATGTTCTAATAAAAGAGTTTGTGTTGAGGTTGACCTCACACAAGATCTCAGAGAATTTTTAAACATTTAGGTTGATACAGATCATTTTATGAAAAAAACGTATTTGCTTTAATTTAATTAATACTTGTTTTCAGTGTCAATCCACCACACATCGTATCAAGGATTATCCGTTGGTTGCTCAAAAACATTCAATGGTTACCCTTGCTCCTCATACCATGCTTGCACCTACCAAACCCTTTGTTAAGGGTGAATAAATCATATTTTCTAATAAGAAAGGGGCAACCAACCTTAATCGATGCTTTCTAACAGAGATAGGGTTCTGAAGCCACCATCTCAACCTCATATTGTTCTTGCTCATATTGTTTTGGCTCCTCAGTCTTCGCCTACTGAGAAACCTTGCAAGCATAAATTAACCTCAAAAGAAGAAAATTCACTACCAATACCTTCACCCTCCAAGCATTTGTGTAGTCCATATCGGGATGGCTCGTCATTATTAAGGGGATGCTAGGAGGCTAAAAATCGTCCTTCAATTGTTGGTGACTTATTTCAACCTTCTCAAACCTCTTTATTTAATAGGTTTTTGGTGTTGGCTAATAGTGTGGGTAGACCCTCGATTGTTGGTAAATTAGTTCAACCTTTTCAGACCTCTGCATTTAATAATTCTTCGATGCTGGTTGATAGTGGGGTAAGCCCTATGGGAGACAACTCCATGGATATTCTTCCTCCATGATTTTCCTTTTATGGAATGTTCAGGGACATACAAAGTCCTGTTTGCAGTTGTTTATGGAGGTACTGTGAAGGGTGGTGATTAAGTTGAGAGTTGTCACCATTGGTAGTATTGGTATATGTCAGTGTTGTACTTTTGATGGTTCTTACTGCCATTGTTCAAAGTTATGGATTATAACAGTTCAAATAATTTGGTTTAGTGAAAGAATGTTGCCCTAGCTACATAAATGTGTTTCGATAAAAGCAGTGTGTATTTGTGCTGCACATTGATGTGAAGATTGTTAGATCTGTTATGATGCTTTGGTGAAAATATTTAATTCATGTGCAAAATCAGAAAGCTCACATTTTATTATTGCATTAAAAGTGGCTACATGAGCAGGAAATTACATCAATACAAATTGAGTATAAATATTCAAGGAGACAAATTTAGATCGATCCACATTTGATCGTTACACATTTTATCAACTGCATGTGTAATATTTTGTTCAATCGCCATAGGGTCACTGATTTTTGGGTATCCAATTTTTTTTTATTTGTATGAAGCGGGTTCATAGCCATTGTCACTATCATCACTAATGATAATGAAGGCAGGTTCTTCAGGTTCATAGTTGGTCTTAGCCACCTCCTCTTCATCATCACTAATGATGATAAGTTCAGGCTCTGAAAAGGAAGGAAAGTACTCAACTACACTATCACTATGACCGTTAGATGCATCATCACCTTCATTATCAGTCATTTCTTATGGAGGAAGTTCATTCGGTTCATAGTCAATCTGTTTCTCGATCACATGGTTGTGCAATCTATGGAAGATAGCATTGATGCCGAGTGTCTCGATTGCATGATCAAATGCATGAGGATCCCAACTATCCAAAAATGTTAGCAAAGATTTTTTAGCATCCTTGTGACCTTATGATGAATCAACACTGCAATTTTGAAGATCACATTAGTAAGAAATGCATGACTATAAAAAATAAAAAATAAAATAAATAAATAAAAAAATCAAGGAGGAATAGATATAATACAGTTTGTGAATTACTCTGTACAAATTCGCAGACAGTTCTCTTGAAATGTTGATAAAATGCTAAATCAAAATGCTGCCTTTTTGAATGTGACAATGCATTTATATAGTGACTCCAAGTAGTCGGGTGTTACATGTTTTAATGTTCGGTTGGCACAATTAGGTGGAGGTAATAAGCAGGAGAATGAGACGTTGGCTTGACAGACCTATTTTTTATTATTGTGAAATCTCTCTGGTTATGGCGGTTACAAAAAAAATTAGCGAGGATGTTGGGTTTCTAGGTGCCAGAGCTCCCAAGGTTTCCATATGACATGCATAAGCGATTGTAGAAGTCAGAGATTCGATCTGAAAGCCTGGATTTCAACTCGAAGGATTGCACTTGCTGTCATTCCCCATGTAATAGTATGCCAAAGAAATCTTAGCTGGATAGTTCATTGAACTCAGGTTTCTCAAGAAGAATCAGAACTAAAGCTGCTCGGTCTATTGCTTGAGGACAAGCAACAAGCACTAATACCCGAAGCTTCAGAAGAACAATATTCCCATCTTGAACAAGTGCTTCTATTTGAGAAACTACCTGTTGCAGAACCAACAACTACTCTACAATATTCTGTCTTGGAGGAGCCGTGACTCTAACCTCATTGAGGGGATTTCCTTTTCTTAAGTGCCGAGAACATAGCATGAAAATTGCCATAAATAGGAAAAAGCAAGGTAAAAGAATGAGGTAATTGTCAAAGCTAAGGTGTGTGAATTGAAAGATAAGTTTGAGATTGCAGAGCAACAGAGAGTTGATGCTGAGAAGACATTTGTCCAGTTATGTTCTTACACATATTGTATTGGTGAAGTTGATGGTGATGGTGTCATTCACTTGTTATTACCACTATTCATATTATTGATATTGTTGATGCTTATTATGCTTATCATGATGTTGTCAAACAGTGAAATGAAGTGGTCTTGAACAAGGGGAGTTTGTAGCCGTCCTTTGTCATTGTTGTCAAAGGGAGAGAAAAAGTTATAGGTGCATGCTCTTGTGTTGCCAACAATTTCAAAGGGGGAGATTGTTGAGCAAGGTGTTGTTATTGTTGTCAACACACTCAGTGGGATTTGGTTGGTGTTGTGGTATAGTGTTTGGTGCTTGTAAAAAGTTGTCTAGTGATCGTAGAGATGTGGTGTATGCTCGGTTGAGGTTGTTGCAGGTGATTTGTGCAAATTTGCAAAAGTTGCAAAAGTTGTCACAAACTTGTCAAAGTTGCAAAAATTGCAAAAGTTGTCAACAAGGAGCAAAAGTTGCAAATCTTGCTCCTGCGTGTAAATGGACTGTGTTGGATGACCCAAAATATCATTTGGCATCTTGTTTGTCAGTTGGAAGTGAAATTGCAGTGTCGGTACAGTGTTGGACAAAATTTGGTACAAGTGTGAGTCACTTGACAATTTTTTGACAGGTGATAAATCAGCGCAGGAGGCCTATTTGCAGGAATAATTCCAAGAAATTCGAAAAGAGTTAGATACTAAAATTTGAACTGGAGGTATTTTGATATACTATGAATCAATTTTCCAAGAATTGTCTCGTTTGGAGATCCCAGTAGAAAGTTATGACTCTCAGAAAATGGCCTCAGAGAACTTTTTTCAATTTTGGACAGTTTTATGTGACAACGGTAAATTGATAAAATTCATGTCATTTTGTGAAAAATATTGAAGTCTGATTATGGATTCATGTTTAGTTCATCAAGATGAGCAACTTTGATTTTTGAACAATGCCAATCTGAGGTCCCGAAGTATGAGTTTGAGTAAGGTGCACCGTAGTTGGCCATGAAGTGTTTGACAAAATATCTTCTCCATATTTGAACAGTTGAAAGTAAGATGTGACCAGCAGTGACTGCAGAAAATATGGACCAGGTTGAAAATATAAAAAAGGATTTACAATTGACAAGTGGCATATGTGAATCTTGTGTCATAAAGGAGTTACAAAAGGAGTTATATAAAAAGGGAGTTACAATTGACAAGTGGCATATGAGAATATTGTGTCATAAAGGAGTTATATAAAGAAGGAGTTACAATTGACAAGTGGCATATGAGAATATGAAAGTTACAAAAGAAATATTTACAATTGATAGGTGGCATGTGAGAATATGGAAGTTACAAAAGAATGAGTTACAATTGATAGGTAGCATGTGAGAATATGAAAGTTACAAAAGGAGTTACAAAGAGAAAATATAGTTATAAAAAGAGTGTTGCTTGGAGAATTTTAGTTGGGCTGTAAGTGTGTGTGTTTTGAGAATTGTGAGAGAGGTTGGGTAAGCAATAGACCAGTCAAGGTCTTGTAAAAGTGAAGGCATTTTTATGTCAATCTTCTAGTTTCAAAATTAAAGTCCAAGTTGGTGCTTGACATCAGGGGTTGATGCTCCTTCTAGTTGGTGCTGGTAAATCAAGGGTTGGTCCTCCTTCCAATGGGTGCTGGTAAATTGATTGTAAAGTTGGTGCTTTGCAAAGGTTGGATTTGGATGGGAGTCCAAATAGTCATTTTCGGGGATGTAGCCAAATCGGTGAACTTTGGTACATCTTGTGTTGTGTGATGTTATCTTGTTATACTTGTTTTATTTGGTTTCATGTATGCATTATTTTGGCTTTAAGTATTGAAAATTTATATATAAAAGAGCTACACTGATTCACCCCCTCTCAGTGTCATTGTGCGACTAACAAATTATAATCATTGCATTTGCTGGAAATTGTTAATTACTATTTGATATGAATTTCCACTAAAATATTTATTATGTGCTCTAGTTTTCTACAGCTATATAAATAGTTAAAAAAAAAAAATATTTTAGTGTTTTTCTCCTTATATTTTGTCTTTGACTAATAAAGACAAGGTGAGAACTATTATACAAGACACGGACTAAAAAATATTAACGACCTGGAATGTTAGAAAACATATAATACTAATTTAAAAAAATCATGAAATATATATCAACACAAACACTCTTAAATATAGTGTCTTCATTATAATGAAAGCATATCATATTTTCATTAAAATATAAATATATTCATTAAAATATAAAATAATTTATTTATTTATTTTTGGATTTGGTTATTGTAAAATAATAATTTATTTATTTATTTTTGGATTTGGTTATTGTAAATTTTTTTATGACTTATGATCCATGTATAGTCTCCTTCCAACCAGACCTCTCTTCCAGACCCCTCCTAACGAGGTATAGGGCTTAGGAGTCTCCTCCCAACCATGACCCTTCCTAGAGTTGAGAGCTATATTGATCAATAGGAAATTCAACACAAAAAACCACCACACATCCACCCCTCACACACTCGCGCACCTCCTAAAATAAAAACCAAAATAAAATAATTTTATTTATTTATTTATTTAAAATCCTTTTATTTATTAATTATTAAATGTACTTTTAAAAAACATAAAATAAACTTTACGTATAAATATTTAAAAAGTAAAATTTATAAAACACATACACTTGTAATAATAGTAATAAAAATCTTAACCATAATATTATATAAATTATAGCTTTTCTAAGATTTATTTACGTATAAGATATATTTATAAAAAGGTTTTATTTATTTTTATTTTTTAAAAATATATACTATATGCAATTATCTATGAATTGTTTAAAAATAAGAATAACACTGACTAAAATACATAATTTAATATATTTATTTGTTAAAAAAATTATATTCTTATTCTAAGTTTATTGATAATGCTTTTATCAATTACACATTCATCTATTTTTCAATGAAGTAAAACTTATTTATTAATAAAATTGAGCATGCTTTTTTAAAGAAACCAATGGCATAAATGTTAAACTTATGTTACAATACCATAGTTTTTTCTTAAGGAAAATTTATTATTTTTAATACCATGTTGTTCTTCCAACTTGACATAAAATGACTTGATTTAATTTTAGTTATATTTTAATTATAACTAGAATTTATATGTATAAGCAGTATTTACTCAATAAAAAAAAAAATTTAATATATTTTTACGTAGTTCATCATTATTTTATTTTAGTATGAAACATTGTGTATACTAGTTTCCTTTATATTTTACTTGAGAATATTTTATACTATTTGGGATGTAGAAAAATTAAATATCAATCTTGACAAGCTCATAAATATATTTTTTATGCTGAACCATAGATAATTTTTTTTTGATTAAGTAGATGTAGGAGTTTTGAAAGGACCTCCAAACCTTTTATAAAGAGAAACTAGTCACAAAAAGAGTGACAATGAATACCAACATAAAAAGGGCTACACCCAAGTAGACCCAGACAGAACTTACATCAACATAATTTAAAATTTAAAAATCAAAATATCGTCCAATCAAGAAAAAGTCCACCATACAAAGTAAAGCAATTTAAAAATAAAACGACTATCGAAAAATTAAAACTACAAATTTAAACAGAGTTCTCGTCGAGCCGATCTAGAAATAAATGCCAACATTTGAAAATAGAAAACCACCAAAATGAAACAAGAATTTTAGTCTAGTTTAGAGCCTGGTAAAATAGTATAAAAATCACAAGCTACTCAGAGACTAGGTCATCATCTGGAAAGACGATCTGGCAATGAAAATCCACAACTCCATCAAAACTCAGAAGGATTTTAAACTCAATAACTGATTCCATCAAATATAGAACCTAAGAAAATAAATAGATCCAGATTCGACCCCAAATAAGTAGCAACCAAATTACCTTCTTCTGACATCATTAGCTAGTTGGATTAAGCCTTCTAGAAACTCCCATCAAATATAGAACCTAAAAAATAAATAGATCCAGAATCTGGCCCCAAATAAGTAGCAACCAAATTACCTTCTTCTGACATCATTAGCTAGTTGGATTAAGCCTTCTAGAAACTCCCATCAAATATAGAACCTAAAAAAATAAATAGAGCCAAAATCTGGTCCCAAATAAGTAGCAACCAAATTACCTTCTTCTGACATCATTAGCTAGTTGGATTAAGCCTTCTAGAAACTCCCTGTTCCAAACTATGATACCATTTTGAGAAGTGCCCAGGTTAGCAAAAAATTGGTCAAAATTTTACCCTTCCTAAACACATGTTGGACAATTTCAAATGTTTGGGCCAATTTATGCACTTCCTCCAATAGGTTTGAGATTTTCCAAGTTGGATTCTACACCCCCTAACCATATTAATGATATTGAGCGAGTCACCTTTGATTATGACTTTTCTAAAACCCAAAGATTTTAATTGCAAGACTCCTTGAAAGAGAGCTCTAGCCTCAGTTGCATGGCTAGTTTGAGTTTTGATATTTAGCAAACGCCAACAAAATTCACCCCTGCGCATCCCTAATAACACCGCTTGCTCTAGCCTGGCTTGGATTACTTTTAGACGTACCACCAAAGTTCAATTTTAACCATCTAGGAGGGTGTGGTTTCCAAATAGTGTTTGCTCTTATGGGTTGATGGATTCTTGGGACCAAATCAATAGAATATTTAAAACCTAAATTCTTTTTTATCCTAGCTTTCATACCAACATTCCCTGCATCCAGAGATAGAGATCAACATTCTCCATCGTGGCAAGGGCAATCTTAATAAAATTTGACTTTGGGTGATGAGAAGTGTTCTTAAAAGCTTTAGAATTTCTTTCCTTCTATATCTGCCACCACAAATGAAGGAGGACAAAGGATGTGAATGATCGAATCCAAGGTAATTTTATCTAACTAATGCTAAATATAATAGATAATTGTAAGACAATAGATTTCTTCATTCAATGCAAAAATAGTTCTATATTCATTTTTATTGGATAACTTCAAATCTATATTTGATTAATAGTGAGTCCACTCTCCTAGTTGAAAAGAATACACTAAAGGTCATTAACATCCCAACTAAATTATAGAATTTGATGAAGTTGTTGTAGTATTATTCCCAAGTATAATTAATTTATTAGTAAATTTACTAGACTATGACCCTATTTTCTTTGATAGGACTATGATTTCCTTTGGATTTCTACATGTTGCACATGTATTGATGTTTGAAAAAAATATAAAAATTATCCTTCTTGTATTTTGAATTAGGCTTACACATATTTTCCTAATATTTGAATTCATGTTGGATTCATGAGTTTACATGTATGGATTGCATATGTGTTGGATCACCTATCTATACATCTCTTCACCTTCCAAACATTAATCTTTTCAAGAATTAACTAGACACCTTGGTTAGTAATGAAGCCAAAATAAAAGGTAATTTAATGTATTGAATCTAGAGTTCTAATATTTGAATTTATATACACCACATATGCAAAAAGTATGCCAAAATTAATCTAAAGTTATCTAAACTCCACTATGTGGGTACACAATATCTATGAAAGATAGAAATCATATTCAATGATATTTGCTCCAACCCTTGTAATCATCAAGGACTAGAGTAGTCAACCTCTATCCTAAGGCTAGAATAAAAATTTCTATCTTGGTCTAATCCTTTCTAGAATGACTTGTGCAAGCTACAAACAAGATCCTTAAACTAGAAAATTAACACAAAATTATTATATCCATGATCTTGATGATTACCTCTAATAGGTCAATTTGACCAACTTACAGTTGGGATCCTCCTAAATAAGTTACGATATACATGGAAATATACAAACTAGAAATTCTAATGTCCTAGATCACATAAAATTAACTATGAAAAATATTTTCAGTGGTGATTATACACTTTGAAGTAAATTAGTGAAATTCAAAAGAAATATAGACATGTCTAAGTTACTAAGGTAGAATCAACTTATCTATAGTGTCTCTAAGAGTGGGCTCTTACTCTAGTGGTACCCAAGTCTAACCCCTCAAACTAGTATATGAACGAATAATTAACTAATGAAAATGAAAAAGTATTATAAAGATGATTACAATCATATCATTAGAGTGATCTATTATAATTCAAATCATAAGAAAATTCTATGTGTTCCCTCAAATAATTATCAACTAAAAATAATTGAATCATTTTCTACGTCACTTGAGGAGTTAATGGAGTGATCAATTATGTAAAATATTCTTTATAATCATATTACAATGAACATAATAGATTTTCTATTCCTATGGGATTTTGAATACTTATGATGATCTTTGTTAGAATAGTCATCTTTAGAAAATTCTTATTTTGCAAAAGGATAAGCAATATTACAATTGATTATATTATACCAAATTCCCAATTTATATGTATGCATAATTCTTAGAATACCATACACGTGCTATAGTTAGATTATAAAGATATTAGCCATGAAAAATAAGAGATAATGGATAATGATCTAAAACTAACATTGATGCATATTGTTCAAATAAATGGTTGAGCAACATCCTAATTGGTAATGACTATAAATTTAGACTTAGTCAATTGGATATGATAGTATACATTGTCATTGCTATCTCAACCATAAAAATATACCCTAGCCACTGATTGGTTTATCAAATAAGAGTATTCAAGCTAAATTTAATATTTATGATCTCATCATTATTTTAATGAAATAATAATGTGCTTATACTTTCACTTTACTACTTAGGACTTGAGTTATTATAGATAAGATGCTATATATCAATCATCTTCAAACAATAATAGAGTGACTACACTAACTATAGTATCTGATTCACACTTCTATAGTGATATTAGTACGGATACTTAGGCCCCAACAAACCCATTGGGCTATAATACGAATCTTGAAAGATAGAAAAGGACATAATTATCTCTCTAGTCACTAAAAGCACCCTAATAGCATCAAAACTACTATACATTCTACTTAGTAATGATAATATATAAAAACGATATTATAAAATAACTTAGGCATTAAATTGTAAACAAGTACCCATTATATAACATTATATTCCATATATCATACTAGAAAACCATAACAAGTTCCAAATAAAATTTTCAACAAGAAGTAAAACATGATCTATTATGAACTATTCTTAATAGTAATAATAATCAAATGATTTGCTATATAGGATGTTGTATTCTCATATGATCTAGAATAGGAGGATGGTATATTTTGAGAAATTCCACATGTAACACTAGATGCATACCAAGTTAAAAGTTAAATGATTCTAAAATATTATGCATTATATGGTATAAGGACCATAATGTAGTGTTTGACTATTTTAGTATGGTCTAAGAAATTATTTCATTTTCAAGTGGATTGAAACCTATATCTAACTTAAAAGGTGTTTGAATTCAAATTGATCATGACACTTCTATTATTTTATTAACATTCAAGTACCTTGTTCATGTATGTCTATGTGCTACATAATACAAAAATTATTCAACCATAACAAATTTAATAAGCTATGCTAGCATCAAGGTACAAGTAAGAATATGGAAGGAAACGCCCATGAATGTGCTTGGCTTAAATAAAATGTATTTTAAATTGATGGTGACATATTGAATGATGTAAAGACATATAATGAGAAAGATATAAGAGGGGAATATTTCTATCCCACTTGTGAGGGTATTATGGTAATACATCTAGAGTAGATGCCTATCACCTTAGTATTTAAGGTTATGTTGCTAGAATGCTAACTTGATTTCTATAATCTAGTGACTAATGGTAGAAGGATCAATATCAACAAGGTATAGTGTCTTATATCCATTATATTTATGAGCGATAGAATCTAGAGTTATCATTGGTATTTACATTGATGAATGGATCAATAACTAGCTACTTTATTTTTCTTATGCTTACAATAGTTGATCATAAGGTCAAGTTGTTCAAGGAAAATCATCAACTTTATGTGATATGCATAATCAAATTTAATATATATAGGAAGAAATTATAGAGGTATATGACTAGAACTAATGATGGTTTTCTTACCCCTAATATAATGGAACTATAGTTGAACAACGTGAAAAATGACACATAATACCTTATTCATTGAGTAACATTAAGTTGTATTATTAATTATATCATAATTATATGCAACTAGATTTTCATTCTATATTAGGTTGGTGCCAAGTGGACAATAAAATATATTAGTCTTAATATTAAAATAATGGGTGATGTATAACCTAGCTATCAATGATAGTGAAATAAGCTTGTAAAATTATTGTTACTATGATTGTGTCTATTAAAACTTCACTTTCATATGCATGAACTAATTGAATGTTTAGGATATATACTAACTCAAATAAAAATCTATAGTAAAAGGTGGTAAGACTCAAAACACTTAATAATATCAAAGCTTTTGGTGTATCACACTTATGACTACAAATGTATCCTCATTAAAGGGTATTTATTATGATATAAAAACTTTAATGAGAGATTATCCTCAAGATAATATTAACTTTACCTTGATCTTAATTGTACAATATAATAATAAACTGCCTTTTTAAACAAGCTTATACATAAAGGTGGATTAACCAATGCCACAATAGATAAAATGTAAAAAGGGTTCATAGGGTTACATGAATATACCTATAGGTTTAAATAAATGATGAATGCCTATAGGCTTATATAATAAAATTCCCATAGTGTCATGACCCTCCCTAGCTGACTTTAAGGCACAAGAAAACAATGTATTAACCGAAGATGTGATGATACTTAGTTTGAACAATTAAACTAGCTATGTGATGTTTAGTTGATTTATAAGGGTATGTTATTGCTAACATATTTCAAAGTGTGTAGGATCAGGTACACTCGTAGGTGGAACAGGCAGAGTTACCCACCAAAAATGAGGGTACCAAAGATCAGGGGAAATGATGATTAAGGTACTCGAAGGTAACATGGATAAATACCTTCATATAGGCATGCATTGATAGAAGGGATAATCATCGATAGTCGATCACCTGGAGCTTTAGTTGATAGCCTAGTAGCTATCGTAAAATCTCTGGCTAAGATGGGTGATTGAATTGATGGAAAGACTCCCTCTTTGGTTAATTGTATAAATGTGTTTGCTTTCTAATGCATCATAACTTGAGTAGTTTGATGATTTAGCTCCTATATAAGAACCACTGCAAGATGATTATGTATGCATAAGATTAATTATCATATTAAAAAATGAAAACAAAGCATCCTCCTTGTGATAGAGAACAAATTAAGTTATATGCTAAATTTAGATGCTTTTAAATTAATTAATGGAGTTTAGAAAAATAATGATTGGCTCATTGGAGCTCATTTGTAAACTTCATTTGCAATTAATTAAAGAGTTTTCATTTTAATTAATTAAAAATAGATATTTTAATTAATAGTGGTTATGATTCATTAGAGATTAATTAAAATTGATTATTTTAATGATAAGATAAAATTCATTAAAAAGTTTTAATTAATTAAGAATAAATTGAAAGAGGATATTTCATTTAAATAAAATATTAATAGATATATTATAAATGTATATTATCAGTATCTTATATTATAATATATTATAAATATATTTATTATTTTAAAAAAATATGTCGTGATCCCACATTCCTACATGGTGCAACCTAAGGAAAGGCTTAGGATACTTAAACTTGCCAAAGAAGGAAACTATGGGAGGAATGCACAAGGTATAGGGGATGGACATTGAAGGACCTTTGATTTATATATAACATATATTAGGTTTAACTAAATGGACCTTTGATTATATGTGAGATATATATTAGGACTTTTGATATATATATAACACATATTAGGTTTAATTAAATGGACCTTTGATTATATGTGAGATATATACTAGGACCTTTGATTTATATATATGACATTTATTAGGTTTAATTAAATGGACCTTTGATTATATGTGAGATACATATATTAAGATTTAATTAAATGGACCTTTGATTTATATGTGAAACATATATTAGGATTTAATTAAATGGACCTTTGATTTATATGTGATATATATATTAGATTTTAATTAAATGGACCTTTTATTATATGTGAGATACATATATTAGGATTTAATAAATGGACCTTTGATTTATATGTGAAACATATATTAGGTTTAATTAAATTAACCTTTGATTATATGTGAGATACATACATTAGGATTTAATTAAATGGATCTTTGATTTATATATGAAACATATATTAGGATTTAATTAAATGGACCTTTGATTTATATGTGAAACATATATTAGGATTTAATTAAATGGACCTTTGATTTATATATGAAACATATATTAAGATTTAATTAAATGGACCTTTGATTTATATGTGATACATATATTAGGGTTTAATTAAATGGACCTTTGATGTATATGTGAGACATATATTAGGACCTTTGATTTATATGTGAAACATATATTAGGATTTAATTAAATGGACCTTTGATTTATATGTGAAACATATATTAGGATTTAATTAAATGAACCTTTTATTTTTATTTTTATTTTTTTTAAGCGAAAAATCCCTTGCGGAGCCACATTGGTCTGAGAGACCATGAATAGGGGGTTCTACACCGTCAAAGTCACTCGGGGGTCGCACCCGACCCTACCCGCACCAACATTATCAATTGGATTTTAGATACCCAATTCAGCTTTTTGGTAGGGTGGAGATTTGAACCTGGGACCTCCCTTGGAGGATTGCCCTCTCCTCTCCAAATCACCTACAACACATGGGTAAATGGACCTTTTATTTATATGTGAAACATATATTAGGATTTAATTAAATGGACCTTTGATTATATGTGAGATACATATATTAGGATTTAATTAAACGGACCTTTGATTTATATGTGAAACATATATTAGGATTTAATTAAATGAACCTTTGATTTATATGTGAAAAATATATTAGGATTTAATTAAATGGACCTTTTATTTATATGTGATACATATATTAGGGTTTAATTAAATGGACCTTTGATATATATGTGAGACATATGTTAGGACCTTTGATTTATATGGGAAACATATAGTAGGTTTTAATTAAAGGAACCTTTGATTTATATGAGACATATAATTGATTTTATTTAAAGGAACCTTTGATTTATATGGGATATGTAAATGTTAGGTTTTGATTGAAAAGGAACCTTTGATCTTAGGGAAATATATGGAAGGTTTATTTAAATAAAACCCTTAAATTAATGTTGATTATCTTAGGAGTTTTTAAATAGAATGAAATGTGGATTTATTCTTTAAGCTGAAGTTATGGGGCTTTGGTTTAGGGAATGAAGGAATGATTGTTCTAAAGGTTAAGGGTATGGGAATTTAATGCTTTAGGACATGAATGAAATAAAATTAAGTTAGACCTTAATCTAAGTGATAGCATGTTTGGATGACTCTCCAAGGGGATTTGGTAGAGGTGAAAATAAAATTAAGGTTTATTTTATGATGTCCATTATGCATTAGATGGTTAGAGACTTAATGGAATATTGTATAGTTGCAATTTGGCATAGTAGATGAATAGATGTATTTAAAGATATGCCTATCCTGAACCATGAGTATCCTAATCCCCTACTACCCTCAAAGAACCAAAGGGAAGCGAGGAGAAGCAAGGAATAAAATGGAAATAAAGAATAGGTATGGCATCTTATGTTGATTTACTTATGTTCCATAGATTAGAATTGTGGGGAGATATTATCAATATAGTTAATGTGATACATTTGAGTAGAAAAGGCTTATTATGCAAGTAATTTTGAGGTAATCATTATTGGGTTATTGAAAGTAATTTTACTATATTGTCTGTATTTTATTATGCCATGTATTAGATTGTATTTTAGAGTTAATCTTGCTTCATTTTCTTTATTATTGTTTGATTGTTTTATGATGTGGTAGCATAGATGCATTATCATTGATTGCTTGATGATAGGGAATCTGGTTTAGAGTTATAGGGTAAACTCAGAGGTAACCTGAGGGAATTGAGACCCCCTTAGGGTGAAAATAGGAGGACCTAAGGGAATTGAGACTCCCTTAGGGAGATAAAGGACTAAGTAGGAAGAGATTACATCCGAGTTAAGATAGCTCATCATGGAGATGATATGAATATCTTAACTCATTGTACTCGTAGCATACCTACACATAAGGATTTGTGTATGGTATGGAGATGCATGTACACCTTCGATGGACAGAGGGTGATAAGTCTAGCTCATCATGGATGATGAAACAGATGGACTTATCCGCAGTAAAACATTATATGTCTACACAGATGGATTTGTGCTAGGGTAATTTCATGAGATGTAACTTCTAGGGAAACTTAGAAGAATGAAACTTTAGGTTTTGCTAGCGGATTAGGGGTTCATGAAGGGTTCATGTACCTCTCTCCTTAGTGCAAAAAAAAATATTTTCTATTTCTATATTTTTTTGTTTGTGTGTTTTTGGGTCATTAAAATTGGTATTAGAGCTCTAGGTACGAGGGTATAGAGTTTATATGTGTACTAAAGGGAAATTAGATGCATCCAATGAAGGCTCGCTTATGGCTTAGGCTAAAGCTGAGATGATCTAGGATACCCCAATTGCTAGAATCTAACAAGAATTAGCCCAAGGGAGCGTGGAGTGTCAGGATACCTTAGTATGAGCTTTGGTATCAGTGATGCATCCCAACCTAGGGTATTTACCTAGTTAGGTTGATGATGGATATAGCAATAGAACTTTGTATTATGGCTTGATTAGAGATATAGCTTAAGATGAAACTATAATCTAATCCCTTGGTTTGGATGGAATCAGGTTAAGATGCCACCTAAGACCAAAAGAGGGAGGCCTACACCTAGACAAACTTGAAAGAGTGATATTGGAGAAGAAAACTAGGATGAGGAACCAACCAACCCCAATAGGGAGGTAGAAGACCTCATCACTATGGTCGCTGCTATGTAGGATCAGATAAGACGATTGCTCAAAATAACTATAAATTAGAATTTACAAGTTCAAGGCTCAAAGGTTGGCCTAGATAGTGGACTAACTGTAGAACAAGTACAAGCCAGAGCCTTAGAAAAAAATGAAATAAATAGGGACATGAAAAACATTAGTATATCAAAGTTTTATGGAGAAGGTGATGGGGATGCAACAAAAGCATGGCTGAGAGAGGTAAAGATTAATTTTATAGTAAAAGGTTACTCATATAGAACCTGAAAACTGTGGGCTATGATTAACCTAGAAGGAGATGATCTAGAGTGGTGGGAAACCCACTATGAGAAAACCAATATTAAACCCATTGATACTCCATGGGAAGAATTTATAAACATCTTCAAAAAGATATTTCTAATAGAGCATTTCTATGCCCTAAAATTTAAAGAATTTGCTAGTCTTAGACAAGGAACCAACATAGTAGAAGTATACTATAAGAAGCTGGTAAGACTATTCAAATATGTACCTATATAATGAGAAAATACGAGTTCATAAGTTCATCCTTGGATTGGAATCTAGGTTAAGGCACGATGTGGAGATGCAGGAGCCTAGCAAAAGGCATATGACATAGCAAATAAAGTAGAGTCACACTTCTGTATAAGTATGCCACTCTACCCAATCAAGTGTGACAAAAACTAAATACAAGTAATAGTAATGGGTTTGTAAAATGGTAGGCTGAGCAAGAGCAAAAAGCCAAGAATCCCCAAAATCTTGAGAAGAAATCCTATGGTAATCAAAATAAGTTTAAGAACTTTTGTAATAAGGATAACAAGCCCAACGATATGAAACCTTAGCCACAAAGGTCATATACTTCAACTCCAACAGTTAATAATGGGAACGAGAAGCCTGAGAAACATCAAGGAGCTAAGGAAGAGTGCTACAATTGTCAAGGACCTCATTACTATAATCAATATCCATATCAAGCAGGGACTAGCTTAGCTAGTGCAAAAGGGAAGGAACCAGAACATAGTATTTATGCTGCAACTGGGAAGCAGAAGCTAGAAGGACACGCCACCCCATTACTTGTGAAAGGTAAGGTTTTCAATAAGCAAGTTAACATTCTAATAGATAGTGGAGACACTAAAAATTGAGAAGAGATAATCCAAATATTATGATCAAGATATATTACATTCATAGATAATGTAAGAAGTGTAGGATGACCATTTGAATTATCCTTTATGCCGTGGAGGTATACAAGGTAAATCCTAGTACCTATAAGAGTTTAGCCACTCTTGTCTACTTGAGAGATGTATGTAATATCATAGTCTCAATATACGGTAATACCTTATCAAATATAATCTATTTGAAAACTTCTTTAGTGAACCTTGATTATGATATTTACCTGATATAAAAGAAAAAAGAGTCTTTCCTGGGTTGGTTAGATTTGAGGTGTTACAGTTTGGGTCTATGGGATTGAATCTATTTTCTCATTTGAGCTTGATATTATTTCCTTGAAAATATCTCTATAAAATTATTAGAGACAAATATTATATCACACACCTTAGTAAATTAGAATTGGTTGAAAAAATGAATTTGTTGCTTAGAAAACCTTTGATCCTATCAAAATAGGCTTAAGCATATTTATGGAAAGAAAGCCTAGACCCACTCATTTAAAATTAAGGAACTTGTTCTCAATTAAAATAAAAGAACACCAATCCCTAAGCTAATATCAAAGGTAAGTTTAAGCCAAATTGGCTAGGTCCATTAATCATAACCACAAAGTTTGTCTCAGGAGCTTACCACCTAACCACACTTGATTGATAAGAACTCAAAGAATCCATAAACATAATACATCTTAAAAGGTACTATGTATATGTCTACATTTCTAGCTTTATTCTCAACATGCCTAAATGCATTTTGCTTGCTTACATTGTACTAGCCCTTATACTTGATTGTATGTACATGCCTATTGATGTTTGAATTACTTATTGCATCATGAGTCAAGGAACCTATAATGATGCAATGATGATACTAGTTAGAAATAATAAATTTGCATTACACTAGCACTAGTTAGCTAATGCTAGAGGATTTCCATTATCCTCTCTCTTGAATATGTGTGATTTATACATGTTTCTTAGATATGATTAGATATTTTATAATATATGCTTGTTTTACATTTGCATTTAAACTTGATAAACCATTAAATTTGTATTATGTGTGTTTATTTTTTTGGGTGCAAAGGAAACAATAATAGAATAAATAATTAACTAAAAGGAAATGAAAATGAAAAATCCTAACTATATCTAGGATAATAGAAATTAAATAATTGTACCCTTTCAATACAATAATTTCAAAATAATCATAATAATGATAGATTAATTAGCACAAGGATTTTATATATAAGAACATATAATATTATTATTAGTTTAACTTTTATAAGGTAAAACTAATTTGATTTAAAATTGCTCTTTTATGTTAGAGACTTGTGTTTGAGTGATAAAATGGATGGTCTTGTTGTTCCATCTAGTGTCAACTAATATCTAATACTAAAAAAACAACTATAGTAAATTATAAAATATTATAGTTTGATTTGTTAATTTTTTATTTTATTTATTTAGGTAGTGCAAGAAACCCGTATGACTGATGCTTAGGGTTGAGTAATCCCATCCCATCTATGGCCCCTCATAAGGCTAAGAGCTAAACTTATCAATAGGGGATTAAAACATAGCCACACACACACACATCATGGTTTGAACCTTATACCTCTCAAAGAAGAGTTAGAGCATAAACCATTGTGTTGTCTCTCTTAGAAAAAAATAAGGAATTACATTTAAAGAATTAATATTTTTTTGTTAACACACAAAACATACACCATCATGTCGAAATGAGTGATTCTCCACGAAGTAAATGATAACCAAAGCTTAAACCACACAAAATTACACATGCACACACATTGTGGTTTGAACCTTGGACCTCCCAAAGAGAGGCCCAAGTATTAATCACTACTTATCCCCATTGGGACTTGGATTTGTTAAATATTGATAATATTAAATAATAGTTTTTACATATTAATTAAAATGGTTAGGGGTTTGGGATCTCTTTGGGGAGGTTTGCCCAAGGTTCAAACCATGATGTACCTAGAAGGAGATAGGTTGGATGGTAGTGGCCAAGTGTTTATAGGTTGGATGCCCTAGTTCCATCCCTTAGAGGGTTGATGTCATGTTGACTTTGCATAACCTAGTGGGCTAGGATTTATAGTAGAAACATCTAATGGTGTTACCAATTCCCTATGTATTATATATATATATATAGCCATAACTTCATACATTGTATATAACAAAATAACCATTTTGAAATTGTGACCATTGATTCATTTTTTGATTAGCCATTAATAACATCTAAAAGCAATTTATTCAAGTTAGATAAATTATGATTGAAATTATAATATAGTATCTTATAATTAATTATAAAAAATAACATAACAATAAAGTAATTGGTTATTAATGGTATTCAATAATATTTGTTACATGTTTCTTGGATAATAACATATTACTCTGATTATGATTGAAATTATGATATTAGTATTTAATAATATAATTAGAATATCTTACAATTAATATTATAGTATAATATTATTTTTACATTACATGAACTTTACATCTTTCACCTTGAAATGAATATTATTCTTTTGTTTTTTTGAAAAATACTTCTTAAAAATTCATAAATGGAAAAACAAAGTACAATAAAATTATTACGGTCTATACAACATTAGTAGATATTCTAGCTTGCATAAATAAAAAAATACCTTAAGAAATTTTAACATTTCTACTCTAAACATTCTTACCTGATCTGAAATACAACTCACAAATTTACTTATAGTGCTAGTAATAGGAATGGAACCTTTATTAAAACAAGACAAAACTTGTCCTTACAAATAGTAAATAGAATAGAGACCCTAACCACTTGGCAAAAAATATGCTTTACTATTTTATCTTTACCACAAACCACATAATAGGCCAAGCTAGCTTTGTAGGGTAGACCTTGGAAGGCTAACGAGTAAGCAAATACCATGAGCTAAGTAGACATTCTAAAATACCAAATTTTTAGCTAACCATTGATATTGCATATATAATTTAATTCATTATCTATAGGGACCTTAATCAACATATACTTATAAATCTTAGTACACTTAAACTAGAGCATAGGACATCCAAACTTCCACCTCCAATCTCTCTAGAAAGGTCTTGGTAGTCCTCTATTCAGTTTATAAAGTTGATAAGGTGGTAGAAGAGAGTGTATCTATGTGACATAATTTTATCAAAGTATCACAACTTGTATTTAAAAAACAAATAAGACTAGGAGGACCAATCACCAATGTTAGCATTCTATAAATTAGCTCAACATCGAATCCCTTTTTTACTAACTATTTACAATGGAGTCTCAAGCTATTAGAGGCATAATCTCTATTTTATTTCTATAACCAAATTGATCTATAAGGAAGCACCAACCCTCTCTTACTATCAAGAAATTTCCAATGCAACACATAGACAACCAACTTCCATGCTTCCCAAATTATTTAAATAAGAATGTTACCTCTTATTTTAAACTTCCATGGGTTACCAATGATGTCCCCCAAATAGAAGGAGCTCTTAATACCATCGATATGATTACGAGTCTAAATTTTGTGTCATAATAAAAGTTTCCACCCTACATTCCTTTCCAAAGTTGTCACAATCCACTTAACTACTAGAACCTTATCCTAAGTATGAATATCCAGAAGCCCCAAACCTCCCTCTTCTTTAGGAATGGTGTAGTATTTTCATGCTATAAGTGGTATTTTATTTGAACCATAGAAATGATCAAATGATATTATCAAACCTCATATATTACAAAGTATTAGACAACCAACAAGAAGGATAGTCAAGATGATAGGTCTTCATAATTTTTTCTAGCACCACCAACTTACTAGAAAATGAAAGTAACCTATATTTCCACACCAAAATATTTTTTTAAATTTAACCAAGCATAAATTACACATATCAACCAAATGAGACTCTATTACCAAATGATGATCCAATATATCTAACAATCTCACCATCTACAATATGTTTTCATGCAGGAAAAAAACCCTATGGTAAGGAGTCAATACCAACTAACCAAAACTTAGATTTAGATTCACTAATTTTGGAATTTGAGACCAAGCAAAACTAATCAATGGACCATATGACATTTTTAATGGACTATATATCTAGTTCAACCAAAATAAAATAATAATCTATAAAGTGGTTGTTAATAACTATAACCCTAGATTGATATGTTTAATAAACCCTTTACCTTTATTCTACCTTTTTATAGATATCCTAAAGCATCAACAAACAACACAAAATGATAGAGGGCTAAAGGATAACCTTGTCTAATTAACTTAAACAAAGTAATATATTATGAAAGCTTATATACAACCATTACCTTTGTTGAGGCACACAATAACAACACCTTGATCCTTCTAATAGCTATTGTGTTGAATCCCAACCACTCCAATATATTAAAAATAAATTTTTAATCAACCCTATTGTAGGCCTTATCAAAATATATCTTCAAAAGCAATGCTTGCTAATTACTTTCTTATGCCCAATCTATTTTCTCCCACATGGCCAACACGGTGTCTATTATAAATATTCCTTTAAAAAACCCTATTTGCTTCTTCCATACAAATATCACTACTATAGGTTTTAGTGTAAGAGCTAGAACCTTGGAAAAACTTTTATATGAATAAATAGGTTCATCTATGACAAGTTTCAAGAGGTTGATACAGCTAAATATGATAGATATTATAGTAAAAAATATTAGAGCATCTTTTTATCTTTTTGGTGAACTGTTAGAGTGTGCACAAAATTTTTGAGAGGCCAAACTAAGTGATGGATTGATTCTCTTCTCTATGTATAATATAAATCTAGGATGAATTAATAGATATTGTTGGAAATATGAGCAAGGTTTATTGTCATTGATGTCAAGAGTCAGTTTCAGTGAGTAGTGCAAAAGGAAGGATGTCAAGAGTCAGTTTCAGTAAGCAGTGCAAGATAAAGATTGCTTCTAGGTCTAAGGGAAATAATATTGTAATATCTCTTATTATAATATTCAAGGCGGTCAAATAAGGTCTAAAGGAGCAATAGGAAGGCCCAAGAAAAATAATAATATAATATTTTATTATAATATTAAAGGTCTAATGTTTTTTTTTTTAACATGGTGGAATCGGTAGCCGCCACGAATCCGGGTAGGCTATCCAACTTTTATGGCCACCACATTATTCTGCGTTGTCCACCCCGAAAGCTGCCAAACAGATCTTCACGTAGTCCACCCCTATAACCGCCATGTCACAATCATTTTAATAATTTTACGCCACTGAAAGCACCAGGAAAGGGACAAGCGTTCAGTCCGACGAGGCCCGAGATTTGAACCTTGGACCTCCGCCCCCCTTATGGGGTTTGGATGAACCAATTGGTCTACACCTCGAACCTGTTAAAGGTCTAATGTTAAGATCTAAAGTTGTTAAATTAATTATAATAATTTCATTATAAATTAATTTATAATTTAATTTAATTAACCTTAAAGTTATTAAATTAATTATAAACTAAATATAATAATTTCATTATTAATTAATTTATAACTTAATTTAATTTACCCTAAGGTTAGGGTTATAAGGACAAAAGGTTAATTATAAGAATTGACGTCATACGTTTTTCCCCCTCCACTGATGTCCAAAGAAAGATGACACAATGATATAAATACCATGTGCATTGGTTGACTAAGACCTTACCTTCGATCGATTTACATTGGGAGAGCCTGCAATTTTTGTGATCTACATGCAAGAAAAGATAATTTTTTTGTTTTATACGGTGGCCATCAAAGGAACAAAATGAGGAAGGCTTAAAGACTTATTGCCAACCTGGTGGTTGGGCTAGCAAAAAACGACTGTGTGTTTGAGGTATTGAAAGGTAGGAGGTCCCATGATCAAACCCCAACAACAAGCCTGAAGAGTGTTTTGGTTGGCATTCTTTTTGGTCTAGGCACCCAACATAGGCAATACAGTGCACAAGGTGCTTTTGCCTACCAAGGTGAGCATCTAGCTCACGTGGTAGTTGAGCTGTGGCTAGGGCGTTGGTGGCAGCGCAGTGGGGGATCGAATCTCGTTGAGGGCAAAAGAGATATTTAATTTTTAATTAAAATTTATCCTAATATTTTATTGTGGTATGATTTTTGTGTGTTAAGAGGGAGATATAAGGTTTATAAAAGTTAAATATTTTATTGTGTTTTTTATGATAAGAATTTGGAAGGAGTAATAATGTGAATAAAGAAAATTAATTGTTGTTTAATTTTTGCTAATCATTTTTAGTGTAGAGATTATAAGGTGTAATTGAGATTAAAAGTTTTGTATGGTGAAATATTTTGAGAGAATATTTGAATGAAAATTTGAGAAGGTTTTTGCTATCTACCTTTGATATTGGCAAAGAGGGTAATTCTGATTGAGACAGGTTTTGAGGTTAATTATTCATAAAACAAAAGATATGGGCACATCTTCCTTGTGAGTGAAATATTGTTGGATTGGATGTTGTGAATGCTAAGTTGGAGTGAAAAGTATTGTTTGGTAAGAATTGGTGGAAATGTTGAGTTAGCCTTCATGTGCATAATTAGGGTTTGAGAAATATCATGAGTATCATTGATACATGGGATTGTTTGATAAGTATTGTTGGAAATATTTGAGTAAGCTTTCATATGCTTGATAAGGGTTTGTGAAAAGACCATGAGTATCATTGTTATGTAAATTTAGAATCATCTTGAGTCAAGATTGAGTTCCATAGGGTGAGTTGTTGAAAGCATTATGAAACACTTGTTTAAGGTTTGTAAGCAAGTTGTGTTTCATTGAGTGATTGTTTGAGTGAAGTTGATTGAGCATAATTGATTGAAAGCATTGGAGTGATAGTTCAAGTTTTGTGAAACAAATTGTTCTTTACTATTTTGAGAAAGAAATTCAAAGTGATTGAGTGTGAAACATATTAAGTATCTTACTATTCTCTATATATTTCTATGGTTAAAAATAATTATGAGTGAAATTTGTTTGTGAGATTGAAGAGGTTTTTTGGAAGAGATCAAGTTGAGTTTTTTGAGTATTTTGTGAGTGTGAAACATATTGAGTCTCTAACCATTATCTATATGTTTCTAAAGTCAAACAAGATTATGTGTGAAACTTGTTTGTGTGATTGAAAATATTTTCTATAATAAATTGAGTTGAGTTGATTAAGCTTTTGTGGAAGCTTACAATATAGATTTGAGATAAGTATTGATAAAGACTTGTTGAGCATATTAGAAAAGTTCTAGTGAGGACTTATAGAGCAGATTTAAAGTAAGTCTTGGTGAAGACTTATTGAGTAGATTGGATAAGTTCTAGTGAGGACTTGTTGAGTATATTTGAGGTAAGTATTGGTGAAGACTTTAGAGTAGTTTGAGCAAGTTCTAGAGAGGACTTGTGGATAAATTTGAGGTAAGTCTTTGAGAAGACTTGTGAGCAGAGTTGATTGATTGATTTGTTCAAATATTGAGTTAAGGTTTGGGGTAGATCTAGCAGAGTTGATTTATGATTGGATCAAGCTTTGTATTAAGTCTTTAGGATAGATTTGAGGATAGAGGATTTGAGGACATATTTGTGCCATAACAGAGAAAAATATTAAGAAAATTTATGCTAGATCGAAGAACCATATTTAGTGCAAATTTGAGATTGAGATTGAACAAATTTATGATAGACCGAAGGACTATATTTAGTACAGAGTTGAGATAGATATTGGGAAGATTTGTGCTAGAGCAAAAGACTATATTTAGTGCAGATTTGAGATAGATACTAAGAAGATTTGTGCTAGATCGAAGGACTATGTTTAGTGTATATTTGAGATAGAGCTAAGAGCAAGTTTTGGAGGTGATAGAGTAGAGGATAGTAGTCTCCTATAGATAGAGATCTATCAGCTAGGGTAGTGAATATAGAGGTCTTATGAGTAAGGAGAGGAGTCTTTAGTGGAGAGAGATCCACAAGATAGAGCAGTGGAGACAATAGTCTTCCAGAGGATCACTAGCTAGAGCAGAGGATAAGGAGTTCTCATGTGGATAGAGTTCCAAAAATTAGCTTAGGGTATTGGTGTCTCTATTGGATAGGCATACATAAAATTGATTAGGAGATTGATGTCTCCTTTGGACAGAGGTCCATAAATATTGTAATAGGGAAGGATTCCCAAGAGATTTGTTGAGAAAATTTAGTGAAATATTTTCTTCATGGATGTAGCCCACATTGGGTGAAACACATTAAATTGGTGTCTCTATTGTGTGGTGATTTATGCATTGCTTTTATTACTACTATTAATATTTCCATTGATCAATTGCATAATATTATTTAGAAAAGAAAAGTAAAAGGTGATCTTATACTATTCACCCCCCCTCTTAGTATAATATTATGTTCTTCAGTTGGTATCAGAGCCAGGTTACTTCAGAAGAGTTTAATAGTTTAAAGGAAAAGCTTAGAAGAACATAGATAGATTCTCAGAATGGATCTTTAGGAAATTCAACACCATTGTTTGATGGGAACAATTATGCACTTTGTAGTATGAGAATTAAGATTCATCTAATGGTAATTGGAAATAAAATATGGTAAGCATTTGAGGATGGATATATACAACCAGATACTCGACCTATAGATAAATATGGTAAGCTATTACAACTGAATAATTCAAATGCAATGAATGGAATCTTAAAGGGTTTGCATGAAATAGAGTTTATAAAGGTTATGCATTGCACATCAACAAAATAAATTTAGGATAATTTAAAATGTATATATGAGGGAGACAAAAAGGTCAAAAGAGTAAAGTTGTAAAATTACAAGAGAACATTTGAAGAACTAAATATGAAGGATGAGAAAAACATTACTGCATATCTACTTTGTGTAGATGATATTGTTAACTCCATGCAAGGACTTGGGCTTAAGGTTGAAGAAACATATGTTTGTGATAAGATTTTAAGGTCACTCTCAAAAAGGTATAGTAAAAATATTTCAGCTATAGAAGAGTCAAAAGATATTGAACTTTTGAAAATTGATGAATTACATGGAATTCTCACAATTTTTGAGATGAAAATAAAAGAGGAACCTATTCCCCAAAAGAAAGCAACATTCAAAGTTATCTAGAAGAAAAAGGGTAAGAAGTCATATTTAAGCAATGAGTTATCTAGTGATGAAGAAGAAAATTATGGTAGAAGGAACAAGGACTTAAGAAAGTATAAAGGTATGAAATAAATTAGATGTTTTAATTGTGGTAAATATGGTCACTATGCAACTAATTGTCGGGAAGCCAAAAATAGCAATGATGAAGAAAAATGAGATCATAAGAATAGGTAAACATAAAAACATAGGTACCAAAAGAAAGTAGGGATGAACAAAACAGACAAGGAAATAAATTCTTCCAAATACATAAGAAGAGTTTCTATGCAAACAAGGCAGGTAAGAGTTCAAGTGATAGTGATGAAAGTTCCTCAAATAATGATGAAGATGAAATTACATTTCTGGAAGAAGAAAAATAAGTGGTTAAAAACAAGTCACCAATAATTCTTAAGTGTTTTAGATGTGGTAACTTTGGTTATTTTGAAGATAGTTGTACAAGGAATGTGTTCAGTTTCAGTGATGATGAATATGAAGATACACTTGAAGATACAAAAGAGGAAAGTCTTCTCATGGCAATAGAAGAAGAAGGAAGTGCTTCTATTGAAGATAAATAAGAAAGGAATGAAGATGATTCTAAAGGAAAATAAATAGAGGAAGAATCAAAGAAAGGAAAAGTTGATCTTGAGGGTGAGCTTATTTCAGCTCTTAAGGAATTAAGGAAGGTAAGAAAGCAGAACTCAAAACTCAAGCTTTAATTTCAAGAATATGATGAAGAGAAAAGAAATCTTATAGAAGATCTAACCAACTCAATAGCCAAGACAATAAAATTTAAAGAAAGGTTAGAGGCTAAGGTTTTAGAATGTGAAAGGTTAGAGCATGAAGTAGCTTTACTAAGGAAGGAAGTAAAATATTCTAAAGACAAGCTACACAGATTTAAGAGAAGATCAAAGAAATTGGATAAGATTATCAAGGTACAAAGATCTTCATCAAATAAGATAGGTCTTGGTTTTGAACAGGTACAAAGAAAATAAGGAGAGGAGTCAATCTCAAGCTCCAAAGAAGAAGCTTCAAAATAAGAGAGTGAAAGAGAAAGTGAGACTTCTAAGGAAGAGTTGAACAATAAAAAGTTTAACAAGGAAAGGAACAATGCACAAATGAGGAACATATGGAATAGGAAACAACACAGGGTAAAAGATACTAAGAGAACAATGGGGTCAAGGCAAGGTAGTTTCAATAGATGATGCTTCTCATATCACAGGTTTGGGTACAAGGCTACACAGTGCAGGACACATGAAAGACATAAATATAGAAATTTCATAAATAGACATTTTTATCAAAGGTATTGCTACTCTTATAATTAGTTTGGTCACAAGGTAGTATACTATAGGGTTCATGATAGGAATATATATGGCTTCACCAAGAGAAACCCCAAGATATTTGCACCTTTAATGAACAAAAAAATTAAGTGTTATAAGTGGAATAATGTTGGGCATATAGCCAAGTGATTTAGAGTAGAACTTCCAGAGACAAGCAGGAACAAGAATAGTTAGAAGAATCAGAAAGATTAGTTGAGGAAGAAGGTGGACAAAGGTAAAGGTTAGTGTATATTGGGAGTAGATATACTCCTACCCAAAAATTAACCACCTCAATAGGAGGTGGAGGAGGGGCTAAGATAAGAGTCTCATTATTAGCCCCAAGTCACAAAGGTGGCCTTTTTCCATTGATGACAAAGGGTCAAAGATTTGAGTTAGGGGGAGAGCATTTAGTCAGGGGAGCAGAACAAAAAGAAGTAAAGAAAATGATAAAAGGTAAATGGGTTGCCATAAATGACAAAGGGGGATATTATTGGAAATATGAGTAAGGTTTGTTGTCATGGATGTCAAGAGTCAGTTTTAGTGAGCAGTACAAAATGAAGGATGTCAAGAGTTAGTTTCAGTAAGTAGTGCAAGAGAAATATTACTTCTAGGTCTAAGAGAAATAATATTATAATATCTCTTACTATAATATTCAAGGCGGTCGGATAATATCTAAAGGAGAAACAAGAAGGCCCAAGAAAAATAATATTATAATATTTTATTATAATATTAAATATCTAATGTTAATACCTAAAGTTTTTAAATTAATTATAATAATTTTATTATTAATTAATTTATAATTTAATTTAATTAACCCTAAGGTTAGGGTTATAAGGGTAAAAGGTTAATTATAAGCGTCGACGTCATATTTTTTCCCCCCTCCACCGAAGTCCAAAGGAATATGGCACAATGGTATGAATACCATGTACATTGGTTGACTAAGACCTTACCTTCTATCGATTTACATTGGGAGAGACTGTAATTTTTACGATCTACATGCAAGAAAAGATAATTTTTTTGTTTTATACAATGGCCATCGAAGGAACAAAATGAGGAAGGCTTAAATTCTTATTGCTAACCTGGTGGTTGGGATAGCAGTAAGCGACTGTGTGTTTGAGGTGTTGAAAGGCAGGAGGTCCCATGATCGAACCCCAACGACAGGCCTGGGAAGTGTTTTGGATGGTGTCCTTTTTGGTCTAGGTGTCCAACATAGGCAATAAAGTGCACAAGATGATTTTACCTACCAAGATGAGTGCCTAGCTCACGTGGCATTTGAGCTACAGCTAGAGCACTGGTGGCAGTGTAGCAGGGAATCAAATTCCATCGAGGGCAAAAGAGGTATTTAATTTTTAATTAAATTTTGTCCTAAGATTTTGTTGTGGCATGAGTTTTATGTGTTAAGAGGGAGATATAAGGTTTATAAAAGTTAAAATATTTTATTATGTTTTTGATGATAAGAATTTGGAAGGAGTAATAAGGTGAATAAATAAAATTAATTGTTGTTTAATTTTTGCTAATCATTTTTAGTGTGGATATTATAAGGTGTAATTGAGATTAAAAGTATTATATGGTGAAATATTTTGAGGGAATAATTGAATGAAATTTTGGGAAGATTTTTTCTACCTAATCTTTGAGATTGGCAAAGAGGGTAATTATGATTGAGACAGGTTTTGAGGTCAATTCTTCATCAAACAAACGGTATGGACACATATTCCTTGTGAGTGAAATATTGTTTGATTGGATGTTGTGAATGTTAAGTTAGAGTAAAAAAGATTGTTTGATAAGCATTGGTGGAAATGTTGAGTGAGCCTTCATGTGTATGATTAGGATTTGATAAATATCATGAGTATCATTGATATGTGGGATTGTTTGATAAGCATTATTGGAAATATTTGAGTAAGCTTTCATATGCTTGATTAGGATTTGTGAAAAGACCATGAGTATCATTGTTATGTGAATTTAGAATCATATTGAGTCAAGGTTGAGTTCTATAGTGTTAGTTGTTGAAAGCATTGTAAAAAACTTGTTTAAGGTTTGCAAGCAAGTTGTGTTTCATTGAGTTATTGGTTGAGTGAATTTTATTGAGCATAATTGGTTGAAAGCATTGGAGTGATAGTTCAAGTTTTGTGAAACAAATTGTTCTTTGCTATTTTGAGAAATAAATTGAAAGTGATTAAGTTTGAAACATATTGAGTCTCTTACCATTATCTATATATTTCTATGGTTAAGCAAAATTCTAAGTGAAATTTATTTGTGAGATTGAAGAGGTTTTCTGTAAGAGATCAAGTTGAGTTTCGTGAGTATTTTGTGAGTTTGAAACATTTTGAGTCTAACCATTCTCTATATATATTTTAAGTCAAACAAGATTTTGTGTGAAACTTGTTTGTGTGATTGAAAAGGTAATTTGTAATAAATTGAGTTGAGTTGAGTAAGCTTTTGTGGAAGCTTACAATGTAGATTTGAGATAAGTCTTGATAAAGACTTTTTGATTAGATTGGACAAGTTCTAGTGAGGACTTGTAGAGGAGATTTAAGGTAAGTCTTGATGAATACTTGTTGAGCATATTGGATAAGTTCTAGTGAGGACTTGTTGAGTAGATTTGAGGTAAGTCTTGGTAAAGACTTGAGAGTAGTTTGAGAAAGTTCTAGAGATGACTTATGGACAGATTTGAGGTAAGTATTTGATAAGACTAGTGAGTAGAGTTGATTGATTGATTTGTTCAAACCTTGAGTTAAGGTTTGGGACAGATCTAGTAGAGTTGATTTATGATTGGATCAAGCTTTGTGTTAAGGCTTGAGGATAGATTTGAGGATAGAGTATGGTGTAGATTTGAGGATAGATTTGTGCCATAAAAAATATGGAGATTGAGTAGATTTGTGCTAGACCAAAGGACTATGTTTAGTACATATTTGAGATCGATATTGAGTAGATTTATGGTAGATTGAAGGACTATGTTTAGTGTAGATTTGAGATAGATATTAAAAAGATTTGTGCTAGACCAAAGAACTATGTTTAGTGTAGATTTGAGATAGATATTGAGAAGATTTGTGCTAGAACAAAGGATTGTGTTTAGTATAGATTTTAGATAGAACTGAGAGCAAGATTTGGAGGTGATAGAGTAGAGGATAGTAGTATCTAGTGGATAGAGATTCATTAGCTTAGGAAGTAAGGATAGAGGTCTTCTGAGTGAGGATAAAAGTCTTCAATCGAGAGATATACATAATCCAAAGTAGTGGAGGCAGTAGCATTCTAGAGGATCACCAGCTAAAGTAGAGGAGAAGGAGTTATCCTGTGGATAGAGTTCCACAAATCATCTTAGGGTATTGGTATCTCCTATGGATGGGCATCCATGAACTTGATTAGGGGATTAGTGTCTCCTTTGGATAGAGGTCCATAAATATTGTAATAGAGAAGGATTCCTAAGAGATTTATTGAGAAAATTTAGTAAAATATTTTCTCCGTGGACGTAGCCCACATTGGGCGAACCACATTAAATTGGTGTCTCTATTGTATGTGGTGATTTATGCATTGATTTGATTACTGCTATTGATATTGTCATTGATAAATTACATAATATTATTTGAGAAAGAAAAGTAAGAAGTGGTCTTATACTGTTCACCTCCCTCTCAGTATAAGCTTATGTTCTTCAAATATGTGTCATACTTAGATGGAGAGCATGTAAATCTAGGTGAGTGTTATGTAGTTCAAAAGAGGAATACTAAAAATGTACATAATAATTATACAATCCCTATGATGAACATGCATGTTGATTGAACAACATCCACTTTAGAGAAATCATTTTTTCCTTTAAGATCATTCATAGATGTGGTTAAGAGTTTTTAGTTATAGACACTAAATGTAAATTTTGACCAATCATTGAACAATAACGTGGTGATGCATGAAGGTCAATTTTAATTAGGTAGTGAGGATGAGGAATCTATAAAATAGGAAGAAGGACATAGATTGGATAAAGTAGATTCCTTGATAGCTTATAAATATGATTTATCTATGGTGGTAGACAAGCAAGAGGAGTATCAAAACTCAATAAATGATCTGCTAAAGAAAGGAGTTATCCTCCATTTTTAGAAGAATACCCCCAAAGGTAAATTTCTAAAAATACATCAAAAATACTTAGACTGCTAAAGGGTTGCATGTGCAATTATACTAGGGATTGGTAGGAAGGTATGTATCTATTTTTTTTGAAAAATAAGAAGTTTCTAGACATATTTTATAGTATAAAACTTGGATAGTGATTAGTTTTTTTACTTATGATCAATCTCGACACCCAAGTTTTGATCCATTTAATGCGATCCAATCAATATTTCTATTGTAGATTTAATTTATCTCAATGAAATATAAGTTCAAATGTATGTTTAAACCCATGGATTAATATTTTGGTAAATTTTGAATTGAACCATGAGATACAATGATATATAGGCATAACCCAAGGGTGTGTGTGAAAGTTTATTTGCAAAAGAAGCTTTCAAAACACTTCATGATGATTACCTCTAAAGGGACTATATTCTAAGAACTTAAATACCTAAATCTTCCAAATGCCTACTTTGTATGTTATTCATAGGAGCACTTAATTAGGTATTTCTCATTTCATAATCCCTCAAATCAACTAATGATTCTAAAGAATTAGAGTAGGGGTATGAGTGTGAATCAACTAGTGAATAAACTAAAGAGTTCTTTAACAATTAAGGAAAAAATACCATGAAGGTAATATAGGAGGGAAAGACATAAAATGGAAGGCAACTTAGAGTAATGGTTTAGGGGATAGGAAATATAGGACTCCCATAGAAAGAGTACAAGTATAGAAAATAAAAGAGATTAGATATTCTCCAAGAAATCCTTATAAAGTCAAAAGAAGGTCTTCCTCTTTAGGCAAGCAAAATATGGTGGAGAAAATATGGTAAGAAAGGCACATTTACATGGTAAGGAAGTGATCGTTATCTCAAGAATGATGTGCATGTAGGTGGGAGCCACTTAGGTAATATATTTGAGGTGTTGAATGTTGATGTAAATCAATAAAGTTCAGTATCCTTTCTTATAATGTAAGAGGGATGTCAATCACACTGAGAAGGATTTTAGTTAGTCATTTATATGAAATATGAAATTTTATGTAGTCTATCTTTAAGAAGTTAAAGATAGTGGTTTTGTATTAAATAATTATATTTATAGTAATTGGATAGGATGTTGGTGGGCTTCCTCTCATGATAGTGGCTCTAGAGGAGCCATTTTAATAGTTAGTCCATGGTGGGGTTCCTCATTAAAGGATAAGAGAGAGGATCCTCAAGTATGACTAGTGTGGAGAACCTTTTTGATTGTTAGGTAGGTTGATGGTGTTTGTTCAGTGTTTGCTCCTAATAATTCAAATGATAGAAGCAACTTATGGGATTGGGTATGCTCTAATATTCCAAATGCTAAATAGGTTATTGGAGGGGACTTTAATATAGTATAATGGATAGGGTACAAGGAAGAAGTAATAGGAGGATGTGTTGTAGGTGAGGAAAAATACAAATAGGCTAAAATGAAGGCTTCTTTATAGATTTTTGACATAAATTTTAAATAGATGCACTTGAAAAAAGAGGGTTGGTTTACATGGTCTAACAGAAGAAAGGATGATGATCGTGTATAGGCTAGGTTGGATAGATTTTATGTTGATAGTAGTGTCTTTACTTGTAAAGGTCTAGTTAAACAAACTAGTGATATGGACCTTTTGACAATAAGTTATGACCATTTTCCTATAAGCATAATAGATTACATTGGTAAGGTCTCTATAATATATAGTGCTCCGAGTTTTAAGCTGAATATTTCTTATTTGGCATCTAAAGCCTCTAGAACTATAATTAAATATGCATGAAACTTGGAACCTAGGTCTAGAGAAAAATATGGATGGTTAGGAAAGTGGGGAGCAGTGGTGAGGATAAATGCTATATTTCTACAGGATTGGGGGAGATTCGTTATAAAAAAAGAGGGATAAAATTAAATTTTTATGACCACTAGAAAATGAAAGAAGGGAATTGGAACTTGATTCTTCAAATATATAGTTACAATAATGAGGACAAGTAAAGAAAAGGAAATTAGAGGAATGAAGACTACACAGGAAGAGGAGCAAAAATTAGGAGTAGGCTCAATTGGATTAAATAGGGTGATGCACCCTTTCAGTTCTTTTTTGGTCATCAAAAGAAATATTACTTCGAAAAGGATATTAACTTTATAGATAGAAGATGTATCTTGTTTAAGAGAACATTAGATCAAATCTATATTTGAATATCATTTTAGGAAGATATTTGTGGAGTATCCTATAGATGAGGGTGTATCGCTGGTTAGAGAAATTAAAAAATATGTACCAAGGAAAGCTTTCAGTTTTGAGAAAGGCAAGATGGTGGAGGATTTCACTAATGATGAACGTTATAGTGCTCTGTCATGTAAGCAATGGTAAGTCCCTTGGTCCATGATGGATTGCCTACAAAATTTTATAAGAAAATATGGGAAGTGATTGGTAAGGACTACATGATGATGGTGTGGGAAATTTTTGACAAAGGCATGTTATCATGAAGCTTGAATAAGGGTTGATTAAATTGATCCCTTAGAATAACAAGGACATGATTGGAGGCTAGAGGTCCATTATATTGATTATTCCATTTTTACATTTAATCATATTAAAAGATGTTATCTCCAAACTTGAATCAAGGGTTGATTAAATTGATCCCTTAAAATAATAAGAAGGACATGATTGGAGGCTAAAAACCCATTACATTGATTATTGTATTTTTATATTTAATATTGTTAAAATATGTGGATAATAACCATGGTTCCACATATACCATGTTGAAAATTAATTTTAAAATTTATCAAAATAATAACAAAAAAAAAAAAAAACATTAGCATCTATTAATTTACATTATCAAAATTTACTTTAATAAATTTAGGACATTAGTCTCATAGTGCTCCCATAGAGACACCTCCTAGACAATGGTAACCAAAAAAACATCTAAAAGCTTGCGTCTCCAAATATTAAATGATTTTAATAAAACAAACTCATAATTTCTTTGAAATTGTTCTGTAAAAGAACATCTAGAAGTTTGCGTCTGGAAATATCAATTGCTTCTTATCCTAAAGATTCCATTGTGGTCTATTTATACTAATGTGGGATGCATATCGATCTTGTGACTCTCCTCAGTTTATGCCGATTGTAAGCCATAGCCAAAACCTTTTGAATTAATTGCTTCTTATCCTAAAGATTCCATTGTGTTCTATTTATACTAAAGTGTGATGCATGTCGATCTTGTAACTGTCCTCAGTTTATGCCGGTTGTAAGCCATGGCCAAAAACCTCTTAAATCCTTTATTTTACTTCTCCTTTATCATGCTTATATTTCATGTCTACCAGGCTTTAACACAGGGAGGTAAGAAATATTTTTAGTTACTATTGCTATTCTGAATTCTGGAACCAACTCAAAACAAGTTTTTAAAATTTGCCTTCTGTTTGGTTCTTTGATGCTGTATGTATAAGAAACTTATTGAATCATTCATGCAGGATGCAATTACGAAAAAGACGTTAAGGTGGAATACATATGGATTCGAGGAGAGCCTGACCAGAGACTTATCGGGGTGAGAAATAATTGTAACTCTTGCGATGCCAGTAACGTTCAGGTAGCGATTAACAGAGCACGCAATTATGAGGAAGAACCTGTAGTTATTCTGAAAGGTGTCGTTGGTAAAGGAGGTAAACTAAGGGATTTTTGGATTAGTTTGAATCATAAAGGTTTTTACTACGGAGATGGAACTGGTGACATTATTACTGCACAATTTGTTAATTGCACTTGATGAAACTACCTATTATCATTAATAATAATCTCACTGCGAAGCATCTTCCTTATTGTTGTGTCTTGAAGTTTATTGCTGTGTAGTCGATGCAATATACTAATCTTGCAAATTCTATTGTCAAACAGATGTGACAGGTGGAATGTTTTGTTGGATCAAAAATTCATTGAACAGCGTTTGATTCTCTGGATAAGCTCAACTGAATCTTGACTAGGTCATTTTTTTTTATAGCAAATTGCTACGTTCTCGATAATTTTTTGATTAGCCATTAATAACATATAAAAGCAATTTATTCCAGTTAGATTAATTATTATTGAAATTATAATATAGTATCTTATAATTACGCCGAGAGGCGTTCCTGCAATGGCAGACGGGGTGGGAGGCAAAGAGGTCATACATGTCACTTATGTTGGAGATCACACCCCAAGAAATGAGATAAGCGCTTCCAGATTGATAACTCTCGATGTTTTTAGATATATATCCTTTATATCTAAACTAGTTTTATAGAAAATTGCTACGTACTCGATAAGTTCAATCTCCACGCCGTCCAGTGAACCTCTTTGGAATAGGAGTTTTCTTAGAAGATTTCCCTCGATTAATTAAATTTTCCAGTTAACGTTACTCTTTCATTACGACCTCGATCGATGCTTTCTAACATAGATAGGGTTCTGAAGCCACCATCAACCTCATATTGTTCTTGCTCATCTTGGTTTGGCTCCTCAGTCTTCGCCTGCTGAGAAACCTTGCAAGCATAAATTAACCTCAAAAGAAGAAAATTCACTACCAATGCCTTCACCCTCCAAGTATTTGTGTAGTCTATATCGGGATGGCTCATCATTATTGAGGGGATGCTAGGAGGCTAAGAATCGTCCTTCAATTTTTGGTGACTTATTTCAACCTTCTCAAACCTCTTTATTTAATAGGTTTTTGGTGTTGGCTAATAGTGTGGGTAGTCCCTCGATTTTTGGTAAATTAGTTTAACCTTTTCATACCTCTACATTTAATAATTCTTCGATGCTGGTTGATAGTCGGGTAAGCCCTATGGGAGACAACTCCATGGATATTCTTCCTCCATGATTTTCCTTTTGTGGAATGCTCAGGGACATACAAAGTCCTCAAGAATGTTTTCTCCTAATCCGCTCTATAAAGTATTGGTCATATTGATGTTATTTATTTACAAGGATTTAAGATCTTTAGTTTTTTGTTAGATGTTTCTCTTAGCTATATTGTAGGTTATTTTATGCATTTCACTACTCACCATGAAGATGGATGGGGTGGTGCTTCTATTTCTATCTCCTCCAAACTTGAGGATTGTTTGCTTGGGTTTGGTGAGGATCCTTCTCATCATGTGGTCTAGATTTTGTTGAATATTAATGGGAATACCTTGGGTATTACCAATATTTATACACTTAATGATGGGCCTAGTCACTCTACCTTTTGGTGGTACGTGGCTAATCACTTAACAATGTCATATTAGCTTTTTTGTGGTAATTTTAATATGGTTGAACACGTTGAAGATAAAGTTGGCCACTTGTTGATGCATTGGTGTGTTGGAGAGTGTGAGGTCTAGCTTTTTTTAAATGTATATAGGGTATTTTTGATCCTATTTTTTACAAGTACAATTGCACACCTCCACCCTAGTTCATGTGGTCCAATTTTTGTGCAAGTAATGATATATTGTATAGGTACCTTGATCGAGTTATGATGTTAGAGCAATAATGTTTTTATTCTCCTCCACAAATAATAATATTGTGATGGTGTAGGATCAATTTTTGTTGTCCAATATTTTCTTGATTTCCTTTTAGATTGAGTGGAATGGTCATCAATTTAATTTTTCATGTAATCAATTTTATTTAAATACTTATTTATTGCAACACCTTGGAATGATTGCTATAATTGAGAGGATTTAAAATTTATTACCTCGACCTCGTCACACTATCAGTTGGATTTTTTTGTGGAATGAGGTGATTGTTCGTACTACCACTTTCATGCAGGATTTTGGAAAACATCTGTCACATGTCAAAAAGCATTCTCATTTAGATGTTATGAAGGAGTATCAATAGAATTTATTAATTGCTAGAAAATGATCCATATGAATGATAAACCAAGGTTGTTGGTCTTCACCATTAGGTTCTAGTGCATGAATGACATGAAGGCAAGGGGGTTTAGATTTGGGTTTATCTACACTAGTTGAGGGTTGGTGATCACCCATCCAAAGCCTTTTTCAAATATCTTCATTCCAAGTAGGCCAGGATCTAGATCAAGGTTATTCAAGTCTCTCATGATAGGTTTACTTCTCTTCCTGATATTGCATTGACCTTTGTGGATCATTATAAGATTATATTTCAAACACAACAAAATTATATACAATATCAAATGGTGCTCCAAAAATATCTTCATTTTGTTCCTACTAAGTTATCTACTTATAATAGACTTCTTTGTGAGGCTTCTCTTTCACTTACTAAGCTTTATAATGCTCTTATGACTATATTGGATGACAAGTCCCCTGGTATTGATGGATTTCCCTATGAATTCAAGCTATGAACATGATGCTTATGCTTGAATTTCTACTCTTGAATTTTTTTGAATTGTTTTGACTCCTTAGAGATTAAGGTATGCTATGAGATAAAATATTTTAGAATGAAATTCAACTCTAACCCTTTTATAACTTTTATTTCTTCTTGTAGAAATATTTTAGAAATGCAATTTCAAAGATAGGAGTTCAATATCTTTAGTTGGATAACTCAATATTCCAACTATAAATTTTATGCAATCAATATCTTAATCTCTTCAACTATGATTCAATGCTATAATAGATTTCTAAACTTCCAAAAATTTAGTTGAAGTAGGATTCCTTATATCTCCCTAATTAGAATTTTCAAAAATACTAAGTATTTGTAAATTAATTTCTACTAATCATTTTATCTCCTTGACTTTAAAATTTGTAAATATTTTGAAGCAATAGAAATAGTTTAGATGCTTCATATTTTAACTTATTTCTTCATGTAACCAATAAATATTCTAGATATTATTTTCAACACGTTATTACTCCTAAAACTAATATGTCTAGAGTATAGATTGTAGTTGATATCAACCTGAATAAACTTGCCCTAGTATCATGATCCTAATTTCATGAATCCATAATGAAGAAAGCTAGGATTCTATCTTTCCCCACATGAACCATGAGTGAGAATGAAAAATTTCAAGAGAAGCCATAGGTTCCCAAGAATCAAATGGGAAAAAGGCATTATCAACAAAATATTCCTAGGAATCAAAAGGTAGAGAACAAAAGCCATGCTTCACCAAAAAACATGAAATTCAAACTCCAAAGGGGAGGAAAACTTTAGACATCGAGAGTGGACCAAGAGCACTCCACTTATGAACACTAAGAGAAGCCTAACTCATACTTAAAATGACAAAACATGTTAGCGAACAACCATCCAATAGGAAGGACACAAAAACGAAATGTTGAAGATAGGTATTTAAATTAAAAAATATATTGGGACCATTCACACAACTGATCATCCAAGAAATTCAAAACATCAAATCCCATCACACCTATCCTAGACATAAATAAAATAAAGAGACAACTCTCAAAGAAATAAAACCAAAGACATGAGAACCTATTTAAAACATAATTAGTGATTGTTATCACTTATCACTCTTTGGATACACTAAGGGAAGTTTAACACCCAAATCTTGAGTCCCTATTGAGAAATTTCCATATTTTCCAAAAGGTCCACTAAATTCGAACCTCCTCTATAGAGAGAATAATTATTTTGGCCTTAGAGATTATATTTGCAATCATCCAAGTTGAATAAGAAGAGGAAGAAAGCAGGTTGATAATATTAAGTGAGTCACCTTCGATTATAAGTTTTTGCAAACCCAAATTTTCAATAAGGATGAGACCTTAAAGTAGAGCTCTATCTTCTGCAATTTGGAAATATTGGATTAAAATATTCTTTGCATATGCTCTATTAATATATCCTCTATTTTCTAATGATTCCATTGGCCCTGACAGGACCAAGATTTTCTTTTGAAGCTTCATAAAATTTTAATTTAAACCACCCCAAAGGAGGTAGGGCCCATCTCACCAAACTCCTTTACCTTGATTTTGAGGTCTCATAAGATATCAGTTTGGGAGGAAAACCAAGCAATATTTCCAACTACTCATCATTACCTCTATCGAAGTCCAAATCAGGAAGACAACATGAAACATTCTCTATCGAGCTCTCAATAATTCTTGAATAGATAGACTTTGGATCTCTTTTGGAGTTTTTAAACACCCTTTGATTGTGTTCCACCAAATACCCCAAAAGGTATGAGGGAGTAGGAACTTCCAAAGCCAAATGAGATGAGAAGACCTGAATGGGGGAACCCATTACATATAAATATCACGAATTGACCAAGGAAAGATCCATTGGATCCCTAGAGCAAGAGAAATCATGTTCAATTAAAGTTATGCGTAAGGGATTAGCCCCAAAATGTATTTATAAAAATTTGGTGAATTAGTTTTAAAATATAGGTGAATAGTGTCTAAATGCATGTAGAAGATTCACTATTATTAGGGCCAATGTTGGAAATTTAAACATAAAATGGTCTGATTATTATAAAATTGGAGTGAATCGACCCAAAAAAAATTACACCCAAATTTTGTTGGCTAATGGACCCTGGTAAAGGGTCCCAAATATTAACCAATTCTAAATTTAAAAAATTCTAATTTTATCCAATTTGGTGATAAATAACCGCTATGCATAACCCTATGTTCAATACTACGTAAGAAAATTGATATTGAAATAACAAATGAGCACATGTTTCCTTCACAACCCCAAAAAGATAACACCTATTAATGATGATCATACCTCTTTTGCAAAGGTTTTTACTTGTGAGACATTTGTTTTGAATATCCATCCAAAAAAATATTCACCTTTAGTGTTAAATTTTTATACCAAACCTTATAGGGAAGTTTCCAAAAGGGGGCATGGTTATCAAATAGAGTATATACAAATTTAACTATAAATGAACCATTACTATCCCTTTACCAAATAATTCAGTCCTCCACCTCCTGGACTTTAAAAACCTATAATTTGAGATGGTTTTGTATAAAATTCCAAGCTATAATTCTACCCTGCTAATGCTGGATGAAAAGACCTGTTTCCAAAATATATGATCTAGAATAAATATCTAACAATTTAAAACCTTTGCAAAAGAGGTATGATCCTCATTAACAACTGCTATCTTTGTGGGGTTGTGGAGGAAACATCTGCTCATCTATTTTTCCAATTTCAATTTTTTTACGTAGTGTTGAACTTGATTTCTCTTGCTCTAGGGGCCCAATAGGTCTTTCCTTAGTCAATTCAAGATATTTGTATGTAGTGGGTTCCTCCATTCAGGTCTCCTTATCTCATCTAGCTTTGGAAGTTCCTACTCCCTCACACCTTTTGGGGCATTGGTGGGAACACAATAACAGGTATTTAGAAACTCCATAAGAGATCTAAAATCTATTTGTTTGAGACTTATTGAGAGTTCGATTGAGAATATTTCATCTTGTCTTCCTGATTTGGACTCTGGTAGAGGTAATGATGAGCAGTTGGAAAAAATATCTTTTGACTATTTATGATTCATTAAATTTTAATTAAATTATCAAAATCATGTATAATCACAAGAATTTAACATGATTTAAAATATATTATTGTTCTAATGTAAAAAATTATGGTATATAATTAATTTAATAAAGTTATCAAACTAATTCACTAAATCAATTTTCAAATCAGCTACCTATAAACATCATCAATCATCATCACACACACAAATTCTAAGCATAGAATAAAATATCTCATGATATATATTTTTGTGTGGGTGTGTGCATGTGCATGCATATGTGTGTACATGCCTGCATGTGTGTTTGTGTGTGTATGTATAGAATAATATAATTTACATTATTACAATACCCTGACTAAGTCATCAAAATGATATATCCCATAATATAATACATATAATGGTTTTAGTTCCTATTTTTCACTGAATTATCAAATTTTTGAAACTTTTTTTTTATAATGTTATCTTCTACTTTTTTTTATAATCCCAAGATAAGCATAGTGTTATGAATAGAGAAATTTTAATATTTATCATAAAATCTATAACTCCAAGACTACCACATTAATTTAGGAGCCTAGTTGTCTAACTAGTTTTAGAGAATCTCATGCATGGTCATGATTTTGGCATGTTTTTGCATCTAGGGGTGAAATGACAAGTTGTTTGGACCAATAGTTTTGATTTTATGACTCTAAAAGGGAAGAGAATTAGACATTCAATCAAAGGAAAAAGTTATTTACTATAAATACCTGCTTCATACCCTTATTTTCTCATCATATATTAACCATACAATTATCATACCATAACCATACATTAAGTTATTAAATAATATCATAACCATACATTCATAAAATCATTGCAAAATATTTTATGCTCTATCTAACACTAGATTCATTTTTTTGCCTCTATTGCTACCACATCACACATCTCTTTCACTCTCTTGCTCTATCTCTCTCATATCCTTATAAGTATAATTAGATCCATAAATTTTTGATTCACTACCTTCCATGGAGGATGATCATATACTTTACCAGTATTCATGGCAAAAAATCATTGATTTCTATTCGATGACTCCTTCCCAAGGTAGGTAAAATCATCTACAAATATCCAAGGTGTAATTAGTTGCCATGGTCACCCTACAAGTAACATAAGGTAGGTATAAGTTTTTTATCATATTTATTTTCCAAATGATATGGTCCTTGATGCCCTAGGTGTCAAGTAATATTTTTTATTGGATTAGGCTTAGTCCTAGATTTTATATTTTATATGAATATTATCAGTGTAGTTCAATATAGAATGCTTTATTTTATTTATTTTTAGATTATTATTGTCCTCAACTCTTAATTTTAATTTAAAATTCTACTATATTAGATTGTGTATCTTTGTTTTACCTTATTTTAATTCATGTAATTGTATGAGATTAATCCTTTTCCCACACACATTTTCATGAACCTAAAATGAAACTACCTTTTGATGATTTTCATTCTATTTTTTAGAGACTAGTGTAACAACCCCAAAATTTAACCAACCCGAGAGAATTTTTTTAGACTAAAAAAGTTCTCAGGAGTATCCATGAAATACATTCAATGACTAGACATACCTGCATTTTGAGTTTAAGATGTTGTAGATATCACTCAAGTGGGCAAAAGAGGCCAAGTACCTATAGATAATAGGGGTTCACATCATATACCTCCATAGTATATAGGATGCTTTTAAACACATTTTTAGCATTCTCCATGAATGTAAAATTCTTGATCTTAGCATTAGGATTATCCTCTTGGTCTTTAGAGAGGGTGATGCCAATTCCTTCTCCTATCCATAAGTTAGTCTATGTTGGGTCCATTAGGTATAATTCCTTAATCTAGTTTAACTACATCTCTGTGGTGATACTTTAAAATCCATGCCTATATTTCCCATCTCTATGATGGATCTAGGCAACAATCACTCAATGTGATTGTCTTCTCATGGACACAAGAATTAGGTGTTTCTACCCCACAAAAATCCATGTTAAAGGAGAGTTTTATACAAGGTTACGTTTAGAGCACTTTAGACAAGGTTATGTAAAATAATTAAACTTAAGCAAAGAAGCCCAAAATTCTTTCCAACATATTTTTCAAAACTTTTGTATACTATTGTAAATATTAGAATAGGGAGTGTAAGTTATATTTTTTCTAATGTATGTGTCAATATGTGAGAAGAGTCCAAGTGTTATGAAATAAAGTATGCAAGTGTTCAAAGTGCGAGAAAGTGAAAAGTGTCAAGTAAGTGAGGATTTCTGTGATTTAGGTGTCAAATATGCAAGTGAAGAGTCATATGACATGTGGCAAGATGTAAAGTGAAGAGTCATAAATTATATGTGAGGAATAGAAATGTATGCATCTCTTGAATGTTTGAGAAGAGAAGTAGTTGAGTATTGAAGAATCATCTTCTAAGGTTATATTATGGAGATAAAGCTTCATTCATCATATTAAATATTGTAATACAAGTCGAATTTGAATGAAGTACAAACATTGTAATAAGAAAGATTGTATTTGATTTATAAATAATATTATGAGTTTGATTATTGAGAAATATTATTTTATTATATGAATGTGATTTATTGTTTTTGGCTAGTGAGTTAATAATATTATATTGTGATTTATATTTGATTCTAGTAAAGGGACTTATGAGATAATTTGAAAAATTCCTAACACTACTAACCTCAGTGTATCCTGATTTAATTACCACTGATAAGGACTATGATAAGGAGGATGTCTTATGTGAATTTTTCCAAGATGGCCTCTCTAATTATTTTTTCCAATATAACTTTAATTTTAAAAGATCATTCTCTCAGATAGCTAAAGCTGATATTGCTCAACCAACCAATTCAAATAAATTGCCTCTCAATCCTAAATATTTTGAGGACCTAGTAGTGTTACATACTCCTCATTAATTAAACGATGAATGCATATCCTCATTGAGGAGACTATTAACATCGATGTTGGAACACCCAATGTTCCCAAAATTCTAAAACTAGGCATGTTCTTAATCCTAGAAGAACATAAAATATACAAAACCATTGGTAGAAGCTGGTTCTATATTTTCTTAATCATATACTAGCACGCTAAGGATTTATACCACTTTAGTTATACATCACCTTGTAGTTTGACTAGATGCAAAACTAGTCAAAGATATTTTTTGAAAAATACATCCAAAAATTACCTTTTTTATAAAGAAGGAACTTCTAAATCTCCTTAATGTTAGATTGATAAAAGCAATTGATAATTCTAAATGGATCTCTAACATTTTCCCCATTTCTAAGAAAGTGGAAAGTGTTAGAGTTTATGTTGATTTTAGGTACATAAACATGACATGTACTAAAGATAAATTTCTGATGAATCTCCTCTTTCTAATATTGAAATTATTATTGATTTCATCACTAGATATGAATTTTTTCCTTGATAAATTGAATCACAAAATATAACCAAATCATTGTCACTCTTATAGATCAAGCTAAGATGAATTTTACAACTTCATGAATAACCTTTTGGTATTGAGTCATACCCTTTGGCTTAAAAAATATAAGAGCCACTTACCAAAGATCTATGGCATACATATTTTATGATATGATGCATGCTATCATAGAAAATTATGTGGTTGATGTTCTTGGTCAATCTCTAAGACATGATCCTGTCTAAGATATAAGACGTATTTTTGAGTGGTTGAGGGAATACAAGGTATGCCTAAATCCCCATTAGTGTGTTTTTGAATGACATCAAGAGTACTATTTGAATTCATGATATTTGTATGAGGTGTTGAATTAGATCCTAACAAGATATCAATTTTTTGTCAATAAACCATGCTATAAAATTTGAATCAACTTTGAAGTCTCTAAGGTAAGCTTTAGGCAACAAGGAAATTTGTTTTTGAACTTGCCAATAAATATCAATCCTTCTCAAATATTTTATGAAAGGATGCAGATTTTTAGTGAGATATTTAATTCCAAGTAGCCTTTAATTCATTAAAATACTCTCTTATCTCCTCCTATCCTTATAAATCCTAATCATTTAATGAAAATTTAATAAGATCACTATTGATACTATCCCATGATCTAGAAATCACCATGTTGATTCCATGGCTGTAGTTGCATCTCTTATTCCCCTAGTGTAGTATGAGAATCAAGCCATGATTATTATTCAACAAATTAAAGAGATTTCAACCATGGAAGCTAGCCAATCACCCTTGTTGTTAGAAGCATCTCCTTCACTTGATATTTGGTTCAATAATATCCTAACCTTCCATAAATAAGTTATATTATCTAATGTTTTAGATCATAAATCATGCAATAACCTTAGATAATATGATTGTAATTATTGGATACAAATCATATTGTTACTTTATTGATGTCATGCTTATTCAATACCTTGTACCAACCAAAGCCTAAAATATTATCATAGAAGTCAATGATGGGTCATGTGGTGGTCACTTTAGTAGAATTACTATTACCAAGAAAATCCATTAGATGGGTTAGAACTAGCCCACTATGGAGAAATACTATTGTGATTATGTTAAGAAGTGTGATACCTATCAAACACATAGCAATTGTATCCATATCCCATCTCAAGAACTCCAAGCAATACCCTTTTCTTAGTCACTTTCCATATGGGGCATTGATATTAGTGGAAGGATCAATCGTACATTAGTTTATGGATGTAAATTCATCATCTTGTCTACATAATACTTCACTAAATGTGGAATCCATACCTCTCTATTTACCCACTAGAGTGCAAGTATCCAAATTTATCTTTGACTAATCCTATGCCATTACAACATCTCATCCATGCTAAAAATTAGATAATAAAACACCCTTCAAGAATAAGGATTTTTTAAAATTTTTGCACCAAGTACAAGATCCATTTGTAACCACAAAAAAGGCTCACACCTAAGGTATCCTATTGCAATAATTTATAAAAGCATAACATGGGTACAAGAACAAGAAATTGATAACAAATGAATCAATAAACCATGCTTTATTCCATTATACTCAAAGTCAAAATAAAATTACAAGTACATCCCTCTTAGGGATAATCATCTTGATACAATATTACAATAGGAGTGTGTAATTGTTTCCCTCTCAAGGGTAGGTGTTATTTACAAGTACCTTTCAGGGTGACAGGAACTCCTCTAGGGTGTCGATGACCCTCTTCTTCACGTTGAGGAAGGAATTGTATGCTTTGTATCTTTCAATATTTGTTCCCTGCGATCAAGAAACAACAATAAGAAATTAGTAACAAAGGAGGCCTCTCTTGATGAGGATTTGAAAGGAATATTGCATAACGAATAGCACGAAATCAAGAAATCATGTAAAACTATCAATCTATGCAAGAAATGAAGAAATTGTAATATAGCATATAAAGAAGCATGAATATAGCTAAGAAAAATCATAATTAACCACTAGAAAACTTGAATTACATGAAATTAATCTAGATTAACAAATTCAAGGAAATGTGAAGCAAATCTAACTCTAATTCCTAAATTAACCGGTTGAATGTCTGCTAAAATGTAGATCTATGCTAGATTACGCTAATTGCATGATTAAAAATAGAAATATAATGCTAAAATGGAGGAAATAAAGCATCAAACCCTAGCCGCAAGTCTGAGGTGCAGTTGGCACTGTTAACCGTGACTCATAGCCATGGTTAAGATGAAAGTGTCCTTTCTCTTGCAACCAAGGCCAAAAACTCTCAAATCCTCTAAGGAATTGATGGTCAAGGGTCGCCTGTATTTTTTGGAATAGATTTGCGGTTGAATTCAATGGAATTAGAAATGGAGGTGTGTCAATTGTCAAGCTTACTCTTAAAGCTCTTGATATCTCCATTGTTGCATGCATAGTTGTCATTGATCAATTGGACAACACTTCGTTACTCCTCAAGAGGATATGAAATTGCTCTCCAATTCGATAGGGCTTTGTTATGCGCAATTGAGCTATTATTTAGGATGGTTGCTCTCTAAAATTGGGGTCTTAAGTAGACTCCCAAAATACTTGCTCTAGATTCATAGAGAAGCCAAGAACAAGATTTGGTAGTTGAGAGGAAGCTTCTGGATGCTTCCCAGCACAAACTACTTTGAAAACCATTGTAATTCGACTGTTACAACTGATTTGACTCAGCTCTGGTCACCTGAGTTTGTTACAGTGTTAACTGTAGGTGTCAGTTGTGTTTAGCATGCAAGATTTTGGTAACAGTAGGTGTCAACCATGGTTAGCATGTAAGCTTTTGCTAACCGCATGTGTTAGCTACAGTTAGCACTGAATAGGCCAAGGATCCCAAATGAGTGGTAAAAACCACTGCTATACCTTGGATTTGTCCAAATTTCTTCCATATGGTCTTCTAGCATGTCCCATATGAGTAGTTTCCATTGACATGATGCATTTTAGGTGTCTAAAGATGCCCCTTTTGTGATGCGTTGTGATATCGAACAAGGCATGAGCAAAAATAGACCTCCTAAAACGATGTCGAAGGTTGCATGATGATCATTAGTATGATCAACATTAGATTCCCCAATGATAAAAAGGGTATACATCACTAAATCATTGCCTTCGATGAGTTGAAGAACTCAATTATGGAAATCTTAAGCCAAAATCCTAGCCTTGGTGGCAATCAGGAGACAAGCTTAAGTCAAATCCTAGTCTTGGTGACAATTATGAGACAATCTTAAGTCCAATCCTATCCTTGATGGCAAATAGGAGATAAGCTTAAGTCAAATCCTAGCCTTGATGGCAATTAGGAGACAAGCTTAAATCAAATCCTAAATTAGGAGACTAGCTGCCCAGTTTGCTTGAATTTGATCTTGATATCTTTTTTATTTTCCCCAAGCAAGGAGAGTGCATGATTATCTTTGGCAATGACTCTTGAACGAATACACTTAACAATGATTAAGAATTTAACTATTGATTTTGATTATGAATTTTTTATTATGACTACCCCTCAAGCGATGAGTCGATGAGGGTAATGACACTTAAATGAAGTGACGAGGTCGCTTGACCACTATGACTGATCTTGAACAAATTAAGATTTAGCATTTGAATACTTGGCAAGGCCTAATCAGCTATGATTACTCCATTTAAATTAATACGTGTTTATCAATATAATGGATGACACCACAAAATATATAACAAATCATGAATGTAATTGGAAATCCTCATTACAAGCATTTATTCAATTAAACACCCATATATGAGATGCAATGATATAAAATGGTATGAAATGGGTGATATCATATGTCACTTGATATTTATTTTACAATTTTAAAAAATATGCACAATATAGTTAGTGGCCGTCTAGATATCATTTCTGATATCCATCTGGTATCTATCCTATATATTGAATTTTTTTTGCTTTATGTAATGATGTATCGCGGATTTGATACTTTGCAGTTTGATGATTGAATGAATTTTATGTTTGATGGTTTGTGATCATGGATATGTTGTTGCTATTAGAGAACTTTTTGAGGTTTTCCATGAGACTCAAACACCCTAGTAGACTTCTCAAATGTCACATACTAACTGTACAAGGCTTCTGTAGGACAAGGCTTTCGTCGTGAAAGACCCAAATATTCATTACCCGTATGTGTGCATGTGAGTATTTTTAGATAGACCATAGGCATATCCCAGATGTTAGTTGGGACTCTTTCAACCCATATGTGAGATCAGGTTCGTCATATGTTCGTATCATCCTTGTTTCAAATTTGATTGGACTATAATGCTAGGCAACCCTAGGCACCTAGAGCTAGCACATCTTGCAAATTGATCAGGACTACCCCTATAAAATCAAGTGAGACTCTTTCAACCCATTGTTGTGATTAGGAATCACCCAATAGAACTACTACTCTGAAAACAGGTGGGACTCTTTCAACCCATTGCTACGATCGGGGTTCACTCTATGGCTTTTGAATGGTGAACAATCCAGGGATTCAAGTTCTCACACCATTTTTTGATACTTGCTCATATGTAGTGATTTTCTCACTATATTTTACATTTCATTTATGATTAACTTTGAGCAAGGGATTTGTATAGTGCTTTTGATTCACTATATTACTTTGAGATTTGAGCTTTGAACTGTAAACTTTGAACTTTTTGGGATTTAAACTTTGAACTTTGAACTTTGAACTTTGAATTTTGATTTGAGATTTAAACTTTGTATCTATGTACGAGTAGGGGAAATTCTTGTCATTTTTCCAAGTGAAAGCACGAGGATACGGAAACAAAAAAGGAGAATGCCAAGTACGATGCGTGTAAAACCAAACTTAACGCTAAAAGCCTATATATTGAAAATGCATGAAAGGAAAGAACATAAACGAATCGACATGAGATAAAAGCAATATGGAATACAGCCCTCTTTATTGATATGCTTTTAAAGTCATGTTACAATACGTCTCCTTCCCTTTTAAGGGATAGGAGCGTTAAATATGTTTCTTGTCACATCCATGGATAGCCATCCTTCTTCCGCGTGCCCACATGTAAGATGGGCGGACCAAAACGTCACCGCCGCTTGTGTATATGAATGTTGACTCCTTGCTGCTCCTCCAATGTCTAGATCCTGCGTTCAAGGAAATAGAAAATAGTCAGTAGCACCTGTAGATAAAATAAAACATGCAATCCCCATGCCTTCAATTAGTGCAAGCAAGATGTAAATAAAACGATAACTAGCATAGCTCCAAATGAACTAAAAATTTGACAGGGGCATCAAAACATCACAAGGAAAACACTGCAAATGGAACAGTCAAGAAATTCATCACAGATTTGTATTCGCTCCGGGGCGGGACGAATAGACCTACAACAAAATGTCAAAAGGCACTGTCCCAAATGTCATATCCGGGAAGCTCCAAATCACCTGCAAAGTTGGGGGTTAGCTAATTGGGGGTATTTTGGGAAGACCCAGAAGGTCATATTTTCCCAATTTGGCCTCTATCACCAGGAATTTGATGATGCTACCTGCATGTTAGTAAAGGCGAGAAATAATAGAAACATGATCAAAAATGCTCAAAACGATGTGAAATTTAAATGACAACCTATCTAAGCAGCATATAATCAAATGCAAAAATAACAGAAAGGAAATCTACCATAGATTTCTAATCACTCCGGGGTGGGGCGATTAGGACTGCAAGTAGTGTGGGGGCGCCCGGGGCAGGACGCCCTCCGTTTGGGGCCCGATTTCGGCACCAATCCACTTGGGATGGGTCCAAAACCTCTTGTGGGGTATTGTCGAAAAATTTGGTGGGATATAGTGGCCAAATGTCGGGTCTTGGTTCCGGATTTGCGCTTCCAATAACCACCCTATGACCTCCTCTCCAAAAGAGATCAAGGATGTGAAAGGCACAAATCAAAAAGGTGTGTGTGTGGAAGTAAAACGACAGCACTTCATTGCTCAAAATGCTCCTTCTCTGTATATCTTTGGGGTGAGAAGACTCACCAATTTATAGACCTGGAGGTCTCTTTGGATGAGCATGCAGAGGCGCCACTTGGCAATCATGCCTTTCCAGGGAGGGAGGAGATTCCTCCCTGATTAGGGGCTTCATGACTGCCCCTGTAACTGCCTCTAACGCTCAAAAATGCTCACTCACACTCCCATGCAATGAAGGAAGAATTAAGTGGCGGATCTGAGCTGCCATTTGTCAAGATTTGACTTTTTTCCCATCAAACCTGCTATTCGCCCCACCCTGGAGCGAATACTGCTAATCGTCCCTGGGTGGGGCGAATACCAGTTTGTAATCGTCCCTGGGTGGAACGAGTATGGAGCAGAGTGCCTGAAGGTGCCAAATTGACTCCTGACCTTCCCAAAACTACTGTGAGAGTGGTTAGGACCACTGTTTAACCTCTGGGGGCTGCCCTTGGGGCTGTGTGCGTCAATGCGATCAGTGTTTGTAGTCACATAATCGGATAGGTGTTGTTTTGGTGTCTACAGATGCCCCTTTTTGGGATGCGTTGTGCGTGGCGCAGTGCTGAGCAAAAATAGATAACCAAAGCACTAATGATTAGGGTTCCTCAGTAACCTAACCAAATTTTGATGCCCCAAGTATGGAAAGGGCATGCATTCTTGAATCCTTGCTTCTGACGAGCGAAGTAACTCAATTCAAGTGTTAACCTTTTTCGGTGAGGTGTTACTTGATCTTGGACATTGATCAGTCATGAATAGGCAAAGGGCGCAACCTTTTGTCTATGGGAACCTTGAGTTCATGATTCATGAATGCCAAGTGTTTGATCAGCTTGTGATTATTGCTTGTTTGCTGCCCCAAGCAAGGGCGTGATTGTCTTTATCAATGATTCTTCGAATGCATGCCATTTCCATGATTGGGTGTGTATTTGTTGATTGGTGACTAAGTGTGACTACCCCCTCAAGCGACGAATCGATGAGGGAATGACCTACATGAGAAAAGTGATGAGTCACTTGACCCAAGATGACTTGTGTAAGGGTGCCTTCAGATGTTTATCATTGAATGTGTGTGCAGTTTTCCGACATTTAGACCTATTTTTGGTGGGTGTGAACCCTTCTTGTGACGCTTTTTGGAGCTGAAATTGGCAAAAATTCATCTTCCCGTGGAGCGGTCCGGCTATGGTAGCCTTCTTAGGGAGTAGGATAGTGAAAATTTGTGACCCCAATGTCGGTTTTGCATGCCAAGAATGGTGGGCGCAAAGGCGCCTTTGTTCGGCAATTTTATTGCTATTTTTGGGTGGGTTTGGACCCTTTTGGTAACGCCATTTGGGGATGAAATTCTCGACAATCCGTCCTCCCGTGGAGCGGTCCGGCTATGGTAGCCTTCTTAGGGAATAGGATAGTGAGGATTTGTGACCCCGACATCTATTTTGCATGCCCGAAATGTCAAGTGCAAAAGCACTCTCATCGGGCAAGTTTATTGCTTGTTTTGGGTCATTTTGTGCATTTTTGTTGTTTTTGAAATTTTTGCCTTGTATTCGTTCCTGGGTGGGACGAATACCAGTTTAGTATTCGTCCCAGGGTGGGACGAGTGCTAACTAGAGTGCTCATCCTAGGGAGGAATGATTACAAGCTCAAAAAGCCTATTTAAAGGCCAAAACTGAGTTTTGGGCTCATTTGCATTTGTTTTTCCTGGCGATTTGGAGCTTTGAGGAGGAGGAGGTTAATTCTACGAAGCGAAGCACTACTGAATTTCTCCTGACATCATGAGTTCATGAACCGGATCGAGCGGGAGCGAAGCGAGACCAGTAAGTGATCTTCCTCGTTATTGCTTGTATTTTGTTGTTACAGTTTTTAATACCGCAATTTATTTGTTGTTTCTTTTGTAGTTTGTTGTTCAAATTAAAAATGAAAACCCTAATTAAATGTATGTCGTTATGCATGACTTGTTGTTTTATGGCTTCATGAAAACTTAGGTAAAAACCCTAGGTAAACAAAGATCAAAAGTTAGTTTATAACTTAGCTGAAAACTTAGTTGAAAACGTAACTGAAAAACTTCACTTAACCCTAGTTAAACAAAGATCAAAACTTAGGTTAGAAACGTAGGGTAAAACTGAGCGTAAAACGTAGCACAACCCTAGTTATTTTTTGTTGTTTTTGTGTGTGTTTTTAATTTATCAGTTGACCTCTAGAGTGAAACCCTAGGTAACAAATTTTTTTTTTGAAATTTTTGTTTGTTTGTTTGTAATTTATGAATTTAAAAACCCTAGAAAATTTTTTTTTTTTTTGTTTGAATTTTTGTGAATATTGTTGTTCGACATTCGTCTATTTTTAGCTGTACATTGTTTTATGCATTGTTGTATATTCATGTTATTGTTGTACAGTTTTTCATGATTTTAATGTTTTTATTTTGTTTTCTTTTGCAGGTTGTGAAGAGCCGGTACCGTGTGCCCACAGTTTTCACTGAAGCACGGGAGGCACTGACTTTGGCTGACTAGGAGTGGCTTGATGCCCTTGGGCTCAAGCAGGTGACTCGGCTGGAGCCTGTGGTCGGGGATCGGGCCTATCTGATGACCCTGATCAACTTGTGGGATCCCCGGACCAACACCTTCCATCTCCCAATAAGGGAGATGACAGTGACCTTGGAGGATATCTATCAGATTCTATGGATTTCGATAGATGGATTTCCGATCAGGATGACGTCGCGTGATCAACGGATAACTGTACTGACACGATGCTTCGGGCATGGGGAGGAGGTGGGTGTGGATAGCCTAGTGGAGAGGGCAGAGGGTGACTGCCAGATTGGCGGGATTCTGGTTCGATGGTGGCTGGAGAAGGGGGTGTTGGGAGTGAGGCACGTAGTACTTATGGGCCTCATTTCCAACATGCTGCTACCTGACTCGTCAGGTGTGAGGTTCCCATGGAACCTGTTGGATGTGGTCTTTCGGTTGGTGGAGTGTCCGATGCATGAGCCCTTGATTATGAGGTGGGGGTAGATGCTATTGGCATAGCTCTATGATGAGTTGTACGAGGTCCATTACTGGAGGCGAAAGGGTATTGGGTGCAGCTTTCTATTGCAGTGTTGGGCTTGGCAGCACATAGCGGTGGAGAGGCCGGTGGGGTTGTCGTGGATGACTCGTGCAGAGATGGTGGATAGGGATATAGGTTATGCGGCTCTATGGTGGTGGTCTGAGGAGCAAGGGTAGAGTCGATGGTGGGCAGGTGTCGTAGGGCACTATGTCGATGCCTTCGCTCGGCTTACTCCAGGGGAGGTGTTCTGGTGCCCCTATCGGGACTGTCTAGCCTAGCTTGAGGTTGGAGAGTGGCTTCGACGGGTTCATAGGGGGTGGTGGCTGATTGGGCGGCATGGGACCGAGTAGGAGTTCTTCCCTTATGGTCGGGTGACATGATAGTTTGGGGTGCGCTAGGGGTTTCCTGGTGAGCCCGTGGTCTATCGTCATCGGGGGACGAGAGGACTCTGGCCTGGCCGGTCATTGCACCATTGGGTGAGGATTCAGATATAACTATTGATGTCCTAGATGTGGATGACGTCGGGACTACCATGGAGTATGACCAGTGGTGGACACTACGGTGATGGCAAGGAGAGGGACCACTGGGAGGTGCCGAGGCAGCAACAATAGGTGATGAGGGTGCAGAGGCACCAGGTGAGGGTTGGGGGGTTCCAATGGAGGATGCGAATATGGTAGAGGTGGATGATTTTGTGGGGGAGGATTTTGGGGTTCTGGAGTAGCCGGAGATGTAGGACGTCCCGGAGCAGTGGGAGCTGGAGCAGGCTACTGTTCTAGAGATGCCAATGCCTCAGGCAGTCTTGGAGGACATGAAGGCAGGGTTGCATGCTAAGAATGCATGATTGGTGGGGCTACTTTGGAGGTGAGATGAGGAGCTCGGGGATGCACTATGGGAGAGGGATCTCCTATGAACGTAGCTAGTGGAGTGAGAGAACACACTTGCGATGTATCATCGATGGGAGGGGGATACCGATGCTGCAGGAGAGGGATCTCCTATGGAGGTGGCATAGTGCAATGAGAATTTGGCTATGTATCATCAGTGGGAGATGGACTTGGTGTGGACATCGGTTGGAGCTAGAGGAGATATTAGCCACCTCGATGGGTGGATCCTTAGTTTAGTGGAGGTGGATCATCGCGTCGCTCGAGAGGGAGCGATATTGAGCAGTCAACATCCTCTCGATGTAGGTGACTGGATGAGGGGGGCTCTAGTAGGCATGATGCGGGGGCTAGCAGTAGCCACCCTGAGGGGTCCCATAGGACCCACACCATGGGGGGTAGTTCCCATCGCACCGATCCTACGTGATCATGGTGGTCGATGCCCTAGGCTTGGGGGTTTTTGAGGTTTTGCTTTTGCGGGGTCAGATGACCGGTTATTGTAGCCTGTGGGCATTTTTGATGATATATATACAGATGACTTTATTTTGTTTATACACATGTCGGCATTTGATGTTATGCTCAATGATTGTTGAATGTGTATGTATGCATGTTAATTGATGTTGATGGATGCATATGTTATGATGAATGCAAATGTTTCTAATTTTTAGGATATGCAAATGGAATGGATGAATTAAATTTGTGATTTTTGGCGGGGGCACCATAGACTGTTTAGAACTTATGGCTTTTTGTCTTAGGCGATTGTTGTGGTAAATGAATTTTGTTGTATACATGCTATTTTTGTATTTTTTGATGGCAATTCGAGGATGACAGATTGCACAGGTGGTTTAGAATGTAGTTAAGGTTTTCTGAGACTCAGATGTTTTAACCAACTAGCCAGTACTGTAATGTTATCTTACAAGACTTTTGGACAAGGTATGAATCGGACTTGTCTTTGACCAAGTTATTTCACATCCCTGTGTGTGCAATTGAGTTCGTTTATGTGGTATTTGTCAGGATACCGCCAGTGCCAGATAGGTTGTCAACCAAACCTGTATTGAGGATCACCTAATTAGCTCCACTAACTCCTTTGTTGTATTTAGTCAGATTAATCTATGGTGCTATCTAGGATACCATAAGCTAGCTCATCCACATGCAAACATTGATCTGTACATGAGTTAATGTGATAGATATATCGTCATGCGGGAGGTTTACCACCAGTGACCGATAGGCTATCCACCAAACCGGTACTGAGGTTTACTTCATGACCTTCTGAATGTTGAGAGTTCTAGGGATTCAAGTTCGACTCCCTTCTTTTCTTCAATTGTATTGGGATACTTGCTCTTTTGTAGTGATAAAAATCACTGTTTATTTTTATTATATATTTTTTTCTTTTGAGCAAGGGATTTGAATTTTGAGTGATGAGAATCACTATTGTATGTGCCTTTTGATGTATGCACTTTGGTGGTGATGTCAAATTTTTGGAGTTTTGACTTTTGCAAAATTTTATGATGTTTGCAACTTTTTGAGAACTTGGGATTCTTGGGGAATTGGGTAGGGAAGATGCTTGTCCTTTTGCCAACTCTCAGCATTCTTGGGGTCATTCGCATAGGGGGATGAACAAGATAACCATTTCGCTTATGGTGACCTGGATTGCTTTGCAGGTTTCATCTTTCGTTCACACAACTTTGGAATTTTTATGTGTTTTTTATTTGTGTTGGGATGCTACGTAACAAGGTGTGATCCAAGTAGAATTCTACCTTTGGAAAATCTATCTGACTTTGTACAGTATTTGGCTAGAAGGCTAATGACAGCTGAATGACAAAACTCTAGATACATTAGAAGACCACTGACTATGATATGGTAAAATAACGTGAATGGTGGTTATTTTTGATGGACTATTTACAGAATGGAGAAATGTGGGAACAGATGGATTTGCCGAGTAATTATAGTTCTATGGTGCCTTTGACCTGTATGACCACAAATATGCAATGTATGGATGTGATGCTTAATGCAGCTATTATTTTTGTGTTTTTGATGGATTGATTTTTTTGGTATGAAGATGAGATGCAAAAAGAGCTCTTTATTGTTGTGATGATTTTGAGCATGCATGGAAATGAGATGCAAATCTTTGTTGTTTTTGATGATTTTATTGTTTTTGAATTTTCTTATTTTTGACCAAGCGATTGTGGGAATCCTTGGAGCTTTTTGGTTTGACCAAAGGGGTAATGGGCACCTTTGGGGCATTTTTGGGGTTGACCAAGCGATTGTGGGAATCCTTGGAGCTATTTGGGATTGACCAAGCGATTATGGGAATCCTTGGAGCATTTTGGGATTGACCAAGCGATTATAGGAATCCTTGGAGCATTTTGGGATTGACCAAGTGATTATAGGAATCCTTGGAGCATTTTGGGATTGACCAAGCGATTGTGAGAATCCTTGGAGCATTTTGTTTGGGCTATGGCTCTTTTAAATATGGAATGGCCACAAATGACTGATGTTCAAGGGTTCTAGTTCCTTGATTCCATCAAGAGAGGCTAGCCGGTATGTTCCAGGTCCTATTTTATTGTCGATGACATAAGGACCTAACCAGTTTGCCATGAATTTGTCCCTTAGATGGGGTGGCAAGTTAGAGTTTTGTTGGTTCTCTTTTAAGACTAAGTCACCAACCTGAAAGTCCCTCAGGTGAACCTTCATGTTGTATGCCCTCTTAAGTCACTCTTGATAGATACGTAAATGCTCGAGAGCATTAACGCGTCATTCATCGAGCAACGTAAGCTGGTCTAACCGGGCCTACCATGCAGTGTCATCATCGATGAACTCTTGCATTGATATGCACAGGGAAGGAATTTCCAACTCGAGAGGCATGACAGCCTCGGAGCCATACACGAGCGAAAATGGAGTTGCCCCAGTGGGCGTCCGAATGCTAGTGCGATAAGCCCATAGGGCAAGTGGGATCTGAATGTGCCAATCCTTATGACTGTCTACGACTATCTTTTTGAGGATGGCAACTAGCATTTTGTTTGACGCCTCTGCTTGCCCATTTGCCTACGGATAATAGGGTGTCAAAAAACTATGCTAAATTTTGTACTTTGTGGTCAAAGCACGCACGTCTTTGTTCTTGAATGACGTCCCATTATCCAAGATTATCTTGGATGGAATACCAAAATGACATATGATATTATGTAAAATGAACTCCGAAATGCGGGTTCCAGTCGTAGAGGTAAGCGGAATTGCTTCCACCCATTTGGTGAAGTACTCTGTGGCCGTTATGATAAACGTGTGATGGCTTGACGATGTAGGGGAGATCTTTCCGATTAGATCTAAACCCCACTACGAAAATGGCCAAGCCGATTGGATCGGCTGCAAGGCCTGAGAAGGTACGTGTGTCAAATTGGCATGGTGTTGACACTTCATGCACTTCCTTACATATGCAACAATCTCGCTCTAAAGATGGCCAGTAATAGCCCATGCAGAGAATGCGCTTTGCGATGGCCATACCACTGAAGTGGCCACCGCATGTACCATCGTGCGCTTGGGTGATCGCCCAAGTGGACTCTTGCTGGTCCAAGCAATGAAGGAGGATTCCTTCATAGCTACGATGGTACAAAATGTCTCCTAACAAGACATACTTTGCCACTTTCTACTTGAATGCTCATTTTGTGGCATGCATCAATCCAAGTGGGAGGTTACCTAACTTGAGGTAGTCCCTTATGGGTGAATACCAATCCTGCTGATCAGAAGCCTCGATGGTATGAATAACCAATCCCTCTTGAAGTTCATCCCTAGCAAAATCTGAGCGGGAAAGAACTTGTAAGAATAGCATTGTGTTGCTATTAAGGGGAGTAGGGGAGAACAAGGACCCCCAGTTGGCATGATTCAGACAATCATGGATTCGAGAGAACGTGTCCGGGGATGGTTCAATCTGGATCAGGTGGATTCCTGGCGTTAAGTCAGAGCTTGCATGCTCCATCATGGATTGCGATAGTGTTTTGACTTGAATGGTTGTCATATCACCAGAAATGTCTTGCGGGATTAGTGACCCCAAGGAGGCCATAGTGTCCGCAAAATGATTCGATGATCGAGGGAGTGCCTCGATGTCGTACCATTCAAGATTTGCCAAGAATTTGTCCACAAGGGCTTTGTAGGCCTACAGAACTAGGCATTTACACTGGAATACCCCTTTAACTTGGTTGACAATTAGCAGCGAATCACCAAAGATGTTCAATCATTTGATGTTCATGGTGATTGTTGTCTGAAGACCTATGAGCAAGGCTTCGTATTCTGCATTGTTGTTGGTGCACAGGAAGTCTAATTTAAATGACAGAGGCATTGGAGCCCCTTGCGGTGTGAAGAATACAATTCTCATGCCACCCCCTTGCTCACATTTAGAACCATCAAAAAATAGGGTTATGTCGGCTTGTGACTCAGGCTCATCAGAATCTGGCGATTCTGAGACATGGAAGACCCCATCATCGGGTAGTTCTATGACCAGAGGCTGATCATCTTCGAGGGGAGCCTCTGCTAGTTGATCGGCTATGACTTGACCTTTGATGGATTTCTATCCAATAAACTCTATGTCAAACTCCATCAACAACATGATCCATTTCATCGTGCGGCTACTATGATAAGTGTGACTCATCATGTACCACAATGGATTCTCCTTAGACACAACATACGTCATGTTGCTCAGCATGTAATGGCATAACTTTTTGGTAGCAAACACCACTGCCAAGTAGAGCTTCTCAACGTATGCATAGTTAAGTTCATAACTGACTAGGGTGCGGCTAAGATAATAAGTAGCCTGTTCTTTGTGAAGTTCATTTTTTGGGCTAGCATGGCACCTAGTGCCACCTCAGTAGCTGAGATGTATAAGTAGAATGACACTCCTGGTCTAGGTGGTGCCAATACTGGTGATGAAGCCAAGTATTGTTTAATGTCATCAAAGGCTGACTGGCACTCGTCATCCCAGTGAAATGCTACCCCCTTATGCAATAATTTGTTCATGGGTCGGCACTTGTCAGATAGCTGCGCTATGAAGCGCTTAATTGATGTGACCTTTCCCTGTAGGCTTCTGAGCTGCTTAATGGTAGTTGGGGGGAGCATTTCAAGGATTGCCTTGACTTTGTTTGGGTCCACCTCGATGCCTCACTTTGAGACTATGAAACCCAAGAGTTTTCTAGATGTGACGCCAAATACGCACTTCTTGGGATTCAGTCTGACTTTATGTTCCATGAGGCGATCGAGGATCTTGCTTAAGTCATCGAGATGATCTGGGCACAAAAGAGATTTGGCCAACAAATCATCCATGTAATCTTCCAAAGTTTTATGCATGTAATCATGGAAGATGTATGTCATGGCACGTTGGTAGGTGGCACCAACATTTTTAAGGCCAAAGGGCATGACCTTATAACAAAATGTCCCCCAAGGCATTGTGAACACCATTTTTAGTTGGTCCTCGAGATTGATACGAATCTGATTGTATCCTGAGAAACCATCCATGAGGGATAGCATTTCGTGACCTACTGTAGCATCTACCAATGCATCGATGCTTGGCAAGGGGAAATCATCCTTAGGACTCACTTTGTTTAGATCTCAAAAATCAGTGCATATGCGAATCCTCCCATCAGGCTTCTTGATGGGCACCATGTTGGACAACCATGGTGGGTAATCCATGCAGATGACAAACTATGCATCCAACAACTTTTGCAATTCATCTTTGACCATCAAGGCCACTTTTGGGTGCATCTTACATAGTTTTTGCTTAATGGGCTTGACTGTCGGATCAAGCGTTAGGTTATGCATGACTAGCTATGGATCTAGCCCCGACATGTCTTTGTAGGACCATGCAAAAACCTCCTTCTTCTCTTTGAGAAGGGTAATGTAGTCGGCTTGCTCTTCGGGAGATAAGCTTACCCCCAGCTTGATAATCTATGGATTCATTGGATCCAAGCCGATGTCTACGTCAGTCATCTCCTCGACTGACATGTGGGACCCATCCTCCAACTGGTGTGGAGTTGGGATCAAGTGGATATCATTTGCTGAGTTCAAATCTACGTTGGGAACCTCGGGTTCCTCCTCAGCATGGAAGATATCCTGAGTTGGCTCTAGGGTGAAATGGAGCATTTCATCAAAAGGCCAGTACTCTGATGGGGATGGTGGTGAATTGACGTGATCCCAGTCTATGGCATCTATGTCTAAATACAATGACTATGTTGGATCGGCCGGATTGTGGATGGGGGCGGTTAAGTCAATGGAGATCATGTTGATGAAATGATTTTGGTCTCCATTACCATGGGTGTGATGACTCGAACATTCTGGATGTTCTCTGTGCTCCGGGTCTGGCTCTGGAGGTATTGGCATGAATGGATCGGCCCTATGTGCGGATAGGAAGATAGGGTCTGCCCTCGGCACTGATGTTGCTATAGGGTCTCTGGGTGGAAGGTGTTCTCCGTATGCCCAAAGTGGCGGATTCAACACTTGGTCCCACTGCACTGGGTCTACGTGCCACTCATGCCCTGGCACTATGTTTAGTTGTTCAAATATGTCATTAATCTCCAAGGGGTATTGTTGCTGTCGCATATGATTGAGATAGGCCATCTCAGTTTCATCTTCATAATCACTGTCGAAGATCCAAAGGCCTTCGTTGGCTCCAACAACTGTTCATGACATTAGAGGCTCGTCTTGCTCGAGCAAATTGATCTGGCCCCATTGGGGTTGTTCCGCTCTCTACGGTGGGGCCTGATTGTCTTGTGGTGGCACTTGCTCGATGGGAGCCACCAAAGGGAACATTGCCAAGAGGCTTTCCTGATAATCATCCATGGGGGTCACTTGTGAGTGATTGCTATCTGATTCGAAGGGATCCCATGGTGCTACCTCATATTCTGACTCGTCTTCTGAAGATCCTTCCTGACCTTGTCTATATCCCCTTTGGAGGTGAGCTCTCGAACTTTCTCCTCTCTCGAGCGAAGGGAAAGGGTTGTTGAGGTTAACAAGGTTGGTGGTCGACCATGGGAGATAATCCTCCAATGTATATGTTGTATTAGGATTGGCATAGGGATCTAATGCCAATCCACCCTTGTTGCCTATCCCTAGGCCTTGCATGTTCTCTACCAAGATGTCCAGGGGTAGGGGGTGGTTGAACCCTACTCCTGACTTGTCGTATGGCATCTGATATCTTGGTTGGCAAAGAACACGCACTCCTTGCTCATATCTGCCTAACCCATATCCATGCCAATTGCATTGGCCAAGGTATCTCAAAGCAAATTCTGGGTTGGACAAATAGTTGACATCTTCTGCAAAGGGCTCTTCATCTTCGTCCTCTTGCATGTATGGTTCAATACCATGATCAAGGCCCCCATACACAAAGTTTGTCTGGTTCGACGGGTAGCCTAGAGGAACAATAGTACCAATGGGGAGGCGAGGTCTCCCCATGTCCTGCATGGACTCTAGTGTGGGTGTTGCTACAATATTCCACACCAGATACTCCCTCAGGCCCGTATTGGCCATTTCAATGGTGATTGTTGGTGATTGAGGGGGAGGGAACGAAAGTTCTTCTGAGTCCACTCCATGTCGGGTGAACTAGGAGCCTCGACTTCCATTCTGCTAGGCATCTCCTCAGTAGAGATAGTTGATACTGATGGCGGTGCCTCTTCCAGGGGTTTCTTCCCTTTGTCCTTCTGTGTGGCCACCGTAGGTGGCATCGTTGGTGAAGGACCAACCGATGAAGATGGACCCGACTATGGTTTTGATGGGCTTGTCAATGGGGATGCCTATGGAATCGGACCCTGTTTAGATGGATTCAACTAAAAATCCAAATGCATTGATGGAAGGGTCGATTGCAGCATCAGCTGCACCGCATTGCAATACTTGAAGGGTTCTAAGTCCACCGGGACTACATGCACCTCCCCTTCAAATGTATACTTTAAGCACTGATGAGCTATCGAAGGGACACACTTCATGTCCCTGATCCATGGCCGACCCAACAAGATGTTATAGGCCATCTCACCTTCCAAAATATGGCACAATGTAGGTATAGTCTTTTGTCCCACCTGGATGGGTAGGACAATTGTGCCAACTGTCGAGCATATCGCATCATTGAATGCTCGTAGAGTGTAGGTGGAAGCCATGATGTGAGATGCTGGCAACTTTAGATGTTTCAATGCCACTGTTGTGATGATATTACTGGATGAGCCAGTGTCTACCAACACCCTCTTATACGGAATCCCGTTGACCCATGCGATAACGTGCAGGGGTGGATCCGCCATATCATCAGCCACTGATTTCACTTCGTCTTCTCGAAAGGTGATGATTGGCTCAGTGCATCGTTTGACATGTCCCACAAAGTTGTTGAAGGAATTTGCTTCATGGGGCTGCAACTCGATGGCTTTCAATATCTCCATTAGAGCCTCCCGATGGGGCGTTGATTGTTGTATGAGCTCGTATATGGAGAGCCTAGCCGACGTGGTCCTCAAGCTCTGAGTGAGTTTGGTCCGAATTGTGGCCATGGGTCTAGGCGGAGGAGGTTGTGTAAGGTGCTGTTGTGGTTGTGACGTTGTTGGCACCTCTCCTGTAGCTATCGCGGGGCAGCTACACTCGGATACCTCCTGTTTCGAGTCACTATACTGATCATCCCTACATACCCCTGCATGGGGCAGTTCTGTGTGACCTCATTGACTTGTAGGGTCTTTGCCTATGCATCATGGGCAGGCAAGGGGTCCTTAAAGACCTCCATTTGTTGGTTGCTTGGTGCCATGGGATTATCCACCGCTAATGTCTTGTTATCTATTAGGTCTTGCACCAAGCCCTTAAACTTCCAACATGCATTAAGGTCATGTCCCTTCCGCCTATGGAACCTATAGTACAAATCTTCCTTGTAGCCCTTAGGTTTTGGCATGTTGGGATCTATGGGTTGAATCTCGGGTAGGTTGATCAAGTTTGCCACTGACAAGCGGTCAAACAGGGAGTCTCTGGACTCTGTGTAAGGTGTGAATTGTCGCCTAGGGCGACGCTGCTGATTTTGTTCTTGCCTCTAATTTTCTTGGTCATAACTGTTAAGAGGCACCACTTGATAGTTAGCCTTTTGGGGCTGTGTTGCTTGTGCAGGCTTGGGGACGTTTATAGCAACTTGATTGACCACAATGGGTTTCTGTTGCGTGGTCCCTATTTTGGTGTTCTTAGACCATTCTTTCTTCTTTGGCTTGGCTATCTCGCCATCCTGAATCTTGATCTCTTCAATGATTCTGGCTTGCGCCAGAGCTTCCTCTAAAGTGGCATATTGTTGTAGCTACAATAGCATAGAGATCGATCTCAAATAGCTCTTTGAGAACATTTGGGTGAGGTCGGACATAGGAGGGAGGTAGGGCAGCTTTGAAAGCAAAGTCCTCCATCGGTTCCCATAGGCCGCCATGGTTTCTTCCTCATACTTCCTGAGGCTGGCTAGGTCGCTTAGTGACGCCTTCTTCTTGGTGTTGAAGGCGAAGCGTTCGAGGAACGCATCCACTAGCTGATCTAAGTTGCTAATGTTGTGCTTTGGCAATTGAGTGAACCAATCCGAGGCAGGGCCTACGAACATGGTGATGAATGTTCTTAACAACAAAGCATCATTATCCTGAATGCCAAAGCATTGGCTCAGGAATCTAGTCACATGCTCTTGGGCATCCTCCTCACCTCTAAAGATTGCCAACTGAGGCAGCTTAAAGTGTTCAGGGTAAGGGGGTGCTGGCACTGACGGATGCACAGGATGACTATGGAGTTGGCGTAACATGGGCTTTTGGGGCCTAGAAGTCTTGGTCTCCATAGACTCCAAGCACTCTAGCAGCGCTTTATATGCATCAAAAGATTTAATCTCTTCCTCCTTAGTTAGCTCCTGTTGTGGGTTGTGGGAGACTTGAGGCCTATGGAGGGGTGGCCGGAGAGCAGCCCCTCTGCCTTGGTAGGGCATTTCGGCCCACTCTTCTTCTTGTTCATACTCCTCATAGGCTTCTTGAGGAGTTTCTGGATGAGACCTATGACCATGGGTGGGTCCCTATGGAGGGAGCCCATCGTTGTTCCTGGGAGTGGCCTCCCGCTCAGGTCTAGGAGGTCTCGGAGGTAGCACTTGGTAAGGTCATGGGGACCTGTCTCGTACCAAGGGGTTGCGCCTCTCATATGGTTCTGCTCTTTGGGTGCGAGGGGTTGGAACCCTCTTAGGCATAGTGTTATGGAGCAGCTCATCTGTTTGGCATCGAATGCGCTCTTTGCTAAGGCGATATAGATGCTCTAGCTGTTGTTGGTCTTGCTCAAGCTGCGTAATCTATGCTTGGTGGGTGGCATGTCTGGTGACTTCCAGGTCGATTTGTTCCACCATATTGAGTCTAGGAGGCCTAGATGCCTCTCCTATGCATTTATCTTGGTCATGATGATCCGAGATCTCTATAGGTCACTTCCCTCTATCGAGGTTGGCGGCATTCACTCGAGGCTCTGGCCTCGGTAGGTGATTCTGGTAGATAGCAGGTGCGGAGGCGCATTGCTCCCATGCTGTGTATTGCTCTTGAGGAATGTAATGGTCTTCCTCATGCTCCCTTTCATATATGTGAAAGGGGCGGGCAGAGTTGGCTCACCCTGCTTGAAGAACCTTGTGCTCTGGATTTTGTCTATTATTCCTAATAATGATGGGGGGTAAAGGAGGGATGACATAATCATGTGGCCTCTCCTCATGGACCCTATGCTATTCTAGCACTTCATCGCATGGTGGCCACTCATACCGAGCTTCTAAGGGAGCCTTCCCATTTATATTGAGGGCCACGTGTAAGGACTCCTCCTGAAAGGGTCTATGTTGGATGGGAGTGTCCCTCAAAGGGGTGCCTCTATAGTCCCATTCTGAAATGGCATGATGTGGACTCTCTTGTGGGTCAGGCCACCAAGGTGGTATGACCAAGTCCTTGGGGCTATAGCGGAGGTGACTTGTGCCCCCTTGCACACTCTCTGTAGCTCTTGCCCATGATTGGGCTTGGCTACGGGTGTACACCATGGTGGTGCTTTCCTATAAGATGCATAGATTTTTATTTCTTTTTATGATTTTTATGCTACCCTAAATAGAAAATATCACACACGCAAAACAATGATTATCTCATTTTAAATATTAAAGGTGTGCCCTAAACCTGGTTTAGTGTGTTTTGATTTTGTTTTGAAAGCTTTTGTAAAGAATGTTTAAATGCAATATGATGGCTCTTATGGCTCCCAAAAATGGTCGCCCCTTCGATATACCATTGCCAGGCCGATATACCAACCTCTCTATATACCCGCCCTTACGTGAGGGAAACTGTTGGTACGTGAGAGCAGATGGTACATGGAACGTAGGCGGTACGAAAGGGGAATCACCCTATTTTTGACACCTACCATAGAAGACTTATCCTCATGCACTGGGAATCACCCCAACTACACTCGATCAGCTTTCATCAGGATTTACGTCTAGCAATAGTAGCGATCGGGGTTATGAATGCAAAATTCAAGCCAAGGTGGTGATGAAATCCACCGTTGGTCTTGATCAAGGGCTGGGGTTTTATGACCAGCTCCTTGGTGTTTATGTTGCCACGTGATGTGTGGGGTTCTTTTTATTTTGCATGAAAGAAAATAAACATGCAGTACAACTTTTCCTAAGCAAGCAAAGAACCAAAAAAATAGGAAATAGAAAATATAAAATGATAGAAGGAGTTCAAGACCCTTACCTCTTCTCTGCCCAAATCTGTTGGTTCTGAGTTTCTATCCTGAAACTACATAGACAACTATTCATCCTTGGGTGGGATGAATAATAGGACTGTATTCATCATAGGGTGGGGCAAATGCCCATTCGTCCCTGGGTAAGATGAATTCCAGCTCTGTATTCGCCACAGGTTGGAACGAACAACAGTCCAACGTTTGAAAACTCGGTACCTGCAAGCAAAAACAATCAAGTTTTGATCAGATTTCTGATCTTAAAAATAGAGGACAAGGGTCCCACCGTGATCACCACTGAAAGCATGAGGATACGAAAACAAAAAGGAGAATGCCAAGTACGATGCGTGTAAAACCAAACTTAACGCTAAAAGCCTATATATTGAAAATGCATGAAAGGAAAGAACATAAACGAATCGACATGAGATAAAAGCAATATGGAATACAACCCTCTTTATTGATATGCTTTTAAAGTCATGTTACAATATGTCTCCTTCCATTTTAAGGGATAGGAGCGTTAAATATGTTTCTTGTCACATCCATGGATAGCCATCCTTCTTCCGCGTGCCCACATGTAATATGGGCGGACCAAAATGTCATCGCCACTTGTGTATATGAATGTTGACTCCTTGCTGCTCCTCCAATGTCTAGATCCTACATTCAAGGAAATAGAAAATAGTCAGTAGCACCTGTAGATAAAATAAAACATGCAATCCCCACGCCTTCAATTAGTGCAAGCAAGATGTAAATAAAATGATAACTAGCATAGCTCCAAATGAACTAAAAATTTGATAGGGGCATCAAAACATCACAAGGAAAACACTACAAATGGAACAGTCGAGAAATTCATCACAGATTTGTATTCGCTCCGGGGCGGGACGAATAGACCTACAACAAAATGTCAAAAGGCACTGTCCCAAATGTCATATCCGGGAAGCTCCAAATCACCTACAAAGTTGGGTTTAGCTAATTGGGGGTATTTTGGGAAGACCCAGAAGGTCATATTTTCCCAATTTGGCCTCTATCACTAGGAATTTGATGATGCTACCTGCATGTTAGTAAAGGCGAGAAATGATAGAAACATGATCAAAATTGCTCGAAACAATGTGAAATTTAAATGACAACCTATCTAAGCAGCATATAATCAAATGCAAAAATAATAGAAAGGAAATCTACCATAGATTTCTAATCACTCCGGGGCGGGGCGATTAGGACTACAACAGTGTGGGGGGCACCGGGGGCAGGACGCCCTCCGTTTGGGGCCTGATTTCGGCACCAATCCACTTGGGATGGGTCCAAAACCTCTTGTGGGGTATTTTCAGAAAATTTGGTAGGATATAGTGGCCAAATGTCGGGTCTTGGTTCCGGATTTGCGCTTCCAATAACCACCCTATGACCTCCTCTCCAAAAGAGATCAAGGATGTGAAAGGCACAAATCAAAAAGGTGTGTGTGTGGAAGTAAAATGACAGCACTTCATTGCTCAAAATGCTCCTTCTCTGTATATCTTGTGGTGAGAAAACTCACCAATTTATAGACCTGGAGGTCTCTTTGGATGAGCATGCAGAGGCACCACTTGGCAATCATGCCTTCCTAGGGGAGGGAGGAGATTCCTCCCTGATTAGGGGCTTCATGACTGCCCTTGTAACTGCCTCTAATGCTCAAAAATGCTCACTCACACTCCCATGCAATGAAGGAAGAATTAAGTGGTGGATCTGAGCTGCCATTTGTCAAGATTTGACTTTTTGCCCATCAAACCTGCTATTCGCCCCACCCTGGAGCGAATACTACTAATCGTCCCTGGGTGGGGCGAATACCAGTTTGTAATCGTCCCTGGGTGGAATGAGTATGGAGCAGAGTGCCTGAAGGTGCCAAATTGACTCTTGACCTTCCAAAACTATTGTGAGAGTGGTTAGGACCACTGTTTAACCTCTGGGGGCTGCCCTTGGGGCTGTGTGCGTCAATGCGATCAGTGTTTGCAGTCACATAATCGGATAGGTGTTGTTTTGGTGTCTACACCAAGGTTCACCACTCTAGACCAAACTATCTACAAGACAAGTAGGTAATAAAACCCATCTCTCTAGAGAACCTAGGAATACGTTCGTAGCTTTCATCCTCCCTTATCTTAGTAGGATTTTATATGTTTTGCTTAGTGATGGGATCCTGATATTTCAAGTACTATCCCAACTATTGACCTCATCTACAAAAGCAAAGTAAAATTTCTATGACATATGAGAAACCCACTAGGTATGGCTGAGTGATTGGAAATTTTTTTGATACTTACGTATTTTATAGCAACAAGCGTTGTGTATGAATGCAACATATTATGATAAATGCAAAGGTGCATGATTTAGACACAAACATGGTATCTTTTGTAATCCTGACAAACACGATCCATTCTACTACGAAATGCAATGGATGAGGAATGCCTATATGCAATGTAATGTAGCGAATGCATGTGTGAATGCAAATGAAAATGCAAAATGCAAATGCATATGCTTTTGAATTTTATAGATTTTATGCTTTACCAATTTTTTTTTTTTGGATTTTATATATTGCTTTTTCAAATTTTATGGATTTTTGAGCCTTAATATTTGACCAAACAGGGATTACATGCCTTCATAGCCTTTAGGAATGACCAAATGGCGAAGAAATGCCTTTGGAGCCTTTAATTGACCAAGCGATTCTTAAGAACCCTTGGAGCTTTTTAGGATGACCGAGCAATTTTAAGAAAACCCTTGGAGCCTTTTTAGATTGACCAAAGGGCTTACAAATGCCTTTGGAGCCTTTATGCTTTGACCAAAGGGCTAAAGATACCTTTGGAGCCTTTCTTGAAAATGACCAAAGGGCTTATAGATGCCTTTGGAGCCTTTTTGAGTTTTATGGATTTTGATGTTTTCCATATTTTTGATGTTTTGATATTTAAATTTATGATTTTTCAATTGTTTTTGAAATTTAAATGTTTTATTTGAATATTTTTGAAATTTGAAAATTTTCAATTGTTTTTTAAAATTTTGAATGTTTTTGAATTTTGATATTTTATGATTTTTTCTTATTTTTATGTTTTTAAAGGGGAAAGTACGCTACCTTAAGTACCCCCCAGTGTCTGTGCCACTCAATGAAAGTGAGGAAGGTGTGATACATTTATAAGTCTCACTTTGCCTCATTGATCGTGATGTGGATGATGGGGAAGCTGTGACACCTTGAAGACCCCCACTATGCATTGTGTTTGATGTGCCATGATTGTCTTGACTAGGAGGAATAGTAGAAACTGATTCCCCCTAATGTGATGTGCAATTTTATGCAGTGTCAATGTCCCACTAAGACAAGACAAGTGAAGGTGAAACATTAGAAGATGCCAATGATTGTGAAGATCAATTTTGACAATCTTGTTTCTCTGTTACAACACTAGTCATTCCCACAAACTCTTGAGGAGGCATATTAACGTGCACCTGATTAGATTGTTCAACTTGATTGACTAGTGCTATGTTTAATTTTTGTGCATGCAAGGGATCTTGGAAGACTCCTATCTAAAGGTCTTACCTCTCGATCATATCCTGCACTACATCTCTAAAGGGATAACATGTTCGTATGTCATGACCTCTTTGTTGATGGTAAACATAATATAGATTTTCTCTATGTGCCTTTGATCTACACTTATTAGGTTTCAAAGGACGTAACTCTGGAATATTAATCCTTACCGCCTCATATAATTTATCAAAGAGCGATGCTAATGTCTCTAGAAAATTAGTATGTTGTCATTGTATCCAACGTTGTTTGCCTTGTATCTGATTATTTTGCATATGATTTTGGACCAAAGGAGGCTGAGCTTGGTAATTATGTTGCACTAGTGGAGGTGGTGCACCCTGCTTTGAGGATTCAAGAATACTCAAAACAACTTGATTGACTGGGGTCACCTTTTGTTGTGTGTTGCCACCTATAATATTCTTGTTTGGCAATTCCTTTTTGTGGCGTGGAATATAACCCTATTGTATCTTGATGTCTTCAATGACCTGGGCCTATGCTAAGGCTTCCTAAAATGTTTGATACTGTTGCAATTGCAAGATAAGTGAAATTTATTTTGAATAGATTCTCGTAAACATTCGAATGAGCTTTGTTGTGGGTAGGGTGAAAGGTATTTTTGACATCACCTTACTCCACTTATTTCCATACTCAATGACTAGCTGATCATCCAATTGGCAAAGACTAACCAAGTCAGTCAAGTTTGTTGTTTCCTTAGCACTAGAGGCAAAATGTTGTAGGAATGCATCAACCAATTTCTCAAAGGTGTTTATGCTATGATGTGGTAAATGATTATACCATTCTAAAGCATCCCCAGCTAATGTTGTCATGAATATTCTCAACATCAAAGAATCATTGTCTTGAAAATAAAAGCACATATGGATGAAGCCTGTCATGTTCTCTTGTGCATCTTCATCATCTTTGAACTTTTCAAGTTGAGGCATATTGAAATTCGATGGGTATGTTGGTGAAGACACTGATGGATGCAAAGTCTGATTTCTAAGCTGATTCAGTGTGGGTTTTTGATAAACCCCTCTTTGATTTTGTTTTTTGAATGCATTTATCTGATCAGCTAGCACTTTGTATGGCCTTGATGAAATGATATGATCTTCATTTCGTCGCCCTTGATTAGGTAGAGGAAGTTGCTTTTGATGCTAAGGTGGATGATAAGTATAATCCTTAGGCACCTCATCATAATTGGATTCAAGGTAAGCATCCACTTCATCCTGATGTTCCCATTGGGACTTTACATATGATTCCTCATCGTATTGATCTTGGTACTATTGAGGAGTATGAGGTTCATGATGATAATTAGATACCAACCTATGATGTTGAACTTGATTTTTGCATGGCCCTAGTGAAGTATTCTGAGATTGCACTGGGTGTATTATGCATTGTTGCATCCTCTGGTTTCTAGGCGTAAGTGCCACTTTACGCAATGTATTTTGTACTTGATCTTGTTATATATTTTGTTTTTCTTGTATCTTTTGTTGATACAACTTTTGTAGGTGTGTTCATGGCGAGTCCACCCGTTGTTGATTTAGTTGTTTTTGATCCAACAGGATTTGATCCGTTTGTTGTTGGTCAAGTTGTGGTCTCAGTGCCTGATGTGCATGATCCCATTGTTTAGCTATATGGGGGCTATGTATCCTTGTATTTGAGATACAAATGGGTTTATCATGTCTTTTACCCCTAGTAGGATCTATCATTTGTTTTCCATACTCCTTAAAGGTTACATTGACCTGATATTTTGAGTCATGAGTGGGCTATGTATAGTTTGATGATGTAGAGCCACAACGTGGTTGCCCCATGTACTATTCATAAGGAATAGGAGGATGAATTGGGTCATATTCATAATATATGAGAAATGATGTATACTCAGACTCAGATGTAATCTCTATATATTCAGGTTGCACAGAAGGCTCCCTATGAGGAGCAGGGGGGTGACTTGCTCAACCCGATGGGGTGGTTTGCTCACCCAAGCTAGGCCATGGTGTATGTTCATGATCACTTTCTAATTGATGTATAGAGCAAGCTGGGATGTGAACTTGTGACATTGAACTACTAGGCTCCTCCTTTGGCGGATTGTTCATTATATAGAATTCTATCAAGGTGTTCTAGTTAGGAAGGCCTCCTGGAGGACCTGTGGGTGCCTCTCTAATAAGGCTATCTCGAATGTTGGACCCCCTATGGATGGTATTGATGTTATCATAAGACCTAGGATGCCATTAAGGGATGGCCATGTCTTCTAGACTAATATGAATATGTTCATCGGTTATGGAACCTGATTCCCTCTCTAGATTGGAGGTCTTGCTCACCATGGGATGTCCCCCAGCCATATAATTTTTTTTTGCTTCCGAAAAATGTTATAAGTGTTATATATCAAAATTATCAGTGTTATGAGTTGATAAAAATGAGCTATAACACAAAATATGAATTTTGGGTCAAAATTTTATATTTTTGGAATAATTGGCCAACCGGGGCTCGTGGGGAAATGACCACTTTTAGGAAGTTTTGGGATATTTTTAACCATGAAGAGTTAGGACCCAAAATTTCTATGAGAGGTGTAAAATGGTAAAACTAAGACAAAAAAATAAATTTGGCAATTTTTGGAGTTGTCTAGACCATTTTATGACCATTTTAGTGCAGTTTTTCTTAGTTTTCGGCTTCGAAAATAGAGTAATCATAAAACCAAAATAAAATATTTGTTATAGCTCTGATTTGCATGATTATCGATCCATTGGATGTAGAATAAAAAAAATTATATTATTAGGGTCAGGGTTTAGTCCCAAATAAAGGATCTTATGTTAATTACCCTAACAATAATGCAACACACAAAGTAGACAATATGATTATCTCTTTTAAGGATTAAATGTGTGTCCTAAAATTGGTTTAGTGCATTTGATTTATTGTGAATATACTCTGAAATCTTATCGTATTTTTCAAAATTTGATGTTATACTCAATTTATTCAAAGGTTTTCACCTATATACTCGCACAAGACAAATATGGGAGTGAATTCCATACTCAATGAGGTAGCATAGGTACTACAAACCCTCACCCAGCACACCGTGCACATCGATACACTCTTTTGAAGATGAGTGCATGCTATTTTGCACGAATAGGAAAATTTTTGGGTCGGCCTTGGCCACAAGCGAGTCCTAATAATATAATTTCAAATGAGTCAACCAAGTGGTAATGACATCCACTATTTGTCTCAATAAAATGGGTTGGATGTGAGAGCCCAATGCCACTGATTTTTAAATGAAACGTGGTGTGTGGGGTTATTTTTACATTGCATGAAAATAAAATGCATAAAATAACATTCACATGACTCTCCTACATGCTTTTCAAAAGAACGTTTGCTTTTTAGAGAATGCACAATTATGCTAGATGATATTTAGAGAATGCAACTATCTACGATGAAAATGGCTATTGATTGGACCTCGTACATGCAAACTCTAAAAAATCAAAATCCTAGACCATTGGAGACTAGGGAAGATTACAATCAGAGATCCACTATTCCTAGCAGCAGCTAATGGAAAACAAAAAAGCATCTAAGATTTTACCATTTTACTTTTTGCTATATTTTCCAAATTAGCATCCATCTATTGCATTCTCATTTTTTGTAAAAGCATAGACAAAAAAAGACAGAGGGGAAAAAATGCTCTACCTTAGATCCAAGTCTGCTAGTGATGTCTAATTTTGTTGTTTTTCTATTCTCTATTGATCACGGTTGCGACTATGAACCACAGGTGTGAATCATGGTTAGCACTATGAACCACATGTGTGAACCGCGGTTGTTATCCGCGGTTAGCACCTACAATAAAAAATAGAGAAAAATATCAGTGATCATGAAATTTTTAGGGTTTCCATCGTGATCGCCTATTGTAACCACCATAAAGGCTATCTACCTAAGGCAATCATATTGCAATAATTCATAAAAGCATAACATGGTTAAAAGAACAAAAAATTGATAATAGATGAATCAATAAAACATGCTTTATTCCATTATACTCAAAGTCAAAATAAAATTACAAGTACATCCCTCTTAGGTATAATCATCTTGATACAATATTACAATAAGAGTGTGTAATTTTTTCCCTCTCAAGGGTAGGTGTGATTTCCAAGTTCCTTTCAGGGTGACACGAACTGCTCTAGGGTGTCGATGACCCTCTTCTTTACGTCGAGGAAGGAATTGTATGCTTTGTCTCTTTCAATATTTGTTCCCTACAATCAAGAAACAACAAGAAGCAATTAGTAACAAAGGAGGTCTCCATTGATGAGGCTTTGAAAGGAATCTTGCATAAAGAATAGCATGAAATCAAGAAAGCATGTAAAACTATCAATCTATGCAAGAAATGAAGAAATTGTAATATAGCATGTAAAGAAGCATGAATCTAGCTAAGAAACATCCTAATTAACCACTATAAAACTTGAATTGCATGAAATTAATCTAGATTAACAAATGCAAGGAAATATGAAGCAAATATACCTCTAATTCCTAAATTAATCGATCAAATGTCTGGTAAAATGTAGATCTATGCTATATTACGCTAATTGCATGACTAAAAATGGAAATCTAATGCTAAAATAGATGAAAGAAAGCATCAAACCCTAGCCATAGGTCTGAGGTGTAGTTGGAACTGTTAACCATGGCTCATAGCCGTGGTTAATATGAAAGTGTCCTTTCTCTTGCAACCAAGGCCAAAAACTCTTAAATACTCCAAGGAATTGATGGTCAAGGTTCGCTAATGTTTTTTGGAATAGATTTGCGGTTGAATTCAATGGAATTAGCAATGGAGGTGTTTCAATTGTCAAGATTGCTCCTTAAGCTCTTGAGATCTCCATTTTTGCATGCACAGTTGTCATTGATCAATTGGACAACACTTTGTTACTCCTCAAGAGGATATGAAATTGCTCTCCAATCCAACAGGGCTCCGCTATGTGCAATTGAGCTATTCTTCAGGATGGTTGCTCTCTAAAATTAAGGTCTTAAGTAGACTCCAAAAATCCTTGCTCTAGCTTCATGGAGAAGCCAAGAACAATATTTTGTAGTTGAAAGGAAGTTTTTGGATGCTTCCCAGTCCAAATAGCTTTGAAAATCGTTGCAATTCAGCTGTTGCAACTGATTTGACTCTGCTATGGTCACCCGAGTTTATTACAATGCTAACCGTAGGTGTCAGTTGTGGTTAGCATGCAAGATTTTTATAATTGTAGGTGTCAGTCATGGTTAGCATGTAGGCCTTTGCTAACCATAGGTGTCAACCGTGATTAGCACTAAATAGGCCAAGGAACCCAAATGAGTGGTAAAAACCACTGCTATACCTTGGATTTGTCCAAAGGTCTTCCATATGGTCTTCTAGCATGTCCCATATGAGTAGTCGCCATTGACATGATGCGTTTTAGGTTTCTACACCATCATAATCGATCTATGTCTTACTATCCTAGAGGTAATTCACAAGATAAAGTATCCAATAAAACATTGATCAAAATTCTCATGAAATATGTTAGCAAAATTAAACACAGTTGGCATCTTCAACACTATCTAACCTTGTTGGTCTATTGTACTAGTGTTTGAATACCCATAAATACAACATCCTATGTTTTGGTCTATAGGATTTAATTTATTTTCTTATTTGAGCTTAAGATTTCTTTCTTGAGAATCTTGCTATAATATTATTCTACTAAATGAAAATATCATCTCTCACCTTAGTAAATTAGAATTTCTTGATAAAAAATTAATCCATGACTTAAAAAATAGGCTTAAGAATGCTTATGCATAGAAATTGTAAACCTGGTCATTTAAAATTGGAGATATTTTTCTCAAGGAAAACCAAAAGGACATCAATCCCTAAATATCAAATGTAAGTTTGAGCTAAATTACCTAGGTCCATTTATCATAACCATAAAGTTTGTATCAGGAGCTTATCACCTAACCATACTTGATGAATAAGAACTTAAAGAACCCATAAATATAATACATCTTAAAAGGTACTATGTCCATGTCTACATAACTTGCTTCATTTTTCAACCTGCTTGAATGCATTTTTGTTGCTTGCATTCTACTCACATTTATACTTGGTTGTATGTACATGCCTATTGATGCTTGAATTACTTGTTGCATCACCCACAATGATACAATTATGATACTATTTAGGATTAAATGTAATGACCTAAGGAGTCACCACTAAACTATACCTCCATTGTCACCACTCAACCATCTAGATTTTTTTTTATCATATCTATCATGACTATCTTCCTAGTCTATTTTGACAAGATAAGTTCATGAGCTAGATGATGATGTTGCAGTGGATAAATGAGTTTCCATTAACAATTAACTAAATTCCCATACCATTAGTTAATTGTGTGCTCAATTTACCATTTTGTTTTGTTCATTAAGACATTGGTTAAGTTACTTGTATAATAATTCATAGTTAATCATCATTTCATAATCTAATTACAATATCATGTGTTAAAAGTGACAATCTTCATTCATGGCTCTTTAAACCACAAAGAAATAATTAACACAACTACATTTACTTGTAATATTATTCCATTATATTACATGATTTCATATCATATTCATCAGAAGAAATTAAGCCTTAAGAATATCATCTCATGGTAACCAAATACATCATTCATTCATAGCATTGGAAGAATTAGCAGTATTCACAAGTTTAAACAATTCAAACCAAAAATGATTAACACATTGATTATCCTGGGAACCTCAGGGGAATAAAACCAACCTCCACAATATTTGCTTTCCTCATATTTATAAACTTAAGAATGTTAAGGTTACAATTATAAAAGGGTATCTGTAGATTCCTTTTAAACAATGCAAATCAAGGAATGCAACTATTCCATTTTGGGCTCATGAAGCAATTAAGGAATCCAAATTCCTTCCTATAAATCATCATTTAACAATATGTATTTCTCATACCAAAAGGAATTTATCCGTTCCTTTCAAATCTATGATGCAGTTAAGGAATACGTTGATTCTAAGTCATCGTTTAATTTTCACCCATACTTAAGGAACTTATCCGTTCCTTTAAAACCTATGATGCAAATAAGGAATCTATCAAATTCCTTTTTAAGTCATCATATGAATCATAATATTTTGTTTATGTTTATGATAATCATTGGAGTCACATTTTGGATAAGTCTCATCGATATTAGAGGAATTTCTTCATGAATTCCTTCAAGAATGAATTCTAGATTCATTCTTCATGATTGATTTATAATAAACCCCTTGTGTAGTGGATTTAAAGTCCCATACCTTTAAATACATCAACATAATTTCTTCAATTTCCTTAAGAATGAATTCCCAATTCATTCTTAATGATTTATCTACATTCAATCCTTTTGTAATGAATTTAAAGTCTCATTCCTTTAAATCCATCACTAACCATACCTCTACTTAATTAGCCTGATATCTTATAATGAAGTCCTTATTTATTATTTACAAATTATACTTTCTTATCTTCAACAATTTACTTTAACCTGATATCTTATAATGAAGTCCCTCTTCCTTATTTAAAAATTAGACTTTCTTATCTTTAACAATTTACTTTAACTTGATATCTTATAATGAAGTCCCTCTTCCTTATTTACAAATTAGACTTTATTTACTTCAACCTGATATCTTATAATGAAGTCCCTCTTCCTTATTTACAAATTAGAATTTCTTATATTTATACATTAACATTAAATGGAGTTTTAATTTTGAGGGTGTTAATTAATCCACCACCAAAAATTTCCATTGAATAGCAACTGATATCAAAAAGTCACATTGACAAAGGTTACATCCCTATTTCCAGCTGTGCCTATCAACCAGCGCCTAACCTCAAGCTAGGTTGACCACCTACGTGTCGTCAAGACACCACCCTTGGTGCTTTTGGGGACCACCACTTAGGTAGTGGTGGTCATATTCTAAGGGAAGATTCTTCCATTATATCCACTTTAACTCTATCCACATAGCCAATGTGGAATTATGAATCCCTTACTAAAACTTTAAAATCATCCACCACTGGGAAACACACCTGATGGCGACCACACGTCAATAGCGTGGGCCAAGTGGCAACATAGAGTGAATTTAAACATGCCAAGTATAAGCATAGCCTTCTATATGCGTACCTCCAACTAGCTCCTTGACCACCAAGTGGTATGTCGTATGACCACCATTTGTGTTCAAATCACTTATGGAGCTAACATCCTTTTTAAATCGACTATCATTCAGAGCATGTTACATGTGGTACTTATGCTCGTGGATGTCCCCTTTGTCTAGAATTCATCTACCTATGCAGATAGCTTATGTAGGGCACATCAGGATTGCTTCTCTTGTAACTAACCGAGGATTTCCATCAATCGATTGTGTGCAGGGTGAATAGTTGGCTTCGATTTCAGTATTGTAATGGGTAGTAACAAAGTTCAGTGAACTCGTAGGTCTACGAATAAAAATTATTTTATATGGAGTCTAAATGCCTAAGATATGTTAAAATTATTGTTCCAGAAAGGGTTTACTCTATCATGGGATCATCGAGTGATTAGAACACCAAAATTGCTAATCTAGAAGGTTTTATGCTACCAAGGGATCGTCAAGCTAATGCACACCTGAGAGACATATTAGGTCATGTAAAAATCATATTATATATTGTAGATGCAAATACACGACACTAAAAATGAAATTACAAGTAAATACACAAAGAGATAAATATTGCACAAAATGTTCCAATTTTAATATTGACAATGGGGGGGAGCCAAGTGAACTCTTTGATACAATGCTACTCTCCAAGAGTATTTTGATACAATATTAGAATGGGATAGGGTTCTATGAAACCCTAGCAATTAAAAAAAATAGTTTCTTTCGAATATTGCACCTTTGATCCCAATAAGGTGAGTGGGCTTTGAATATCTGAAGCCGGGCCACTCTGGATCTAATAGCTTGATGATCTACAGACATGCAACTGACAAAAACAATTAAGGAGCTAGTAGCACATGAGAGGGATCCACAGAGTGAGACCCTCAAATAATGACTAAAAATCCTAATTGAAAGAAACAAAAAGCAACACTTACAGATATGCAGATTTAACAATAAAAACTCATAGAAGTGATTTACCTTGCTCAACAGTAGATGTGACTTGATCGGGCTGATTGATTAAACCCTAACGGATGCAAGAAACAGTGCGATGGTTTTCTGGGTGATGGTGGATGAGAAAAAGTGGCAGTGATGGAATGAATGGGGCTGGTTGGAATCTATCCTAGGGTATGCTAAAGGTGCTTAGGGTATTCTTCAATAGAGAGGCCTCAAGATTCTTCAATGTTCCATTCTTTCAGTATTTCAGCCACCTTTGGGCAATATGAGGGGCTTGTATTTATAACTTAGCTTTAGGGTTTAACTTAGGGTTCTTAACTTTACACTTTTGATTGTGTGGCTAAGATTAAGTCATATCCTAGGGCTAAGATTAAATTATGGAAGTGGCATGGATTGAGTGGGATGGATGGTAGGGATTTAATCTGATCGAACGGTGGAGGTTAAATGAACTTATAATTATATAATATAATATTAAATAAATTAAATATAATATAAAATATTATATAAAATATTAAAATAATATAATATATATTAAAATAAGTCCTATTTTTGTGGGAAAGGGGAAAATGGGCCTTTTTGAAGGCGGGAAAGGGAAAATGGGCCTTTTGAAGGCGGGAAAGGGGGATGGAGGACAAGTGGAAGGTGGGATGACTAAGAAGGTGGATGAATGACTGCAATTTGGTGTCTACATATATATTTTATTTCTCTAAATCAAATCCCAGATTATAGTCATTCGATTCAACATTTTATACAGTCATTTTTATCAAGGACAATTTCAATGTCAAGGTTATGCTGAGATGTCGAAGATAAATGTAAAAGGAAATGGGTTAACTAATCAATCACAGTCACTAATTTGTGGTTTCATTCCCAAACTCCTGTGATGCAAAAACCCAAACAAAACATAAATCATGACATTTTAACTATAAGGTGATTCACTGAAGGTCTTAGGCAACATCACTACATCTAAAGTTGGGCCTGAGTGTCGCTACTAAGGTGTTATATATATATATATATTTTCTAATATATCTCGTGGCGTAACGTATAAGCCTAAATTTAATAGTTAGAGAATAACGATTCATATTCATAATACCAAAGCAAGGATCTAAACAATTATTGGTTAAATTATCATGACTAAAAGCAATCCAAATTCATGTTATTTCAGGCGATTAAAGGAGCTCATTTCCCACAATATAAAAGGTGAGAATCTTACATACGAATATAAGTCAAGTTATGTTTTTTTTTTTCGAAGTATTATCAAGTAAAGCATTAGAGGATAATTACTCTGACCTATTGCCTAGTAAAGTGAGGCTCTTTGAACTTCTTTCTCCAGATCCTAATCTACTCACATCTCCTCACTTCTTTCTTTCCAATATGTGGTCATATTGTCCTATGCTTCCTCCAAAATTAGCCTTCCTCTAGTCCTTCAAGAGTTCCTCCTTAACTAAGAAATATTTCAAACATTCTAGTTTATGATCCACCAAGGTGGAGAGCATACTCCCTAATGTTTTCTAGATTTCCTAACCTCCTCCTTTCTTCATAAGGTGCCTTCTATTTATGGTTTTATTATCCACTTATGGGTCAAACAATGACCATATGGTTATAATATTAAAATATTCCTTAGGCCAAATAAAATATAGCATGCCATGTGCAGGATAATCCTCAGAGGTAGCGAGTCACATGTAAATAAGATGGATAACCCTAACTTTGTTTTATACCCACATGATTTCGCCTTCCTCTTAATTAAATATAGAGAGGAGAATCTAATATTTTTCCTTACCCAAATGCAGGATAGAGATAATTTAATCATATTAAATTCTAAATAAAAATAAAAGAGTGAATTGATAAATATTCTACTAAAGTAATGATGCAGGTACTATAATATTCTTTGTTTAAATGTTATATGCCCTTTTTTTTGTGTGGATAAATAGCCCATCCCTATGGATTTAAAATAACACCACCTTTCTTTGGATGCATGACACCTACAGTGTATTATAATTAGGATATTATTAACCTCTTTCATGGAGCATTAATCCATTTTAGTTTAACCAAATTGGAAACCTTTAGGTGAAGACAATTCCACCTAATTAATTTATAAAACTAATTAATTTATTTCAAAATCCAAAAAAATCCCCTAATTAGAGTTTTGTAGTAATATTTAGGGTTAGCAACCCCTTATATAGGTATTAATTGATCCATATGATCAATTAATATTCCTTGAAAGGGTTTAAGGGAAAATGGGCTTTGTGTTTCATGCTAATTGAGTTGAGTTAATGCATAAAAGAAACATACTAGTAATAACTATTTACAAAATAGTCAAAATCATCAATATTTTCCTTGTTTCCAGGATCTCATTCCTGATGGTAAGCAACGTCTTCCATCCATGAGTGTACCTGGTCCTACAAAAATATAGAACATCAGCAGTACCATGTCCTTATAGCAATAAAACATCTATATTGCATAAACAATAAGTATTGAAATATTTTTAATACATGAAATTTTCATCCAATAATCGGATTATTGAACATATTTCAGTTTAAACTCACTACATTAGTTTCTTGTAGTTAAAGAGTTTCAAGTTATCCTTATAGAGAAATCTAAAATTTCTTGTCCTTTGGGCAATATCCCAAGCATATGCAGGCTATATCATGACTATATCATGTATTTATAATTGAGCTACAACTCCAAAATGTAGGAACTTTGTTTGAAATCCAACTCAAACATGAATTAAAGTATTCACAAGTACTTTAAATAACAATTTCTTTCATAATTCCATCTTAATGAAAGACTAAATAGAGCCATAAGAGCAAAGCATATAAATCATGACATCAAATATTACCTATACATCATCCATTGAATCATATAATTAGAAGTAGTTGTCAATATATGGTCATAAATTTTCCTTTTAGGATATTCATTTATCTTAGAGTTCACTATGGCAAACCTATTTTCCATTACTAGCGCATCGCCCTTTATGTCCTCTGGTATATATCTTTAGTGAACATAAATTTATGGAGAAGTCCCATACCTTCTCCAGAATGGACTCCAATCCATTCTTCAACTTCATTTAATAAGTTCATTTTCATAATTTACAAAATCAACAATAATATTTAAGTCACATAAATTTATTCACACAATATCCATTTTCTATTTCTATCATGTACACAAGTGTACAATTCAAATATACAATAATTACGTATTACCAAATTCTTTTTGACATACATACCTTACAGAGTAACTCATTAGTTATTTTTACAAAATAATTTAATGTTTATTGATTATGTGTTTTATAGTCAATCATAATATACATTCATTACATTAATTCCCGTAGAGAAGTGGTTCGAGGTCTAACTTGCCTAGTAATACTCCTACGCCTACGGGGTACATTGTCTGCGAACACGTCAAAGTAGGTGGTTCTGAATTCATCCCTTGCCTATAGAGGTAGTGAATTCTCATCTAAAATGACTATTGTGGGTCCTCTCCTATTCCTTTGAGTTAGTTCCTATTGGATTTCATCCCATTCGATCTCTAGCAATATCTCTTTCTGACTCTAATTTTCAAATTTGTTGTCTCAAGGACTCTAAATCAGATTGTACATTATCATTTTCTTGATAGCTCGAAGGACTTGCTTCAACACTTTTTTGTTGATGCTCCTCTCCTTCCAAACTTTCTTCATCTTTTTCTAGTTGAGAATACCACCACTGGTCATATTTTGGGGTGGTACTCGCATCATCACCATTGAAATTTTCTATAACTTCATCAATTTCTAAGGTCAATGGTTCCATAAGTGATGGTACAAGATTTTTCCTCCTTGTCCTTGGGTAAATCATAGGAGGATTCAATATTCCTTGTCTAATACTGAACTGTCACAATACTTAGGTACACAAAAAATACTCGTTTTGCATGCTTATTCATCCTATCATCCATCTTGCATGTTGCACACGAGCTAGATGAAAACTATCTTCTGCCCATATTGGGCCTAGCCTCCAAGGTCTCTAGATCACATATTGGGGCTTCAAATTTTCCCATATAGAGTGATACAAATCCCAACTACTTTCTCATGGTCTTTTAAACCACATCTCCTTCTCCCTTTGCCATCTTAATACATAAGGGGCTTCTAGATCTATCAAATTATGAACATCATAAGGCAGACCTTGAGGTCTCCTTATAGCTATATGTTCCCATGCCCATACCTGCAGCAGTAGGTTACAACTTAACCCTAATTGTTTTGATGCTCGCACTTCAAACAACTCCCTATAAGTTTGGGCTAATAGAGCCAGTGCCCAAGAAAACATAATTGAATACTCTATCAGGTCCTATACTATACCTAGCATATTCTAAGGAAACCTTGCACCCGATGTATCAGGTAGGATAATGTTTGATATCAGTGCCATCACCATGGCTTGTCTAGTTGATATTACCCCAAACATAAAAAGTAACTCATACAAAATGCAACCCTTAACAATATTCACATATTTCCTCTCATATTTGAATACTCTCTCTAGAATCAACCCCTTTTTTGAATCATCAGTGGTTGTTATTGCACATCCCTCGACTGGCAGTCGATAGATTTTGTATACATCTTCTAGAGTAATAGTCATTTCTCCAGTAGGTAGCTAGAAAGTTCCCCTATCTAGATTCCATATTTCAATCAAAGCTGATAGATACCCTCTGTTAGTATATACTAGTTCTAAATAGGCAACACCTACTAAACCTATTTCACCTAACCATTGCCAGTCACTGGCATCCAATGCACTCCTTGCTCCTTGAAAGATTGGCCTAGATGCAGAGTGAGGTCTAATAACCTTTAAAGGCTCTGTTTCTTTCGTCCTACCTTTATGACTTGCTCCAATATTTTTTGAGGACATCTTCCTTCTCTCTACAAGGTATGCACTAGTAGATTAGTGATCAGGAATAACAAAATTAGAAATTTCACAATGGAACTTGCTCCGACTAGGATTGTTATAAGTAACAGTAATCCAAATACAAGTAAAATCTCATTGATATTCATAATTTTCTCTAGTTTATTGTAAAGCTAGTTCAAACTTTACCTGATTCTAGATCTTACAGTGTTTCATAGTTATTTTATTGGGTCAGCAAACCGGTCACATTCCAATTTTCCAATCGATCACTCTTTGTAGATCATTTTTATTGACTCTAATTCACTTACTATTGCACATTCCAATTTTTGAGGCACTAACGTCTCCATGCTTTAGTCAGTATGGCCCATAAAATTTTCCTTTTATTTCCCTTTCGATGAATCTAATAGTCATTTCATGCACAATTATTCATGTACTTAAACTTTTGATACCCTCACACATCTAATCATTGTATATTGTATTTATTGGCAATAAACACTATTACATATTTTTATCAAATATAATATTTTCATATTTTGCATGTTGTCAATAATGCAAGAGTATTTTTAACGTAAAGTATAGTTTGTGATGGGTAGTTAGTCACTTATCATCCTGGATTAACTTAACTATCATTAATGTGCATTCTGATGTCACTATCCTTTGTTGGATATTGATACCACATGTACCATGTAGTGGTATTGTCTGGTATTCATATAGCATATACCGCACTGATAGACTTGGCAATCACCCAAGATATACATTCTTGAAGAGTTGGGATATTTGAGGAAGTTAGCGATGGTGATGTTTCAGATGACGACATTTGGATGGTGACCATGAGTCAGATATGTTGGTTCTTCGTCTTACATTCCTTTGCCATTGTTGAGATGTTCAATTCTTCCTCTGGTCAATGACCACATTTGTATTCAAGAGACTACTTGGTCTCCTTAATCTAATGATTAATAATATAAAACATTCTTTTGGTGTTCACTCCAAATCTTGATATATCCCAAGTTCTGGGATTATTTCGAACTTTAGCCTTAATAATCATGAATCCTCAAGAAAGTAGTTAAGGATCTTATGAATTCCATTCATAACTAAGGAAGAGTTTCTCAAGTGTGCTTCAAAGCTGCTTTCACTATAAACATTCAAAGCTACTTTCACTATAACCAATTTCATATTCCTTATTATTTCAAAGTGTGGATTAAATTTATCATTTTATTCATAAGGTCATGATTTTAAACTGCATTTAGTTGTTCTTAAATAGAGTTTTGCTTTTAGTACCACATGCGTCACTTCATGCCAATGTGTTATGTTTAAATATCACAAAGCGTAGCTACTAAATTATGATAAAGTAAGATGGCATTTCAACCATGGTAAAGGTTCAGGTTGTGGTTATCTCTGGGTGAACTATCTCTACACGAAATGCTAACCCACCAAAGTTTGTCATGGTTGAGATATCCAACTTCTTGGCCAAAGGCCAAATTGTAACATGAATTAATTAAAGAAAACATTCTTTTAGTTTGACTTGTATCCATAATATGCCAAATTTGGATATAACCAAAACTTAGTCCATATGTTAATCAACCAATCAGTAAAAATTTTTATATTCTTGTCAACGTGTCTTATGCATGATTAAATTGAATGTACCTTCATGTGGGTCTCTTATAGATGAGTATCCAAGTATGTTCAAGGTAGCACTTCATAGGAATCAACATGATCAGTGTCTATCCCATGGATAGGAGTGGCCAAATCCCCTATAATGATTTGTAGGTAAGGTTTCTTTACCTTCCAATTGGAAATTCTCCTATCTATTTCAACGAAAATGCCCTTTTTCCCTACTAGTTTAAATCAACATTAAACTAGTCCAAATGTTAGGTCTCTTTCAACCCATACATTAGGCGTATGCCTTGAAGATTAGCTTGCTCTATCTCAAGGATAGGACAACAATCATTGCCATGCTTAGCCATACCATCAACAATAGTATGCTAAGGGGTTATCACACAAACCCACATAGAATTGCCAATACCTTACTTGATTTATTCAACTATAATCTCCATGAAAAGAGATAACATTCTCATTTTTCCTCATGATTATTCTAGGCAATAATGATATGTAATAATTTTTCTAAATGAACGCAACTAGACACAATACATTCTACATAATGTACTTGTCTAAAGTATTCTAATTCAAAGGTAAGGAATCCCATACATTCTTAAGACTGAAATCCCATTTCATCTCATATCATCTTCCACAATGATATGCCTTTGAAACAACATTATTACAATAAACTTTTGTCAATCATACAATATTTTCAAATGGGGTTAATTTACTCTTTCCCCATGATTATCAAATTTATTATCTTTCCTAGATAATATCAGTGTTGCACCAATTCATGCAATGTTCATTTTCTAGGTATGCTTAGAGCCATTTAGCCTAGAAAATTTAGTAATTAACATATTGTTAATCAATGGTTTTAGTCTCATCATAGCTCGAATGAGCTTTCAATAGTTTGAATCAGTCCATGGTTTTTCTTAGCCCATATATTTTCTAACCTGGATCTATTAAGAGTCCACTAGTTAGCCTGGGCTCTGATACCAACTGTAATGACCTACATAGTCACCACTAAACTATACCTCCATTGTCACCACTCAACCATCTAGATTTTTTTTTATCATATCTATCATGATTGTCTTCCTAGTCTATTTTGACAAGATAAGTTCATGAGCTAGATGATGATGTTGCAGCAGATAAATGAGTTTCCATTAACAATTAACTAAAGTCCCATACCATTAGTTAATTGTGTGCTCCATTTACCATTTAGTTTATTCATTAAGACATTGGTTAAGTTACTTGTTTAATCATTCATAATTAATCATCATGTCATCATCTAATTACAATATCATGTGTTAAGAGTGACAATCTTCATTCATAGCTCTTTAAACCACAAAGCAATAATTAACACAACTACATTTACTTGTAACATTATTCCATTACATTACATGATTGCATATCATATTCATCATAAGCAATTAAGCATTAAGAACATCATCTCATGGTAACCAAATACATCATTCATTCATAGCATTGGAAGAATAGCAGTATTCACAAGTTTAAACAATTCAAACCACAAATGATTGACACATTGATTATCTTGGGAACCCTCAAGGGAATAAACCTAGCCTCCAAAATATGTGCTTTCCTCATATTCATAAACTTAAGAATGTCAAGGTTACAATTATAGAAGGGCATCCATAGATCCCTTTTAATCAATGCAAGTCAAGGAATACAACTATTCCATTTCAAGTTCATGATGCAATTAAGGAATCCAAATTCCTTTCTCTAAGTCATCATTTAACAATATGGTATTTCTCATACCAATAAGGAATCCATCTGTTCCTTTAAAATCTATGATGCAATTAAGGAATACATTGATTCTAAGTCATCATTTTATTTTCACACATACTTAAGGAACTTATCCATTCCTTTAAACCCATGATGCAAATAAGGAATTTATCAAATTTCTTTTTAAGTCCTCATATGAATCATAATATTTTGTTTATATTTATGATAATCATTGGAGTCACATTTTGGAGAAGTCTCATCGACCTTAGAGGAAGTTCTTCATGAATTCCTTCAAGAATGAATTCTAGATTCATTCTTCATGATTGATTTATAATCAATCCCTTGTGTAATGGATTTAAAGTCCCATACCTTTAAATCCATCAACATCATTTCTTCAATTCTCTTAAGAATGAATTCCTAATTCATTCTTAATGATTGATCTACATTCAATCCTTTTGTAATGAATTTAAAGTCTCATACCTTTAAATCCATCACTAACCGTACCTTTACTTAATTACCTCTACTTAATTAACCTGATATTTTATAATGAAGTTATTCTTCCTTATTTACAAATTAGACTTTCTTATCTTCAAAAATTTACTTTAACCTGATATCTTATAATAAAGTCCCTCTTCCTTATTTACAAATTATTATAGTCCCTTACAAATTAGACTTTATTTACTTAAACCTGATATCTTATAATGAAGTCCCTCTTCCTTATTTACAAATTAGACTTTCTTATCTTTATACATTAAGTTTGAGGATGTTAATTAATCCACCACCAAAAATTTCCATCGAATAGCAACTGATATCGAAAGGTCACATTGGCAAAGGTTACATCCCTATTTCTAGCTGCACCTATCAACCAATGCCTAGCCTCAAGGTAGGTTGACCAACTACGCATGGTCAAGACACCATCCTTGTTAATTTTTGGGAGGTCATATTGTAAGGTAATAGTCTTCCCTTATATCCACCTTTACTCTACCCACATAGCCAATGTGGGATTATGAATCCCTTACTAATAAAAACTAAAAAATTAAAATCATCCGCCATTGGGAAACATGCCCGATGGCGACCATGCATCAAAAGGGTGGGCCAAGTGGTAACACAGAGTGAATTTAAACCTGCCAAGTGTAAGCATATACTTCTATACGCGTGCCTCCAACTAGCTCCTTGTACACCAAGTGGTAAGTTGTATGACCATCATTTGTGGTCAAATCACTTATGGAGCTAAGCTCCTTTTTAAATAGATCGTCATCCGGAGCATAGTCCATGTGGTACTTATGCTTGTGGATTTCCCCTTTTTCTAGAATTCATCTGCCTATGCAGATAGCTTACACAGGGCACATCAGGCTTGCTTCTAGTGTAACTAATTGAGGATTTCCATTAATTGATTGTGTGTAAGGTGAAGAGTTGGCTTTGATTTTAGTCTCGTAATAAAGTTCAGTGAACTCATAGCTCTACAATTGCAACTTCTCTCATATGGAGTCCAAATGCCTATGGTATGTTCAAATTATTGTTCCAAAAGAGGTTTACTGTATCATGGGATCTCTGAGTGATTAGAACACCAGCAAGCGAGTGATTAGAATACCAACATCGCTGATCCAGAAGGTTTTACGCTACCAAGGGATTTTCAAGCTAATGCACACCTGGAGACGTATTAGGTCATGTAAAAATCATATTATATATATTTCATTTCTCTAAATCAAATCCTTGATTATAGTCATTCGATTCAACATTTTACACAGTCATTTTTATCAGGGATAATTTTAATAGCAAGGTTATGCTGAGATGTCGAAGATAAACATAAAAGGAAAGGGGTTAACTAATCAATCATAGTCACTAATTCATGGTTTATTTCCCAAACTCCTGTGACGCAAAAACCCAAAAAAAAAATAAATTATGACATTTTTATTATAAGGTGATTCATTGAAGGTTTTAGGCAACATCACCACATCTAAAGTTGGGCCCGAGTGTCGCTACTAAGGTTATATATATATATATATATATAGAGCTTGTGGCTTGACGTACAAGCCTAAATTGAATAGTTAGAGAATAACAATTCGTATTCATAATCCCAAAGCAAGGATCTAAACAATTATTGTTTAAATTCTCATGACTAAAAGCAATCCAAATTCGTGTTATTTTAGGCGATTAAAGGAGCTCATTTTCCACAATATAAAAGGTGAGAATCTTACATACGAATATAAGTCAAGTTATGTTTTTTTTCAAAGTATTATCAAACAAAGAATTAGAGGAGAATTACTCTGACCTATTGCCCAGTAAGGTGAGGCTCTTTGAAATTCTTCGTCAAGCTCCTAATATCCTCGCATATCCTCACTCCTTTCTTTCTAATATGTGGTCATCTTGTCATATTGCTTTCTAATATGTGGTCATCTTGTCATATGCTTCCTTCAAACTTAACCTTCCTCTAGTCCTTCAAGAGTGCCTCCTCCTTAACTAAGAAATCTTTCAAACCTTTTAGTTTATGATCCACCAAGGTGGAGAGCATACTCTCTAGGATTTTCCAAATTTCCTAACCTCCTACTTTCTTCACAAGGTGCATTATATTTATAGGTGTATTCTCAACTTATGGGCCAAACAATGGTCATATGGTTATAATATTAAAATATTCCTTGGATCAAATAAAATATAGCATGACATGTGCAAGATAATCCTCATAGATAAGCGGGTCACATGGAAATAAGATGGATATCCCTAACTTTGTTTTATGCCCACGTGATTCCACCTTCTTCTTAATTAAATATAGAGAGGAGAATATAATTTTTTTCCTCCCACTAATGCAAGATAGAGATAATTTAATCATAATAAATCCTAAGTAAAAATAAAAGAGTGAATCGATAAATATTCAACTAAATTAATGATGCAGGTACTATAAGATTCTTTGTTTAAATATATTATATGTAGGTACTATAAGATTCTTTGTTTAAATATATTATATGCATGTACTATAAGATTCTTTGTTTAATTAAATATATTTTTTTTTTGTCATATCTATCATAACTGTCTTCCAAGTCTATTTTGACAAGATAAGTTCATGAGCTAGATGATAATGTTGCAGCGGATAAATGAGTTTTCATTAACAATTAATTAAAGTCCCATACCATTAGTTAATTGTGTGCTCCATTTACCATTTGGTTTTGATTATTAAGATATTGGTTAAGTTACTTGTTTAATCATTCACAGTTAATCATCATGTCATCATCTAATTACAATATCATGTGTTAAGAGTGACAATATTCATTCATAGCTCTTTAAACCACAAAGAAATAATTAACACAACTACATTTACTTGTAACATTATTCCATTACAGTACATGATTACATATCATATTCATCATAAGCAATTAAGCATTAAGAACATCATCTCATGGTAACCAAATACAACATTCATTCATAGAATTGGAAGAATGACAGTATTCACAAGTTTAAACAATTCAAAACACAAATGATTGACACATTGATTATCCTGGGAATCCTCAGGGGAATAAACCTAGCCTCAAAAATATGTGCTTTCCTCATATTCATAAACTTAAGAATTTCAAGGTTACAATTATAAAAGGGTATCCATAGATTCCTTTTAAACAATGCAAAGCAAGGAATGCAACTATTCCATTTCGGATTCATGATGCAATTAAGGAATCCAAATTCCTTCCTCTAAGTCATCATTTAACAATATGTATTTCTCCTATCAAAAGGAATCCATCAATTCCTTTAAAATCTATGATGCAGTTAAGGAATACATTGATTCTAAGTTATCATTTTATTTTCACCCATACTTAAGGAACTTATCCATTCCTTTAAACCCATGATGCAAATAAGGAATTTGCCAAATTTCTTTTTAAGTTCTCATATGAATCATAATATTTTGTTTATATTTATGATAATCATTGGAGTCACATTTTGGAGAAGTCTCATCGACCTTAGAGGAAGTTCTTCATGAATTCCTTCAAGAATGAATTCTAGATTCATTCTTCCTGATTGATTTATAATCAATCCCTTGTGTAGTGGATTTAAAGTCCCATACCTTTAAATCTATCAACATCATTTCTTCAATTCTATTAAGAATGAATTCCTAATTCATTCTTAATGATTGATCTACATTCAATCCTTTTATAATGAATTTAAAGTCTCATACCTTTAAATCCATCACTAACCGTACCTTTACTTAATTACCTCTACTTAATTAACCTGATATTTTATAATGAAGTTATTCTTCCTTATTTACAAATTAGACTTTCTTATCTTCAAAAATTTACTTTAACCTGATATCTTATAATAAAGTCCCTCTTCCTTATTTACAAATTATTATAGTCCCTTACAAATTAGACTTTATTTACTTAAACCTGATATCTTATAATGAAGTCCTTCTTCCTTATTTACAAATTAGACTTTCTTATCTTTATACATTAAGTTTGAGGGTGTTAATTAATCCACCACCAAAAATTTCCATCGAATAGCAACTGATATCGAAAGGTCACATTGGCAAAGGTTACATCCCTATTTCCAGCTGCACCTATCAACCAATGCCTAGCCTCAAGGTAGGTTGACCAGCTACGCATGGTCAAGACACCATCCTTGTTACTTTTGGGGAGGTCATATTGTAAGATAATAGTCTTCCATTATATCCACCTTAACTCTACCCACATAGCCAATATGGGATTATGAATCCCTTACTAAAATTTTAAAATCATCCGCCATTGGGAAACATGCCCGATGGCGACCATGCATCAAAAGGGTGGGCCAAGTGGTAACACAGAGTGAATTTAAACCTGCTAAGTGTAAGCATATACTTCTATACGCGTGCCTCCAACTAGCTCCTTGTACACCAAGTGGTAAGTTGTATGACCATCATTTGTGGTCAAATCACTTATGGAGCTAAGCTCATTTTTAAATAGATCGTCATCCGGAGCATGGTCCATGTGGTACTTATGCTTGTGGATTTCCCCTTTTTCTAGAATTCATCTGCCTATGCAGATAGCTTACGCAGGGCACATCAGGCTTGCTTCTCTTGTAACTAATTGAGGATTTCCATTAATTGATTGTGTGTAGGGTGAATAGTTGGCTTTGATTTTAGTCTCGTAATAAATTTCAGTGAACTCATAGCTCTACAATTGCAACTTATCTCATATGGAGTCCAAATGCCTAAGCTATGTTCAAATTATTGTTCCAAAAGAGGTTTACTCTATCATGGGATCTCCGAGTGATTAGAACACCAGCAAGCGAGTGATTAGAATACCAACATCGCTGATCTAGAAGGTTTTACGCTACCAAGGGATTTTCAAGCTAATGCACACCTGGAGACGTATTAGGTCATGTAAAAATCATATTATATATATTTAATTTCTCTAAATCAAATCCCTGATTATAGTCATTCGATTCAGCATTTTACACGAGTCATTTTTATCGGGGATAATTTTAATAGCAAGGTTATGCTGAGATGTCAAAGATAAACATAAAAGGAAAGGGGTTAACTAATCAATCATAGTCACTAATTCATGGTTTATTTCCTAAACTCTTGTGACGCAAAAACCCAAACAAAAAATAAATTATGACATTTTTATTATAAGGTGATTCATTGAAGGTTTTAGGCAACATCACCACATCTAAAGTTGGGCCCGAGTGTCGCTACTAAGGTTATATATATATATATATATATATATATATATATATATAGAGCTTGTGGCTTGACGTACAAGCCTAAATTGAATAGTTAGAGAATAACAATTCGTATTCATAATCCCAAAGCAAGGATCTAAACAATTATTGTTTAAATTCTCATGACTAAAAGCAATCCAAATTCGTGTTATTTTAGGCGATTAAAGGAGCTCATTTTCCACAATATAAAAGGTGAGAATCTTACATACGAATATAAGTCAAGTTATGTTTTTTTTCAAAGTATTATCAAACAAAGCATTAGAGGAGAATTGCTCTGACCTATTGCCCAGTAAGGTGAGGCTCTTTGAAATTCTTCGTCAAGCTCCTAATCTCCTCGCATATCCTCACTCCTTTCTTTCTAATATGTGGTCATCTTGTCATATTGCTTTCTAATATGTGGTCATCTTGTCATATGCTTCCTTCAAACTTAACCTTCCTCTAGTCCTTCAAGAGTGCCTCCTCCTTAACTAAGAAATCTTTCAAACCTTTTAGTTTATGATCCACCAAGGTGGAGAGCATACTCTCTAGGATTTTCCAAATTTCCTAACCTCCTAATTTCTTCACAAGGTGCCTTATATTTATAGGTGTATTCTCAACTTATGGGCCAAACAATGGTCATATGGTTATAATATTAAAATATTCCTTGGATCAAATAAAATATAGCATGCCATGTGCAGGATAATCCTCATAGATAAGCGGGTCACATGGAAATAATATGGATATCCCTAAATTTGTTTTATGCCCACGTGATTCCACCTTATTCTTAATTAAATATAGAGAGGAGAATATAATTTTTTTCCTCCCACTAATGCAAGATAGAGATAATTTAATCATAATAAATCCTAAGTAAAAATAAAAGAGTGAATCGATAAATCTTCCACTAAATTAATGATGCAGGTACTATAAGATTCTTTGTTTAAATATATTATATGCAGGTACTATAAGATTCTTTGTTTAAATATATTATATGCATGTACTATAAGATTATTTGTTTAATTAAATAGATTTTTTTTTTGTCATATCTATCATAACTGTCTTCCAAGTCTATTTTGACAAGATAAGTTCATGAACTAGATGATAATGTTGCAGCGGATAAATGAGTTTTCATTAACAATTAATTAAAGTCCCATACCATTAGTTAATTGTGTGCTCCATTTACCATTTGGTTTTGATCATTAAGATATTGGTTAAGTTACTTGTTTAATCATTCATAGTTAATCATCATGTCATCATATAATTACAATATCATGTGTTAAGAGTGACAATATTCATTCATAGCTCTTTAAACCACAAAGAAATAATTAACACAACTACATTTACTTGTAACATTATTCCATTACATTACATGATTGCATATCATATTCATCATAAGCAATTAAGCATTAAGAACATCATCTCATGGTAACCAAATACAACATTCATTCATAGAATTGGAAGAATAGCAGTATTCACAAGTTTATACAATTAAAACCATAAATGATTGACACATTGATTATCCTGGGAACCCTCAGGGGAATAAACCTAGCCTCAAAAATATGTGCTTTCCTCATATTCATAAACTTAAGAATTTCAAGGTTACAATTATAAAAGGGTATCCATAGATTCCTTTTAAACAATGCAAATCAAGGAATGCAACTATTCCATTTTGTGTTCATGATGCAATTAAGGAATCCAAATTCCTTTCTCTAAGTCATCATTTAACAATATGTATTTCTCATACCAAAAGGAATCCATCCATTCCTTTAAAATCTATGATGCAGTTAAGGAATACATTGATTCTAAGTTATTATTTCATTTTCACCCATACTTAAGGAACTTATCCATTCCTTTAAACCCATGATGCAAATAAGGAATTTGTCAAATTTATTTTTAAGTCCTCATATGAATCATAATATTTTTTTTATATTTATGATAATCATTGGAGTCACATTTTGGAGAAGTCTCATCGACCTTAGAGGAAGTTCTTCATGAATTCCTTCAAGAATGAATTCTAGATTCATTCTTCCTGATTGATTTATAATCAACCCCTTGTGTAGTGGATTTAAAGTCCCATACCTTTAAATCCATCAACATCATTTCTTCAATTCCCTTAAGAATGAATTCCCAATTCATTCTTAATGATTGATCTACATTCAATACTTTTATAATGAATTTAAAGTCTCATACCTTTAAATCCATCACTAATCGTACCTTTACTTAATTACCTCTACTTAATTAACCTGATATATTATAATGAAGTTCTTCTTCCTTATTTACAAATTAGACTTTATTATCTTCAAAAATTTACTTTAACCTGATATCTTATAATGTAGTCCCTCTTCCTTATTTACAAATTATTATAGTCCCTCTTCCTTATTTACAAATTAGACTTTATTTACTTAAACCTGATATCTTATAATGAAGTCCCTCTTTCTTATTTACAAATTAGACTTTATTTACTTAAAACTAATATCTTATAATGAAGTCCCTCTTCCTAATATCTTATAATGAAGTCCCTCTTTCTTATTTACAAATTAGAATTTCTTATCTTTATATTAATCCACCACCAAAAATTTCCATCGAATAGCAACTGATATCGAAAGGTCACATTGGCAAAGGTTACATCCCTATTTCCAGTTGTACCTATCAACCAACGCCTAGCCTCAAGGTAGGTTGACCACCTACGCATGGTCAAGACACCATCCTTGGTGCTTTTGGGGACCACCACTCAGGGAGTGGTGGTCATATTGTAAGGGAATAGTCTTCCCTTATATCCACCTTAACTCTACCCACATAGCCAATATGGGATTATGAATCCCTTACTAAAACTTTAAAATCATCCGCCATTGGGAAACACGCCCGATGGCAACCATGCATCAAAAGAGTGGGCCAAGTGGTAACACAGAATGAATTTAAACCTGCCAAGTGTACGCATAGCCTTCTATATGCGTGCCTCCAACTAGATCCTTGACAACCAAGTGGTAAGTTGTATGACCATCATTTGTGGTCAAATCACTTATGGAGCTAAGCTCCTTTTTAAATAGATTGTCATCCAAAGCATGCTCCATGTGGTACTTATGCTTGTGGATTTCCCCTTTTTCTAGCATTCGTTTGCCTATGCAGATAGCTTATGCAGGGCACATCAGGCTTGCTTCTCTTGTAACTAATCTCGGATTTCCATTAATCTATTGTGTGCAGGGTGAAGAGTTGGCTTTGATTTCAGTCTCGTAATGGGTAGTAATAAAGATCAGTGAAATCATAGCTCTACAACTGCAACTTCTCTCATATGGAGTCCAAATGCCTAAGCTATGTTCAAATTATTGTTTCAAAAAGGGTTTACTCTATCATGGGATCTTCGAGTGATTAGAACACCAGCAAGCGAGTGATTAGAATACCAACATCGCTGATCCAGAAGGTTTTATGCTACCAGGGGATTGTCAAGCTAATGCACACCTGAGAGACGTATTAGGTCATGTAAAAATCATATTATATATATTTCATTTCTCTAAGTCAAATCCTTGATTATAGTCATTCGATTCAACATTTTACACAGTCATTTTTATCAGGGATAATTTTAATATCAAGGTTATGCTGAGATGTCAAAGATAAACGTAAAAGGAAAGGGGTTAACTAATCAATCATAGTCACTAATTCGTGGTTTATTTCCCAAACTCCTATGATGCAAAAACCCAAACAAAACATAAATCATGACATTTTAATTATAAGGTGATTCACTAAAGGTTTTAGGCAACATCATCGCATCTAAAGTTGGGCCCGAGTGTCGCTACTAAGGTGTTATATATATATATATATTCTAATAGAGCTTGTGGCTTGACGTACAAGCCTAAATTGAATAGTTAGAGAATAACGATTCGTATTCATAATCCTAAAGCAAGGATCTAAACAATTATTGTTTAAATTCTCATGACTAAAAGCAATCCAAATTCGTGTTATTTCATGCGATTAAAGGAGCTCATTTCCCACAATATAAAAGGTGAGAATATTACATATGAATATAAGTCAAGTTATGTTTTTTTTCAAAGTATTATCAAGTAAAGAATTAGAGGAGAATTACTCTGACCTATTGCCCAGTAAGGTGAGGCTCTTTGAAATTCTTCCTCAAGCTCCTAATCTCCTCACATATCCTCACTCCTTGCTTTCTAATATGTGGTCATCTTGTCCTATGCTTCCTCCAAAATTAACCTTCCTCTAGTCCTTCAAGAGTGCCTCCTCCTTAACTAAGAAATCTTTCAAACCTTCTAGTTTCTGATCCACCAAGGTGGAGAGCATACTCCCTAGGATTTTCCAGATTTTCTAACTTCCTCCTTTCTTCACAAGGTGCCTTCTATTTATAGGTGTATTCTCCACTGATGGGCCAAACAATGGTCATATGGTTATAATATTAAAATATTCCTTGGATCAAATAAAATATAGCATGCCATGTGCAGGATAATCCTCATAGGTAAGCGGGTCACATGGAAATAAGATGGATAGCCCTAACTTTGTTTTATGCCCACGTGATTCCACCTTCCTCTTAATCAAATATAGAGAGGAGAATCTAATTTTTTTCCTCCCACTAATGCAATATAGAGATAATTTAATCATAATAAATCCTAAGTAAAAATAAAAGAGTGAATCGATAAATATTCCACTAAATTAATGATGCAGGTACTATAAGATTCTTTGTTTAAATATTATATGCCTTTTTTTTTTGTGGACAAATAGCCCATCCCTATGGATTTAAAATAACACTACCTTTCCTTAGATGCATGAAACCTACAGGGTATTATAATTAGGATATTATTAACCTCTTTCATTGAGCTTTAATCCATTTTAGTTTAACTCAAATTGGAAACCTTTAGGTGAAGACAATTCCACCTAATTAATTTCCAAAAATAATCACTTTCTTCCAAAATCCTACAAAATCTCCTCATTAGAGTTTTGTAGTTCTTTTATGATAAATTAATATTCCTTGAAAGGGTTTAAGGGAAAATGAGGTGTGACCTTAAATCATATTGCTTTGCACTAGTACTAGTTAGCTAAAGCTAGAAGTTTTCCCTAGTCCTCTTTCATGAATATGTATAATTTACACATGCTTCTTAGATATGATTAGATAGTTTGTATTATATACTTGTTTAAAAATTATATTTAAACATGATAAAATATAATTTTTTAATATTTATGTGTGCTTTTCTTTTCCCCTTTTAAAAATTAAATGATTAAAAGTAATATATATAATACAAAGAGAATGATAATATAATAAATAATTAATTGATATGTTAAAAGGAAAATAAAATGAAAAAACCTAACTATATCTAGAATAATAGAAAATAAATATTTATATCATTTCAATACAATAAATTTAAAATAATCAATGATAAATTAATTAGCACAAAGAATTTTATGTATAAGAACATATAAGATTATGATTCATTTATACAAAAATATATCATAATTTTATTATGTAAAACTATTGAAATTGTTCTTTTGTATGAGAGACTTGTCTTTAACTAATAGAAAGAATGGTCTTATTGTGCCATCTAATGTCAACTAATATCCAACACTACATAAAAATAGTTATATTAGATTATAAAAAGTTATGGGTGGATTGCTAATTGAATGAAATTAATAGTCATAATTTTATACAATGTATATAACAAAATAATCCTATTAAAATTATAACCATTAATTAATTATTTAATTAGCCTTTAATGACACTTAAAAATAATTTATTAAATTAATATAATTGTGATTGGAATTAGTTATAATATAATATCCTATAATAAATATTTAAAAATAACATAGCAATAAATTAATTGGTTATTAATGGTATTCAATGATATTTGTTAATGTTATTTTGATTATAACATGCTGCTCGCCCGGGATCAGCCTGCTAGTTCACCTGGTGGTGGACTTCACCTGGTGGTGGACTGTGTGGTAAGGCTCAGGGAGCTTGCAAGGTAGGGGGTTCAAATCCCGCCGATTCCCCCTTGGAGAAAAAAAAGGTAATTTTTATTTTTTTAAACCCAGATGTTGTAGTTGAGTTGGAGAGGAGAGGGCAATCCTCCAAGGGAGGTCCTAGGTTCGAATCTCCACCCTACCAAAAATCTTAATTGGGTACCCAAAATCCAATTGATAATGTTGGTGCAAGCAGGGCTGGGTGCAATCCCGGATGACTTTGACGGTGTAGAACCCCCTGTTCGTGGTCTCTTAGACCAAGGCGGCCTCGCAAGGGGTTTTTCGCTAAAAAAAAAAAAAACATGCTGCTCGCTCTAATTATGATATTCATGATTAATAAGATAATTAAAATATATTACAATTAATATTTTAGTATGATATTGCTTTACATATTTCACCATAAAATGAGTATGTGTCCATATTTTACATTTTATCATTGTTTCATGTTAAAAATAAATGTTATAATTTTTTTTGATAATACTTTTTATATATATCCACTATGGGGATTGAATCCCAGGTCACATCACTCATAATGTAAGTAGCGTTCTTACCGGTAGACCACACTCAAGGGGATAAATATTAAATATTATAATTTATCATAATAGTAATATATATAATGAGACACGCAGGTTTGTTAAAGTAGTACATGTGGTTTAAACCTTACATTAGTTACTAAATGGAGGGTGAGGGACATACTAAAATCTCATATGAATATATGATTGACATGATTTAATGCATATTTTTTTGTTGATATGGGTGGTGATGGGCTTAACCTTGTTTTTGTTGTTTTGAGTAATCGTTTCCTAACTCAAACTGAGTTAGTGTGACTATTTATTGGGATATTTTTTTGGTTGATATAGGTGGTGATGGGCTTAACCCCGTTTTTGTTGTTTTGAATAATCGTTTCCTAAAATATAATATATTATCATGTATTAATATGATAATATATATTTTTTCATTTTATTATATATACGTTTTCTGAATCAAACCAAAACATCATGCAAAACCAAAATCTCTGAACCTTTTTGGCCTTCCAAACCTAGTAACTATGGGATCAGATGCCATGTTGGCCATGCCATCGACTACCACATGGGTATCAATGTGACTATTTATTGGGGTGTGCCTATCTAATATATTTTTTAAGACTTGTATTTTTAAATTAATTAAAAGTTAGGCCTTTACAAAAAAATGTTATAATTTATCATAATGGTAATATAAATGATGCGACACATAGGTTTTTTAGAGCAGTACCCATGGTTTAAACCTTACACTAACCAATTACTAAAATTAGTAGCTCTAACCAACTCTCTTATCTAATAATAATAAAAAAACATAAACATTAACATTTATTAATAAGTTTGTTAAAGCGGTGGTTTAAACCTTACACTAACCAATTACTAAAATTAGTAGCTCTAACCAACTCTCCTATATAATTAAAAAAAGAAAAATAAATAAACATTAACATCTACTAATTTGCTATTAAAAAAATAATAATTATTTTGTAAAAGAACATCTAGAAGCTTGCGTTTCCATTGTGATCTATTTATACCAAGTGTGATGCACATCTGTCTTGTGACTATCGTCATCTTATGCCGGTTGTAAGCCATGGCGAAAAACCTTTTAGTTTACTTCTCCTTTATCATGCTTAGGATTCATGTCCACGAGGCTTTACGAGAGAGAGGTAAGAAATATTTTTAACTACAGTTGCTATTCTGAATTCTGGAGCCAAATCAAAACAAGTTTTTAAAATTTGCCTTCTGATTGGTTCTTTGATGCTATATCTATGAGAAACTTATTGAATCATTCATGCAGGATGCAATTACGAAACCGACATTAAGGTAGAATACGTAAGGACTCGAGGAGAGCGCAACCAGAGACTTATCGGGGTGAGAAATAATTGTAAGTCGTGCGATGCCACTACCACTTACGTAGCGCTTAACGCAAGACGCAAGGGAGAAGAGGAACCTACATTTACTCTAAATGGTGTCGTTCCTAAAGGAGGTCAAAAAATAAAGAAGTTTTGGACTACTTTGCCTTATACATACCACTCAAATGGAAGTGGTGACATAATTACTGCCCAATTTATCAACTGCACTTTAGGAATCCTCATGTCTGTGTCCCCTCTACAAATTATGATTAATAATAGCTTTGCAGATCTCAATGCGAAGCATTTGTCTTGAAGTTTATTTGCCTTATATAGCTGTCTCAACGAGTTAGGACTGCATGCTATTTTGACAATCCTATCAAATAATAGATTGCAATAAGCAAATTGAACTGTTTTTTCAATATACATTGTTGTTGATTTGCCCGGCATCATCCAAACTCAGATAATTATGACATTTCCACTCCTGTTATGGTATTTATGAGATTTTTTTTTGGCCATCATGGAGTTTATATCTTTAGCATTTTTGTTCACTATACTTTTGGTTATATGTTATTGACATCCAAATTCATATCAAATGAAAAAAATCATTAATTAAAATAAACTTACTGATCTCTATAACCCTTATTTCATCTTATTTATTTTAGTCCGCGTGAAATGGACCACCAATGCTTGGGGATTCGTAGGTACTGTCATCTGATACGCACTCCAAGAATTTAGATAAGACTACTACCTCTACATAGGGTTGGCTTCCCTTCAAAATTTAAATCTAAATAAATGTCCAACCACACCTGCAATGTAAAACAGTTGTATGGTGGAACAGATGTGAAAGATGGAATGCTGGTTGGATAAAAAATTCGTTGAACAACTTGTGATTCTCTGGATAAGTTCAAAGTCACCTATGTGCCACAACTGAATCTTGACTAAATCATTTTGATTTTTTTTTTTTTCAAAATCAAATTGTGACCTTCTCGATAAGTTCAATCTCCACGCGGTCGCAGTGGTCACAATGAACCTCCTTAGGGTAAGAGTTTTCATAGAAAAGTTCTCTGGATCAAATAGATTTTCCAATTAAGATAATTTTCGCATTACGACCCGGAGAAGCTTGACTCACACGGAAAAGAAATATCGTAAGAAAGTTGAATGGAACAAGTTTTTTCCATTAAAAGCTTATATTTAATTTATGTGGACCGTCCTTTCACACGTTCCAGTCAAGATCAAGTTCAAGTTCCCTACGGTAAAGTGTCCATGAAAACGTCATTTTTTTCTTCCGTTATCAACGGTAAGAAGTATTACAATGTTTATACCGTCCAAAGAAAATGAAAGATGAGACACACGCGGAATGGAGAAGGCCCGGATCCGTCCGTATACCAAAATCCGCGAGTCAAAATGCGCAAAGGAGTTGGAATGTCAATCACACATGGGAAGGAGAGGATTTTTTTGCGGATTTTTAGAAAGGATTGCTCGAGCGGAATTTTACAAAGAACACTCTTAAGCGGAGCGGATTTCAACCTTAGCGGATTTTTCACTAACTCACATTGAGCGGAATTTTACAAAGAAACATAATTTTGCGGAGGAAAAACAAATTTGCAAATTAACTTAAGTTAAACAATCGCGGATCGCTTAACGGAATATAGACTTCGAAGTTTTGATGTAACTCGAGCGGAAATGGGAATGCCGGCAACCACTAGATAAAGAAGAGAAAACCTAATTTACGAGATAACGAAGAGAAAACCTAATTTATGAGATAAAGAGAAGAGAATTCGTTAATTTACAACGTTTGAACATCACACGTAAACTTAAATAAGTAGAAGTATTTTAAATTGCTCAAAATAAAAATACATAAGAGGCTTCTTATTCCATAAACATTCCACGTACATTTGTAACTTAATAAAATTGCAAGTTACATTTACACTACTTCTTGCTTTTACATTCGTCCTTTGGCATTCTTTCACCCATCTTTTCTATTCTTCTTTATATGTAGATTGGGATGGAGGAGGGAAAAAAATCACTAGCATTTTGATACGCATTAAATTTAAAATTATAGTGCCTATCCAATCACCTAACAATTACAACCACCAGTAATGAGTTCGAGTACTTTAAAATCCAGTGATTGATTCATAAGATAAGATCTATTAGAGATCTACCAAGTGAAATTTGGTTTAATTTCTAACATCCTCCCTTAAACTAGTTTTCACAAAAAAATTTGATACCAAGCATTTCCCTTCGCCATTTATAATCCTCATTCAAAGGTTTGTGAAGATGTCTGCAACTTGCTATTTGGACCTACAAAACAATAACAAAACCTTGTTATATTTCACCAGTTCTCTGATGAAATGATACCGAATGCCAATATGCTTGCTCCTGCCATGAAACACTAGATCCTTTGACAATGCTATGACAAAATTGTTATCACAAAATATGGTTGTTTTCCCTTTCTATTGATGATTATCTCTCCTAAAATTCTTTGTATCCAAACTGCCTAGCATGCGACGTAAGTGGCGGTAACATATTCTACCTCAATAGTTGATTATGCAATAGTTGGTTGCTTCTTTGATGACCATAAAACTACACCCGATCTAATATGGAATGCATAATTGAAAGTGCTCTTCCTATCATCTATATTTCTAGCCCAATCACTATCCGTGTAGCCAACAAGCTCAAGCTAGTCTTTTCTTGCATAGAAGATTCTATGGTTTATGATCCCATTGACATACCATAGAATTATTTTGTCTACTGGCATGTGAGTGTTCTTTGGTGCCTTCATAAATCTGCTTATTAAACTCATTGTAAACATTATGTCTAGTCTATTTGATATGAAATACATGAGATTTCTAACTAATATTTCGTTGAATATTAGATCAACATTGTTGCTGTAATCTTTCTTGCTCAATTTCAAACTTGTTGCAATTGGCATGATTGTTGGTTTGTTATCCTTCATTATAAACCTCTTCAAGACATATTTTGCATACTTGCCTTGAGAGATGAAGATACCATCTATAGATTGGGTAACTGCAATACAAAGAAAATATTTTATTAGGCCTAAGTTCATCATCTCAAACTCCTGCTTCATGGTATTTCTAAACTACTCAAATAGCATATTGTTATTGCTAGTATAAATTATATTGTCTACATATAAGCATACTATTATCATCTTCCCCTCTTCATTTATCTTCATGTAGAGAGTGTTCTCATATGGGCATTTTATGAATCCATTCTCCTAAAAATATGCATCAATGTAGCTATACCAAGTCCTGGGTGCTTGCTTCAACTCATACAAATCTTTCTTCAATTTTAGGACCTTTCCTTCTTGCTATTCTTGCTCATAATTGGGTGGCTAGTCTATGTAGACCTCTTCTTCCAACACTCCATTTAGGAAGGCAATCTTGACATCCATCTGGTAAACATTCCACCCCTTTTGGACTACCAATCCTAAAATTAATCTAACAATGTAAAGTCTCACTACAAGTGCATATACCTTGTGATAGTCAATCCTTAACTTTTGCTTGTAGTCTTTTACAACCAGTTTGGCTTTATGCCTTTCAACATCACCTTGGGCATTAAACTTAGTTTTATATATCCATTTCACTCCAATGGTCTTCTTACCTGCTGGAATATCCATTAATTTCTAGGTATGATTTTTCTCTAAGGCTTCTATCTCATCATCCATGAATTTCATCCAAGTTCTATTCTTAATTGCTTCTTCAAATGAAATTGGATCACATTCAAAAAATAGAGCAAAATCATAATTTTCTTCATCTATTTTATTTCTAGTTACCTCATATATCTCTTACAAGCTCCATTTGTTGTTGTTATCATGTTGGAGATCATTTTTACAAGTGGAGGTGAACTTGATGATGTGGCATCATTCCTACTAGTACTCATACTACTACTTGGAGCTATCGATGGATGCACATTTTCTCTGTTCAACTTTTTAGACTCACTATTTGCTGGATCTTGCTAACTAGTCTTGTATTCCTAGTTCTATGCTTCATCTTCCATGAAATTTACATTTTGAATTATAATTAGCTTTTTTATGACAAGGTTATACAACCTGTAATCTTTTGATTCTTCACTATAATCAGTGAAGATGCATTTTTCTACCTTGTCATCCAATTTTTTTCTCTTTTCATCTAGAATATGTAAATATGCTATGCACCCAAAAACTCTTAAATGAGCACATCTTGGCTTCTGGTTACTCCATGTTTCTCGAGGGATTTTATCCTTCACACTCTTCATGGAATACCTATTTAAAATATAAACTGCACAAGCTATAGCTTCTTCCAAAAACTCATGTAGTAATCCTTTTACCTTCAACATACTCCTTTCCATATCCATTATGGTTTTGTTCTTCCTCTTAGAAACACCATTATGCTATGGTGTGTATTTGGTTGTGAAATACCTTCTAACTCCATTTGATTAAGTTTCTCTATGAGAGGTAATCCTCTCACCATATGTTTTTTGTACAATAGGTTCAAGCCATTGAAACTTAAGTGACCAAATCTGAGATGCACAACCATGTAACATCTTTCACAACTATACTAAATGAGATCATCAATTTATTTTGAATTTGTAGAGAAAATATCTTCATTTGGATGTTCTAGCAATCATTTTTCTTGTCATTAAATTATAAGATGTGCAACTACAATGAATTGCTACTAGAAGTTGTTGCTTTTATAAACTTCCACTAGTAGAGCTAGCTTTGGTATCAATTTGAAGGATGTGGTGCATGCATAATGGAGAAGGTCTGGATCCAGAGCCACTCAAGAGCTTAATGAGTTTCCTTTATTAAGTCCATTGATATACCAAAATCTGTGATTCAAAATGACTTGTACTCTTTTTGATGCATAAAGCAAGTAGAATCTCAATCACACATGGGATGGAGTAGATTTTTATAAAATATTGCTCAGGCAAATTTTTACAAAGAATCACTTGAGTGGAATTTTATAAAGGACATTAGGAGTAGAGCAAATTTTAACCCGAGTGAAATTTTTACTAACTCACACAGAGCAGAATTTTACAAAGAAACATAATTGCATAGAGGAAAAAAAAATGTGCACACTAACATAGATTAAACAAGCAGAATAGAGAGCTATGGATCCACTCAGTGGAATAGAAACTTCAAAGTTTTTATCTAACTTGAGCAAAAATGAGAATGCAGGCAACCATGAGATAAAGAAGAGAAAACCTAACTTTACAAAGTTAATTTACTCAACATTTGAATATCACATAGAAGATTAAATACATAGAAGTATTTTATATTGCTCAAAATAGAAATACATAAGAGGCTTCTTACTCTAGAAGCATTCCACATGCATATAAAAATTAATAATATTGTAGATTACATCCACATAGGAGTTTTTTTGAAGACTACAACTTCAACTTCTTGGTTTTACATTCACCCTTATGGCATTCTCTTGCTCTTCTCTATTCTCCTTCTTATTATTCTATATCTAAATGATAGCACTGACTCATATATGTAACTTGGGATGACGGGAAAAACTCACCAGACATGCATTAAAGTATAATGCCTATCCAATCGTCAAACAACTACAACCATTGGTAATAAGTTTGAGTACTTTAAAATCTGATTATTGATTTATAAGAAAAAATCTATCAAAGATCCACCAAGTGAAATCTGATTTAATTTCTATAAAAAATACATAACACATTAGGAAATACATTAATAAATGGAAATCATTTAAAATGATTACATTATATTTTATTTTATTCTATTTCATGAAGATATTTTATTAGCTGAAACATATTATGATATAAAGATTATTCTTTCTAATATTTAAACCTGAATTTCCAATCCAACCCAACACCATAGCAATACATATGTTGTCCCCACAAAAATATTACATTACATTATAAAAAGGAAGTACGAATCAATGTCCATGGAAAAAGAGTAGATGTTTTCGTTAATAGTATTGGTACATATCTCGATTATTTGAGTTTAAAGTGGAAGAAATTTTTTAAAAATTAAGATTTTATTATATTTCTTAATGTTATTAATTTTTGGTGTATTTTAGTTAATGTTATTGGTACTTTTCAGTATTTTTGTAAGCATGAAGAAAGAAAAATATACTTTATTTTTCTTAAAAAGTTTTTGCCTAAAAAATATTCGATTCTTTGAATAAGTTCTTATCATATAAAAAATTAATCGATTCTTTGATTAAGTTTGCCTAACAATTTTGTGTTGGAGGTATTATATGATTTGGTAGTGTATGTTTAATGTTTGCGTTTATAGTATATGTCAAGTTTTTAAGTGTGAGTATGTGTCATGTCAAAAAGTGTAGAGTTATATATGTGAGGTATCTTGTTAGAAAACATAAGTTATATAAGTGACGTGTCAAGTTTAGAAGTAGGGAGTTATGAGCAATCATGAGATACTTTATCTTTATGTAATATGTGAGATTTATTATACAAAATGGAAATATGAATAATTAGTTCTCCCATGAGTTTGAGGAGAGAAAATATCAAGAGTCATGTAATATAAAGAGTCTCATGTATGTATATATTCAATACAAAACCATGTAATATGTAACTTGAATCTATGCGTTTATTATTCATTATTGGAGTTAGATATATATTCATGTTATTGAGATTTTTTTATGATCCTAGATATTGTTTAACCTATGAGCATAATAATAGTTTGCTAACAGTGGTATCAGAGCCACTTTGAGTGAGATTAGATAGAGCCACATTGAGTGAGATAGTTGTAGCAAGGAATGTGAAATAAATAGTTGAAGGTGATAGAGGAAGAATTTGAGGATAATGTGTTGATTATTGGAGGAAGGATGATTGCAACTTTTAAGAAGGAACATTGAAAAAAATATTGAAGGAGGAAGATGAGTAGACTAGCTAGATGAACACAACATGCAAGAGATAAATCGATTGGAGAGAAGAAGGTAAAATTAGATATTTAGCATAGTAGAAGAGATAAGAGCATATGTTTACAAGTAGTCAAATATATGAACTAGAGTGAGTTTATCCAAGGATTCATGAAGAGGAGCATTGAAGGAAGACGTTTCAACTAGAATAATGTTGAGAAATGTGTATGGGTAAAGTAGACAACATTACCAAAATATTGCACAGGAGGAAAATATTTTTGAAGGTGAAAGGAGTGTTGGATAAAGATGTTTGAGGTATGCATTTACAATAGTATGAAAGTTACATAGAAGGAAAGAATCAATCAAAGGTTTGGATGATGATGTAGAAGAGAGGAAGTGGCTAAAGGAGAGATATCCTACACAAGAGGAAAATGTTATAATTCATAGTAAATACCAAGTGAATGAAGGAGGTAATTATATATCCAAATTCTATGAGTATTTGACTGAATATGGGCCAATAAAAATAAGAATATTCATGCTTTGAAAGAATGAAACGTAAGAGAAAATATCACCTATTGTAGAATTAATATCTGTTAGAAATGCAAAGTGAAATCAGAAAGAATGTGGTTGATTGATGTAGATTTAGTAATATTGAGGGTAATAAATCATGTTGGTCAATTAATCTAACACAAAGTTTAATTATGCAAATGAGATGTTGTGAAGCAGAGAACAAACACTATGTATCAATGTATATTTTGAATTTTTGAATTGTTTAATATTCAACCACACATTTGATAAAAATTAATTTGTTTGAACATAAATGAAAGGATAAGAAGATAGATAATAAAGTTGAAATGTGACGAAAAATAAAATGAACAAGATTTAATAAGGAGAAGATAATGAAAAGAAGAAGAGACTAATTAATTAAGTAAAAGTAGAGAGAAACTATTTGAGTTAAAGGGAGACATAATAAGTCTATGAAAATTTAAAATTTGAAATTAAAAAGTGAAGGAAAATAAAGAAAGAGAAGAAAAGAAGAACTGAAAATTAAAATTAAAAAAAATTAATGAAATATTGAAATTGAAATTGAATTGAAAAAAATATATATAAAATGAAGAAAATAATATTGATGAAAGGAGTTATAAGAAGAATAAATAAATAAAATTAGAGGAGTGAAAAAAAATGTATTAAATATTAAGTTAAAAATTGATGATTTGAGGAAAAATAAGAAAAAGAGAATTTAATTGAAATTGAGAGAAGAAAAAAACAATGATTGAATTAAAAATTGAATTGAAATTTATTTCTTTAGCAAAAGAAATTTTGAATTTTGTTTGAACTAGGAAATATTACAAAACAAATACTTGATGATTTATTTGAAGAAACACATAAGTAGAAAGCAACAAAAAAATAAATATTCAACATGCAAAGGAAGAAAATCCTTCATAAAATCATTTATAAATCATTTCTAAAAGCACTACTAATGGTGGAAAACATGGGTTAGCAAAATTAATGGAACACCTACAATCCATTCAAAATGAAGCTAAAAGTAGAGTGCTTTTGATACTTAAACATTGCATACATATTTATTTTAAGAATTCTAGTGACTGTAATAATATATGGAAAGAGGTGTACAATGTAGCAATCACTCTCGAAATTATTAAGATAGAAATACAAAAGAAAAATGAAGAATAAAAAAATAAACCTATGATGAAAGATGCATGTTGTGATACAAATGATATTTATTTAGAGCCCACAAAGGTCCACCCAAATTTGAAAAAGAAAATTACACTTGCAATATGATAGACACAAAGAAAAAATTGTTTGGGCCATTATTATTATAAAATTTTTGGAAGCTTTAGTCATTCTAAAAGGTATTATTGGTTCAAAAATAATAATCATAAATGGAGAAGTGTGAAAGGAATATTTAGATTAGAGTGTGTGTTTTATACTTGTATTTAAAGTTCTTGAGTGTGAGTGTGCCATATGAATAAGTGTTACGTATACGAGGTTTCTCGTTAGTAAGTTTGAGTTGTATGAGTGATGTGTCAAGTTTAGAAGTAGAGAGTGATGAGAAATCATGAGAGATTTTATATTTATATAATTTATGAGATTTATTATGTAAAAATAAAATACAAAGAGTTGGTTTTGAGTTTGAGAGGGCAAAAGTCAAAAGTTATATAATATGAAGAGTCTCATTTATGTATATATTGAATACAAAACCATATAATATGTAAATCAAGGAAGCTTTACATTTGTGCATTGCTTTAGTAGTTTCAATAAAGCTTTTCAATGAGTTTATTGTATGTTATTGAGTTGTTTTATGATCCTTGAGATTGTTTAACCTATAAGCATAGTAATATTTTACTAACATGTTTATGTAAGTGTTCCTTATCAAGAATACAAATAACTATGTTCTTCACTCTACATAATTTTTTAGACATTTTGTAATAATAGTTTTCCTTGTTATAGTGTCTTTAATCGTGTGTCATGTTTTCTATACTAAAATGTGGATTACTCTAACAAGTTTGGTTTTCCATTAAGAGTTTATTTTTAAATTAATTTATGATATTACCAAGAAATAATTGATCGAGTATTTTAGTTTTATACAAATAGTATTTATAGATAGTTTTTTGAATAGATACTTTTTTTATTTGGTTAGTGTGAGAAACCCCTACGACCAACACATAGGGCTGAGAAGTCTCCTCCCAACCATGACCTCTGTAAATTTGAGAGATATGCTTATAAATAGGTAATTTAACACATATCCACCACACACAGCCCCTTACACACTCGCCCACACCAAAAAAAAAATTAAATACACACTTTATTAAATTGTTTTGTGGAAAACATCCCATAAGGGATGCCACTTTTGGGTAATACCGAAGGAGGCAGGGGTATCTATTCCACAAAAATAATCCAAGGCTCGCACCTGGCCTACCATATTTGACATAATAAAGGATTGACATAATCAAGGAGAAAACCTTAAACAACAAAAAAAAACACAAAAATATTAAAAAAACAAAAAATAAAAAAACATGCTCCTTGAGTGTGTCAAAAAGATAAAGCACAACCAAAACATGAACCACACATAAAAAATACAAGAACAACATAACAAAAAATAATAGAACGCTACAAAGACATAACCAACAAAAACATGAAAAACAAAAATGACAAAAAAGTAAAAAATAATAAAAAATTCATAGACAGTTCTCTTGAACTGTTGATAAAAAGCCAAATCAAAATGTTGTATTTTTGAATGTGACAATGCGTTTATATAGTGACTCCAAGTAGTTGGGCGTTACATGTTTAAATGTTTGGGTGGCACAATTAGGTGGAGGTAATAAGCAGAAGCATGAGACGTTGGCTTGAGAGAGCCGTTTTTTATTATTGTGAAATCTCTTTGGTTATGGTGGTTATAAAAAAAATAGCGGGGATGTTGGGTTTCTGGGTGCCAGAGCTCCCAAGGTTTCCATATGACCTACATAAGCGGTTGTAGAAGTCAAAGATTCAATCTGAAAGCCTGGATTTCGACTCAGAGGATTGCACTTGCTGTCATTCCCCATGTAATAGTATGCCAAAGAAATCTTAGCTGGATAGTTCATCGAACTCAGGTTTCTCAAGAAGAATCAGAACTAAAGCTGCCCGGTCTGTTGCTTGAGGAAAAGCAGCAAGCACTAGTGCCCGAAGCTTCAGAAGAACAATATTCCCATCTTGAACAAGTGCTTCTATTTGACAAACTGCCTGTTGTAGAACCAACAACTGCTCTTCAATATCCTGTCTTGGAGGAGCCATGACTCTAACCTCATTGAGGGGATTTCATTTGCTTAGGTGTCGAGAACATAGCATGAAAATTGCCATAAATACAAAAAATCAAGGTAAAAGAATGAGGCAATTGTCAAAGCTAAGGTGTGCGAATTGAAAGATAAGTTTGAGATTGCAGAGCAATAGAGGGTTGATGCTGAGAAGACATTGGTCCAGTTATGTTCTTACACATATTGTATTGGTGAAGTTGACGGTGATGGTGTCATTCACTTGTTATTACTGCTATTCATATTATTGATATTGTTGATGCTTATTATGCTTATCATGATGTTGTCAAACAATGAAATGAAGTGGTCTTGAACAAGGGGAGTTTGTAGCCATCCTTTGTCATTGTTGTCAAAGGGGGAGAAAAAGTTGTAGGTGCATGCTCGTGTGTTGCCAACAATTCCAAAGGGGGAGATTGTTGAGCAAGGTGTTGTCATTGTTGTCAACACACTCAGTGGGATTTGGTTGGTGTTGTGGTACAGTGTTTGGTGCTTGTACAGAGTTGTTTAGTGATCACGGATATATGGTGTATGCTCGGTTGAGATTGTTGCATGTGATTTGTGCAAATTTGCAAAAGTTGCAAAAGTTGTCACAAAGCTGTCAAAGTTGCAAAAATTGCAAAAGTTATCAACAAGGAGCAAAAGTTGCAAATATTGCTCCTGCGTGTAAATGGACTGTGTTGGATGGCCCAACATATCATTTGACATCTTGTTTGTCATTTGGAAGTGAAATTACAGTGTTGGTACAGTGTTGGACAAAAGTTGGTACAAGTGTGAGTCACTTGACAATTTTTTGACAGGTGCAAAATCAACGCAGGAGGCCTGTTTGCGGGAAGAATTCCAAGCAATCCGGAAAGAGTTAGATGCTGAAATTTGAACTGGAGTTATTTGGATATACTGTGAATCAATTTTCTAAGTTGCGTCTCATTTGGATATCCAAGTAGAAATTTATGACTCTCAGAAATGGCCTCAGAGAATTTTTTTTTTAGTTTTGGACAGTTTTATGTGACAGCGGTAAATTGGTAAAATTTATGTCATTTTGTGAAAAATATTGAAGTCTGAATATGGATTCATATTTATCTCATCAAGATGATAAAATTTGCTTTTTGAACAATGCCAATCCGAGGTCCCGAAGTATGAGTTTGAGTAAGGTGCACCGTAGTTGGCCGTGAAGTGTTTGAAAAAATGTCTTTCCAGATTTGAACAGTTGAAAGTTGAAAGTAAGATGTGACTAGCAGTGACTGTAGAAAACATGGACCAGGTTGAAAATATAAAAAGGGATTTACAATTGACAAGTGGCATATGTGAATCTTGTGTCATAAAGGAGTTACAAAAGGAGTTATATAAAAAGGGAGTTACAATTGACAAGTGGCATATGAGAATATTGTGTCAGAAAGGAGTTACATAAAGGAGTTACAATTGACAAGTGGCATATGAGAATATGGAAGTTACAAAAGAAGGAGTTACAATTGATAGGTGGCATGTGAGAATATGGAAGTTACAAAAGAAGGAGTTACAATTGATAGGTGGCATGTGAGAATATGGAAGTTACAAAAGGAGTTACAAAGAGAAAATATAGTTATAAAAGGAGTGTTGCTTGGAGAATTTTAGTTGGGCTATAAGTGTGTGTTTTTTGAGAATTGTGAGAGAGGTTGGGTAAGCAATAGACCAGTCAGGGTCTTGTAAAAGTGAAGGTATTTTTTTGTCAATCTTCTAGGTTCAAAATTGAAGTCCAAGTTGGTGTTTGGCATTATGGGTTGGTGCTCCTTCCTATTGGTGCTGGTAAATCAGGGGTTGGTGCTCCTTCTAGTGGGTGCTGGTAAATTGATTGTAAAGTTGGTGTTTTGCAAATCAAACAGTCATTTTTTGGGGATGTAGCCAAATCGGTGAACCTCGGCACATCTTGTGTTGTGTGATGTTATCTTGTTATACTTGTTTTATTTAGTTTCATGTTTGCATTGTTTTAGATTTAAGTATTGAATATTTATGTATAAAAGAGCTACACTGATTCACCCCCTCTCTGTGTCATTGTGCGACTAACAAATTATGATCATTACATTTGCTGGAAATTTTTAATTACTATTTGATATGGATTTCCACCATAAGATATTATGTAAAATAGTTAATTACTATTTATTATATGCTCTAGTTTTCTATAGCTATATAAATAGTTTAAAAAATATATATATTTTAGTGTTTTTTTCCTTATATTTTATCTTTGACTAATAAATACAAGGTGAGAACTATTATACAGGACACGGACTAAAAAATATTAATGACCTGGAATGTTAGAAAACATATAATACTTGAAAGCACGAGATTCCGGGCAAAGGAAACACTAATTGCGATGCATTCAAAATCAAATGCGCTTAAGTCCTAGAAACGTAAAGTGCATGAAATGGAAAAGAAACGCATTGGAAGAGACACAAGCAAATGGAGAAAACACAGCCCTTTCATTAATATCCCTTGATCTCTGTTACAATGACGTCTCCTCCCTTTTCGGGGGCTAGGAGCGTTAAAAGAATTCGATTACAATCACTCAATGTTCCTCTTTCCGCGTGCCCACGATTGCAATGGGCGGGCCAAGATGATGCCGTCGCTGATGTCGATGAGTTCTTCACCTCCGTTGCTTCTCCTGCGAACAAAGAAACAACCAAGATGTCAGTAGCACTCGCTGCAAATGAAAAGTGTTTGTTCTTCTAAAATCATCAAAAGATGCATGCAAACATTTATCTTGAAACAGTAAACAAAATGATTCTAAATGGCTTGAAAACTTGACAGAAGACAGAAAATGTTACCAGAAGGCCATTGCCACTGAGACAGCTGGCCAATCTGCCTTCAACTGGAATTCGTCCCTGGGTGGGACGATTTCTGACTGCAATTCGTCCCTGGGTGGGACGAATTCTTACGTGTTGAAGAAGCCGACCTACTGCTTGCTCCAATGTCGATTCCCGAGACCTACAAAACGCACTGCAAACAAGGGGGTTATGTAATTGGGGCCATTTTGGGATGACCCAGATGGTCGGATTCTCCCAATTTGGCCTCTACCCTCAGGAATTTGATCTCGCCACCTGCAAGTCAGTGAAACAACAAAGCGACACAAAACATACTAGAATCTGACCAAAAGTTACGAAATTGCAGCTATGAGTTAACCAAACATAATAACACAAAATGCAACCTGAAAAAGTAATCTAGAATGCTCTAAAACCTAGAAAGTGCGGGGGTGCCCAAGTGGGCCTCCCACCGTTGGCACTTGATTCCGGCGCCAATCCACTAGGGATGGGCCCAAAACCTCTTAGGATTGGGGGGTCGGCGAATTGGTTGGTTCAGGTGTCCATGTGTTGGATTTGGGTCAGGTTCAAGCTTCCAAAAGCCACCCAACAACCTCCCTTGCAAAAGAGATTGGTGGATGCGGGAAGGTGAACCAAAAGGGATGCAAGTGGGTCTTCAACTCGGCAGCACTTCGTTTCTTGAAAACTCCTTCAACTTTGTATATTTTGGGTGAGAAAAGTCCCACCTTTTATAGACCCATGGGGTCTCTTTTGGGAGGGAAGCACAAATGCCATGTGTTGGTCATAGGCGCCATGTGGCGGTCTTGTCTTCCCATGAGGGAGGGGAGTCCTCCGTTGACTTGGGCTTTGATAAATGCCTTTTGTGACAGTCTTCTAACGGCCCCTATGTCCACCTACACACGCGTGCAAGGCGAGAGTCATCAAGCGGCTGTTACGGGCTGCCACTTGGCGCCATTTGTCTTTTTGCCCGTTAAGCTTAGAATTCGTCCCACCCAGGGACGGATTCAAAATTTGTCCTGGGGTGGGACGGATTCTATTTTGAATTCGTCCCTGGGTGAGACGAATATTCGGGCAAAGTGTCCAAGTGTGCCAAATTGCTTCTTGACCTTACAAAATTGCTATGAAAGTGGTTAAGACCACTGTTTAACCTCTGAGGGCTGCCATAGGGGCTGTGTTTGTCAAAGCGATCGGTGTTTGCGGTCACATAATCGGATTGGTGCTGTTTTGGTGTCTACGAGATGCCCCTTTTTGGGAAGCGCTACGGGTGACGCGAGTCTTGAGCAAAAATAGATAACCAAAGCACTAATGATTAGGGTTTCTTGGTAACCTAACCAACTTTTGATGCCCCAAGTATGGAAAGGGCATGCATTCTTGAATCCTTGCTTCGACGAGCTAAGGAATTTGATTTCAAGTATTAACCTGTTTTGTTGAGGTGTGACTTGAACTTAGACATTGATCGGTCATGAACGAGGCAAAGGGCGTTTTTATCCTCGGGGGGAACCTTGTGTTCATGATTCACGAAATGCCAAGTGTTTGATTGATTTGATTGTTGCTTGTTTATTGCCCCAAGCGGGGAGCGTGATTGTCTTTGTCAATGATTCTTTGAATGCATGTCATTTTCCTTAATTGGGTGTGTGATTGTTGGTTGGTGACTAAGTGTGACTACCCCCTCAAGCGACGAATCGATGAGGGAATGACCTTCGTGAGAGAAGCGACGAGTCGCTTGACCCAAGATGACTTGTGCAAGGGTGCCTTTAGAGGGTTTACCGTTAAGCGTGTGCAATTTTTCCAACATTTGGACCTATTTTTGGTGGGTGTTAACCCTTTTGGTGATGCCGTAATGAGGTGAAATCATCGAAAACCTAACTTCCCGTGGAGCGGTCCGGCTATGTTAGCCTTCTTGGGGAAGTAGGAGAGAGATAATTTGAACCTCGACATCGATTTTCTTTGCCCGGAGGTTAAGTGCAAGAGCACTTATGTCCAACAATGTTTTTTGCTGTTTGTTTTTGTTGAATTTTGTATTATTTTTGTGACACCATTTGGTGATTAAATTGTCGAAAATCCATCTTCCCGTGGAGCGGTCCAGCTATGGTAGCCTTCTTGGGGAGTAGGATAGTGACAATGTAAACCCTGACATCAATTTTGCTATGCCAAGAGGTTAAGTGCAAGAGCACTTGTGTCTGGCAATGTTTATTGCTTGTTTTGTGTTGCATTTTTTGTTGTTTTGTAGTGGGCTTTGACCCATTTGTGACGTCGTTTGGGGATGAAATTGTCGAAAATCCGTCTTCCCGTGGAGCGGTCCGGCTATGGTAGCCTTCTTAGGGAGTAGGATAGTGACAATGTAAACCTCGACATCGATTTTTCTATGCCAAGAGGTTAAGTGCAAGAGCACTTGTGTCCAGCAATGTTTATTGCTTTTTGTTTGTGTTGCATTTTTTTTTTTGTTGTTGTTTTTGAGTGGGCTTTGACCCTTTTGTGATGTCGTTTGGGGATGAAATTGTCGAAAATCTATCTTCCCGTGGAGCGGTCCGGCTATGGTAGCCTTCTTAGGGAGTAGGATAGTGACAATGTAGACCCTGACATCAGTTTTTCTATGCCAAGAGGTTAAGTGCAAGAGCACTTGTGTCTAGCAATGTTTATTGTTGTTTGTTTTTGTGTTGCATTTTTATTTGTTTGTTGTTGATTTTATGTTATGTATGATTGATGTTGATGGATGCATGTATTTATTGATGTATGCATATGGTTGATGAATATGGATTTATGCATGTTGATTTATTTTGATGGATGCATATGCTATGATGAATGCAAATGTTTTTGATTTATATGTGATATCCAGAGATGAAATGGATGAATGGGATTTGTGATGTTTGGCTATGGCACCATAGACTATTTAGAACTCTGTTATTTTGTTTTTAGGCGATTGCTGTGATGCATGACTTTGTATGTATACATGTGGTTTTTCTTTTTTTTTGTATTTTTTGATGGTATTGTAAGGATGAAAAGTAGCGCAGTTGGTTTAGAAATGTAGCTAAGGTTTTCTGAGACTCAGACGGTTTTAACTCACTAGCCATGGTCGTACTTTGTCTTACAAGACTTTTGGACCAAGGTATGAATCGGACTTGTTTTTGACCAAGCTATTTCACATCCCTGTGTGTGCAATTGAGTTCGTTATTGTGGTATTTATCAGGATACCGCCAGTGCCAGATGGGCTTTCAACCGAACCTGTACTGAGGATCACCTAATTAGCTCCACGAATTCCTTTGTTGTATGTACTAAGATTAATCTGCGGTGTAATCCGAGGATGCCATAAGCTAGCTCATCCACATGCAAACATTGATCCGTACGCAAGTTAATGTGACGAGATATATCGTCATGCGGGAGGTTTACCGCCGATTACCGATAGGCTATCAACCAAATCGGTATCGAGGCTTGCCTTATGACCTATTAGAATGCTTGAGAGTTCCGGGGATTCAAGGTCAACTCCCTTCTTTTCTTCAATTGTATTGGGATACTTGCTCATTTGTAGTGATGAGATCACTGTTTATTTTGATTTGTTTTTCTTTCGAGCAAGGGATTGGGGTTATGGAGTGACGAAAATCACTATTGTTTGTGCCTTTTGATGTGTGCACTTGTAGTTTGTCAAATTTTGGAGTTTTGACATTTTGCAAATTTTTTGTGTTTTGCAACTATTGAGAACTTTAGGGATTCTTAGGGAATTGGGTAGGGAGAATGCTTGTCCTTTTGCCAACTCTCGGCATTCTAGGGGTCATTCGCACGGGGGGATGAGCAAGATAACCATTTCGCTTGTGGTGACCTAGATTATTTTGGAGGTTTCGTCTTTCGTTCACACAATTTGGGAATTTTTAGTGTTTTGATTTGTGTTGGGATGTTACGTAACAAGGTGTATTTCAAGTATGACTCTACCTTCGTAAAATCTGTTCGACTTGATACACTACATGGCTAAAGAGGAAAATGATGACTGAATCACTTGAAACTCTTAGTACATTCCCAGACCACTGACTGTAGTGTTGTAAAATTTATGCATGGTGTTTTTGTTGTTTTTGTAACATGAGACAATGCGGAACAAGATGGACTATCAGAGCTATTGCAGCTTATGGTGCCTTTGACCTGTATGACTACAAATATGCAATGTATGGATGCAATGCTTAATGCAGCTATGTATTTTTGTAATTTTGATGGATTGTTTTTGGTGAAGGTGAAGATGAGGTGCGAGAATATGAATTTTTTGATGAATTTGAGTATGCCTAGAATTGAGATGCAAATATTTGTTGTTTTTGATGATTTTTGTTGTTTTGTTTTTTGAATTTCTTGATTTTTTTTGACCAAGCGATTGCGATAATCGTTGGAGCTTTTTGGGTTTGACCAAGTGATTGCGATAATCCTTGGAGCTTTTGGGGTGACCAAGAGATTGCTATAATCCTTGGAGCTTTTTGGGTGACCAAGAGATTGCGATAATCCTTGGAGCTTTTTGGGTTGACCAAGAGATTGCGATAATCCTTGGAGCTTTTTGTATTGACCAAGAGATTGCGATAATCCTTGGAGCTTTTTGGGTGACCAAGAGATTGCGATAATCCTTGGAGCTTTTTGGGTGACCAAGAGATTGCGATAATCCTTGGAGCTTTTTGGGTGACCAAGAGATTGCGATAATCCTTGGAGCTTTTGGGTGACCAAGAGATTGCGATAATCCTTGGAGCTTTTTGGGTGACCAAGAGATTGCGATAATCCTTGGAGCTTTTTGGGTTGACCAAGAGATTGCGATAATCCTTGGAGTTTTTTTTTTTTTTTTTTTGGGATATGGCTTTCTTAGATATGAAATGGTCGCAAATGACTGATATTCAAGGGTTCTGTTTCCTTGATACCGTCAAGAGAAGCTAGCCGGTACGTCCCGGGTCCTATTTTACTATCAATGACATAAGGACCTAACCAATTTGCCATGAATTTGTCCCTCATATGGGACGGCAAATTAGAGTTTTGTTGGTTTTCCTTCAGAACCAAATCACCAACCCGAAAGTCTCTTAGGTGAACTTTCATGTTGTAAGCTTTCTTAAGCCGCTCTTGATAGATACGTAAGTGCTCGAGAGCATTAACGCGTCATTCGTCAAGCAACGTAAGTTGGTCTAATCGGGCCTACCGCGCAGTGTTATCATCGATGAACTCCTGCATTGATATGCGCAGGGAAGGAATTTCCAACTCGAGAGGCATTACTACCTCTGAGCCATACACCAGTGAAAACGGAGTTGCCCCAGTGGGCGTCCGAATGCTAGTGCGATAAGCCCAAAGGGCAAGTGGGATTTGTATGTGCCAATCCTTATGACTGTCTGCGACGGTCTTTTTAAGGATGGCGACTAGCGTTTTGTTTGATGCCTCTGCTTGCCCATTTGCTTGCGGATAATAGGGTGTTGAAAATCTGTGCTGAATTTTGTACTTTGTGGTTAAAGCACGCACGTCTTTGTTCTTGAATGATGGCCCATTATCCGAGATTATTTTGGATGGAATACCAAAACGACATATGATGTAATGCAAAATGAACTCCGCAATGCGGGGTCCTGTCGTAGAGGTTAACGGAATTGCTTCCACCCATTTGGTAAAATATTCTGTGGCCGTTATGATAAACGTGTGACGGCTTGACGATGCAGGGGAGATCTTTTCGATTAGATCGAGGCCCCACTACGAAAATGGCCAAGCAGACTGGACTGTCTGTAGGGCCTGGGAAGGTGCGTGCATTAAATTGGCATGATGTTGACATTTCACGCACCTCTTGACATACGCGCAGCAATCTCGCTCTAAAGATGGCCAATAATAGCCCATGCGAAGAATGCGCTTTGCAATGGCCATACCACTGAAGTGGCCGCCACATGTACCGTCGTGCGCTTGGGCGACTGCCCAAGTGGAATCTTGCTGGTCCAAACATCGAAGAAGAATTCCGTCATAGCTGCGACGATACAAAATGTCTCCTATCAAGACATATTTTGCCGCTTTCTGTTTGAATGTTCGTTTTGCGGCGTGCGTCAATCCAAAGGGAAGATTACCTAACTTGAGGTAGTCTCTTATGGGTAAATACCAGTCTTGTTTATCAGAAACCTCGACAGTATGAACAACCAATCCCTTTTGAAGTTCTTCCCTAACAAATGCTGATTGGGATAGAACTTGTAAGAATAGCGTTGTGTTGCTATTAATGGGAGTGGGGGAAAACAAAGACCCCCAGTTGGCACGTTTCAAACAGGTCTCGGATTCGAAAGAACTTATCCGAAGATGGTTCGATCTGGATCATGTGGACTCCTGGCGTCAAGTCTGAGCTTGCGCGCTCCATCGCGGGTTGCGATAAGGTTTTGACCTGAATGGTTGTTATATCACCGGAAAGGTCTTGCGGGATTAGTGACCCCAAGGAGGCCATTGTGTCCGCAAAACGATTCGATGATCGAGGGAGTGCCTCGATGTCATACCACTCAAGTTTTGCCGGGAATTTGTCCACGAGGGCTTTATAGGCCTTTAGAAGCTGGGCATTTGCATTGATATACCCCTTTGACTTGATTGACGATTAACAGGGAATCGCCAAAGATGTTCAATCTTTTGATGTTCATGGCGATTGTTGTCCGAAGACCTAGGAGCAAGGCTTCATATTCTGCATTGTTGTTGGTGCACTGGAAGTTTAATTTAAATGACAGGGGCATTGGAGCGCCCTGCGGTGTGAAGAATACAATTCTGTGCCACCCCCTTGCTCGCATTTAGAACCATCGAAAAATAAGGTTATGTCGGCCTGAGACTCAGGCTCATCAGAATCTGGCGATTCTGAGACATGGAAGACCCCATCATCGGGTAGTTCTATGACCAGAGGCTGATCGTCTTCAAGAGGAGCCTCTGCTAGTTGATCGGCTATGACTTGTCCTTTTATAGATTTTTGCCCAATAAACTCAATGTCAAATTCCGTCAACAACATGATCCATTTCGCCGTGCGACTACTATGATAAGTACGACTCATCATGTATCGCAATGGATTCTCCTTAGACACAACATACGTCGTGTTGCTCAGCATGTAATGGCGTAGCTTTTTGGTAGCAAACACCACTGCCAAGCCGAGTTTCTCAACGTATGCATAGTTAAGTTCAGTAGCCGACCGGGGTGCGGCTAAGATAGTAAGTAGCTCTGTTCTTTGTGAAGTTCATTCTTACGGGCTAGCATTGCACCCGAGTGCCACCTCGATGGCTGAGATGTATAAGTAGAACGACACACCTGGTCTAGGTGGTGCCAATACTAGCAGCGAAGCCAAGTACTATTTGATTTCGTCAAAGGCTGACTGGCACTCGTCATCCCAATGAAATGTGACCCCCTTGTGCAATAATTTGTTCATGGGTCGGCATTTGTCAGATAATTGCGCTATGAAGCGTTTAATCGATGCGACCTTTCCTTGCAGACTTCTGAGTTGCTTGATAGTGGTTGGGGGAGCCATTTCAAGGATTGCCTTGACTTTGTTTGGGTCCACTTCGATGCCTCTCTTTGAGACTATAAAACCCAAGAGTTTTCCAGATGTGATGCCGAACACGCACTTCTTGGGATTCAATCGACCTTATGCTCTATGAGGCGATCGAGAATCTTGCTTAAGTCACCGAGATGATCTGAGCGCAAGAGAGACTTGGCTAACAAATCATCCATGTAATCTTCCAAAGTTTTGTGCATGTAATCGTGGAAGATATACGTCATAGCACGTTGGTATGTAGCGCCAGAATTTTTAAGGCCAAAAGGCATGACCTTATAGCAAAATGTCCCCCAAGGCGTTGTGAATGCCATTTTGAGTTGGTCTTCAGGATTGATACGAATTTGATTGTATCTTGAGAAACCGTCCATTAGGGAGAGCATTTCGTGACCTGCTGTAGCGTCTACCAATGCGTCGATGCTTGGCAAGGGGAAATCATCCTTAGGACTCGCTTTGTTTAGGTCTCGAAAGTCGGTGCATATGCGAATCCTCCCGTCGGGCTTCTTGACGGGAACCATGTTGGACAACCATGGCGGATAATCCACGCCAGATGACAAATTGTGCATCCAACAGCTTTTGCAATTCATCTTTGACCATCAAGGCCACTGTTGGGTGCATCTTTCTTAGTTTTTGCTTTACAGGCTTGATTTTCGGATCAAGCGTTAAATTGTGCATGACTAGCTGCGGGTCTAGCCCTGGCATATCTTTGTACGACCATGCAAAAACTTCCTTCTTCTCTTTGAGAAGGGCAATATATTCGGCTTGCTCTTCGGGGGAAAGACTTACCCCCAACCTGATAATCTGTGGATTCTTTGAATCTGTGCCGATGTCTACGTCAGTCGTCTCCTCGACTGACATGTGAGATCCGTCCTCCAACTGATGTGGAGTTGGGATTAAATGGATATCATCAGTTGAGTTAAGATCTGCGTTTGGAACCTCGGGTTCCTCTTCAGATTGAAAAATATCTTGAGTTGTCCTTGGGGTAAAATGAAGCATTTCATCGAAAGGCCAGTACTCTGATGGTGACAATGGTGAATTGACGTGATCCCAATCGATGGCATCCATGTCTAGATGCAATGACCGTGATGGATCGGTCGGATTGCGGATGGGTGCGGTCAAATCAATGGAGATCATGTGGATGGAATGAATTTGGTCTCCAGAACCGCGGGTGTGATGACTTGATTCTTTTAGATGTTCCCTATACTCTGGATCTGGCTCTACGGGAACGGGCACGAATGGATCCTCTCTAGGTGCAAATTCATCTCTATGTGTGAAAAGGAAGGCGGGGTCTTCCCTCGGCACTTCTTGTCATGATGGGATCTCGAGGTGGACGATGCTCATCTTGAATTTGGAGCCATAGGTCTAACACTTGGTCCCACCTCGCTGGGTCTACGTGCCATTCATGTCCTAACAGTATACCCATATGTCCCATTAGATCTTCATGAGTTAGAGCACGGTGATTTTGTCGCGCATGTCTGAGATAGATCATCTCGGTCTCATCTTCTGAATCACTTTCATAGATCCAAAATTGTTCATTCTCTTCAGCATCTGTTGCTTGCGACGTTGAGGACTCTTCCTGTTCCGGTGAATTAATCTGGTCCCATTGCGGTTGTTCCACTCTTAGTGGAGGGACCTGATTCTCTTGAGGCTTGTGTTATTTCATCCGGAACCTCTAAGGGGAACAGTTTTGAGAAAGATGTCTGGCAGCCGTTGATGTTCTCTTTGAGGATTAATCTCTGAACTTTCGCCTCTCTCTAGCAAAGAAGAGGGATTACTGTTGCTTCCAGGGGTGTTTGTTGACCATGGGAGGTAGTCTCCCAATGTGTATTATGTATTCGGATTGGCATAAGGACCCAATGCCAATCCCCCCTTGTTGCCTATTTCTAGGCCTTGCATATTTTCAACCAAGATGTCTAATGGAAGGGGATGGTTGAACCCTACCCCTGACTTGTCATATGGCATCTGATATCTTGGTTGGCAAAGGATCCGCATCCCTTGCTCATATCTGCCGAGCCCGTATCCATGCCAATTGCATTGGCCGAGATATTTTAGGGCAAATTATGGGTTTGACAGATAATTGATGTTTTCAACAAAAGGCTCTTCGTCTGTTTCCTTTTGTTGGCATGGTTCAAGACCATGATCAAAGCCCCCATACACAAAATTTGTCTGGTTCGGTGGGTAGCCTAGAGGGACGATTGTTCCAATGGGAAGGCGAGGTCTTCCCATGTCTTGTATTGACTCCAGTGTGGGGGTTGCCACAACATTTTGCACTAAATATTCCCCCAGGCCTGTACTTGGCCATTTCAACAGTGATTGTTGATGATTGGGTGGGAGGAAACGGTAGTCCTTCCTGAGTCCATTCCATGTTTGGTGGTTCAGGAATCTTGGTTTCCGTTGCGTTGGGCGCTTCCTCTGTTGTTATTGTTGAAATTATGGGCAACCTTTCTTCTAAGGGCTTAACCTCTTCCATGATTTGTTTTCCCTTGTCCTTCTGTTGGGCCATGATAGGTGGCGTTGATGATGAAGGAGCCGATGATGAAGTCTCACCTGGTTGGGATTTTGCCTTGTTGGCCACCAGTGGTGCTGCGCCGTATTGGACCTTGTTTAGATGGATTTAATTGGAAATCCAAATGCGTTGAAGGGAGGGTCGATTGAGGTATGAATTGTACCGCATTGCAATACTTGAAGGGCTCTAAGTCCATTGGGACTACATGTATTTCTCCTTCATAAGCATACTTCAAGCATTGGTGGGCGATCGAAGGGACACATTTCATATCCACGATCCAAGGCCGCCCTAGCGAGTATATTATAAGCCATTTCACCTTCCGGCACATGGCACGAGTGTAGGTATTGACTTTTGTCCTACCTGGACTGGCAGAACGATTGTGCCGACTGTCGAGCATATTGCATCATTGAAAGCTCGGAGTGTGTACGTGGAGGTTGTGATGTGAGAGGTTGGCAGCTTCAAATGCTTCAAGGCTGCAGTGGTTATGATGTTACTTTGGACGAGCCGGTATCTATCGGCACTCTCTTGTATGGAATCCCGTTGACCCGTGCGATAACATGCGGGGGTGGATCTGCCATGTCATTTGATATCGTTTTGACCTCATCTTCTCTGAATGTGATGATCGGCTCCGTACATTGTTTCACATGTCCCACGAAGGCGTTGAAAGAATTTGCCTCGTGGGGTTGTAATTCAATGGCTTTTAAAATGTCCATAAGAGCTTCTCTATGGGGAGCTGATTGTTGAATAAGCTCGTAGATGGACAGACCTAGCCGACGTGGTCCGCAAACTCTGCGTGAGTTTGGTTCGTATCGTGACCTCAGGTCTAGGCGGAGGTAAGCTGCGTTGGGCGTTGTTGAGGATGCGATGTTGCCGGAACTTCCCTCGTAGCTACCTCAGGGGCAGCTTTCGGGTACCTTCTGTTCCTTGTTACTATGCTAATCATTCCCACAAATCCCTGTGTGGGAAGATCTTGTCGCACCTCGTTAATCTGGAGTGGTTTTGTTTGTGCCTCGTGGGCTGGCAAGGGGTCCTTGAATACCCCCATTTGTTGGTTGTTTGGTGCGATGGGGTTGTCCACAACCAATGTTCTATTGTCGATCAAATCCTGGACTAGGTCTTTGAATTTCTAGCACCCATTCAAGTCATGTCCTCTGCGCCTATGGAATCTACAATACAATTCCTCTCTGTACCCCCTAGGCTTGGGAATGTTAGGGTCTATAATTTGGATTTTCGACGAGTGACTAAATTTGCCGCTGACAAGCGGTCAAATAAGGAGTCCCTAGACTCCGCATATGGGGTGAAATTTTGCCTAGGGCGACGCGGGTAATTTTGCTCCTGTCTTCTATTATCTCTTTCATAAGCAGGAGGCACTGCCCGGTAGTTAGCCTTTTGAGGCTGCGTTTCTTGCACAGGCACGGGAACATTTATCGCAACTTGGTTGACTGCGGCGTGTTGTGGTTGCGTTGTCCCAGTTTTAGTGGTTTTATTCCACTCTTTCTTCTTAGGCTTGGCAATTGCGCCTTCGCCTATCTTAATCTCTTCTATGACTCCGGCTTGCGCCAAAGCTTCTTCTAAGTCTGTCGTATTGTCACAGTAACAATAGACCGGAGATTGATTTTAAGCAACTTTTTGCGAACATCTGCGTGAGATCAGACATAGGAGGACGGTAGGGTAACCTAGAAAGCAAATCTCTCCATCGATTCCCGTATGCTGCCATTGTTTCCTCTTCAAATTGCTTGAGGCTCGCTAAATCACTTAGTGATGCCTTCTTCCTTGTGTTGAAGGCAAAGCGTTCAAGAAACGCGTCTACTAATTGATCTAAATTGCTTATCTTGTGTTTGGGCGATTGTGTGAACCAATCCGAGGCGAGGGCTCGCGAATGTGGTTATGAATGTTCTAAGCAACAATGCGTCATTATCTTGGATGCCGAAGCATTGGCTTAGAAATCGTGTAACGTGTTCCTGTGCGTCCTCTTCACCTTTAAAAACTGCCAATTGAGGCAACTTGAAGTGTTCGGGGTAAAGAGGTGTAGGCACTGAGGGATGCACCGGATTACTGCGGAGTAGACGTAATGTGGGTTTTTGATGCCCAACAGCTTTTGTCTCCACAGACTCCAAACGCTCCAATAGCGCTTGGTATGCATCGAAAGATTTTATTTCTTCCTCTCTTGTTCGCTCTTGTTGCAAGTTACGGTAAACTGGAGGCCTATGGAGGGGTGGCCGAATGGCATCCTTCCTGCCTTGATGGGGAGTTTCAACATATTCCTCTTCTGGTTCATACTCCTCGTAAAATTCTTGAGGAGTCTCCGGGTGAAACCTATGACCCTGATCAAGCTCTTGCTGAAGGTACCCATCATTGTTTCGGGGAGTTGCCTCCCTCTCGAATCTATGAGGTCTTGGAGGCAGAGCTTGACGAGGTCGTGGAGACCTGTCCTGCACCAACGGATTACGCCTCTCATACTTTTTAGCTCTTTGGATGCGAGGGGTTGGCCCCCTCTCAGGTATTTCATAGCGTAACTCATCCGCTTCGCGTTGCATGCGTTCTCTATCCAAGCGGTGTCGGTACTCTATTTCTCGATAACTTGGTTTAAGCCGCATGGTTTGGGCTTGACGGGTGGTATATCCGGCGGCAACTGGGTCAATTTGGTCTACCCTATTTTGCTCAGGAGGTTCGAATGTTTCTCCTATGTGTTTACCTCGAGTTTGCTGGTCTAAGGTTTCAATGGGTCGCTTCCCTCTGTCGAGGTAAGCGGTATGTGCTCGAGGTTTTGGCCTCAAGGGGTGATCATGATATCCTGCTGGTGCGGAAATGCAAGGTTCCCGCGTTGTTTGTTGCCCTCGAGGAATGCGATGGCTTTCCTCGTACTCCCTTTCACGGGTGTAAAGGGGGTGGGCGGAGTTAGGTCGCCCTATGTAAGGAGCCCTGCGCTCCGGATTTGGTCTCTCTGTTCTGATGATAGGTAAAGAAGGGACGCCATATCCACGTTGCCCCTCCAAATGGACGGTGTGCCTATCTAGCGCTTCATCATGCGGTGGCCACTCATGCCTAACTTCAAGAGGTGATTCTCTATTTATGTCAAGGTCTACATGTAAGGCATCTTCCCGAAAGGGGCTGCTTTGAATAGGCATACCCCACCGAGGATTCTAAATTGGATTCTTTTGTAGGTTAGACCTATAAGGCGGTATGACCAAATCCTCAGGACTGAAGTGAAGGCGACTTGTGCCTGCTTTTTGTGTACCTTCCGGAGCTTCTGCCCTTGATTGGGCTTGACTGCGGGTGTACACCATTGCGGTGCTTCTATGCTATCTAAATAAGTTTTTATCTCGTTTATGACTTTGTTTGTCTACACTAAGCAAAATTAAGCACACACATTCACAAAACCGTGATTATCTCTTTTAAGGATTAAATGGTGTGTCCTAAACTGGTTTAGTGCATTTTGATGTTTTGTTTTGTTTTTGTAGGTTTTGAAGATCGTTTAAATGCATTATGACGGCTCATATAACTCCCAAAATGGTCGCCCCTTCAATATACCAACCAGGCCGATATACCAACCTCTCTATATACCCGCCCTTACGAGAGGGAGACTATAGGTACGTGAGAGCGAGAAGGTACATGGTACGTAGGCGGTACGAAAGGGGGATTGTCTTGTTAATGGCACCTACCATAGAAAACTTATCCTCGTGCGCATGGGAATCACCCCAGCGACACTCGGTCCGCTTTCGTCAGGATTTATGCCTAACAACGAGTTGACAATCGGGAAATGGATGCAAAGCTAAGCCAAGGTGGTGATGAACCCACCGTTGGTCTTGCTCAAGGGCTGGGGTCTTACGACCAGCTCCTTGGTTTAAAATTGTTGCGTGGAGTGTGTGAGATTCATTTTATTTAGCGAAAATTGAAACAAGCATGAATGATTTTCCCTAAGTAATGCAGGATAAAAATGAAAACAGTCAAAGAAACAGAAACAAAAATTTTAACAGAGATTATAAAAATCCCTACCTCTTCTCTGCCTGCTCCAGTTGCTTCTGAATTTCTGCTCTGAAAATCCATAGGCGAGAATTCGTCCCTCGGGAGGCGGATTGCAGAACGAGAATTCGTCCCTCCCAGAGACGAATTTGAATTCGTCTCAGGGTTAGACAAATTGCAGTTAAGAATTCGTAACAGTCAAATACGAATAGCAGTCTACAACAAAAAAATGTACCTGTCAAGCACAAACACAAAACTTTGATCAATTTTTTGTGATTTTAAAAATATGGGACAGGGTCCCACCGTGATCGCCACTGAAAGCACGAGATTTCGGGCAAAGGAAACACTAATTGCGATGCAACCAAAATCAAATGCGCTTAAGTCCTAGAAACGTAAAGTGCATGAAATGGAAAAGAAACGCATTGGAAGAGACACAAGCAAATGGAGAAAACACAGCCCTTTCATTAATATCCCTTGATCTCTATTACAATGACGTCTCCTCCCTTTTCGGGGGCTAGGAGCGTTAAAAGAATTTGATTACAATCACTCAATGTTCCTCTTTCCGCGTGCCCACGATTGCAATGGGCGGGCCAAGATGATGCCGCCGCTGATGTCGATGAGTTCTTCACCTCCGCTGCTTCTCCTGCGAACAAAGAAACAACCAAGATGTCGGTAGCACCTGCTGCAAATGAAAAGTGTTCGTTCTTCTAAAATCATCAAAATATGCATGCAAACATTTATCTAAAACAATAAACAAAATGATTCCAAATGGCTTGAAAACTTGACAGAAGACAAAAAATGTTACCAGAAGGCCATTGCCACTGAGACAGCTGGCCAATCTGCCTTCAACTGGAATTCGTCCCTGGGTGGGACGATTTCTGACTGCAATTCGTCCCTGGGTGGGACGAATTCTTCTGTGTTGAAGAAGCCGACCTACTGCTGCTCCAATGTCGATTCCCGAGACCTGCAAAACGCCTGCAAACAAGGGGGTTATGTAATTGGGGCCATTTTGGGATGACCCAGATGGTCGGATTCTCCCAATTTGGCCTCTACCCTCGGGAATTTGATCTCGCCACCTGCAAGTCAGTGAAACAACAAAGCGACACAAAACATACTAGAATCCGACCAAAAGTTACGAAATTGCAGCTATGAGTTAACCAAACATAATAACACAAAATGCAACCTAAAAAAGTAATCTAGAATGCTCTAAAACCTAGAAAGTGCGGGGGTGCCCAAGTGGGCCTCCCACCGGTGCAACTTGATTCCGACGCCAATCCACTAGGGATGGGCCCAAAACCTCTTAGGATTGGGGGGTCGGCGAATTGGTTGGTTCTGGTGTCCATGTGTTGGATTTGGGTCGGGTTCAAGCTTCCAAAAGCCACCCAACAACCTCCCTTGCAAAAGAGATTGGTGGATGCGGGAAGGTGAACCAAAAGGGATGCAAGTGGGTCTTCAACTCGGCGGCACTTCGTTGCTTGAAAACTCCTTCAACTTTGTATATTTTGGGTGAGAAAAGTCCCACCTTTTATAGACCCATGGGGTCTCTTTTGGGAGGGAAGCACAAATGCCATGTGTTGGTCATAGGCGCCATGTGGCAGTCTTGTCTTCCCATGAGGGAGGGGAGTCCTCCGTTGACTTGGGCTTTGATAAATGCCTTTTGTGACGGTCTTCTAACGGCCCCTCTGTCCACCTACACATGCGTGCGAGGCGGAGTCATCAAGCGACTGTTCTGGGCTGCCACTTGGCGCCATTTGTCTTTTTGCCCGTTAAGCTTAGAATTCGTCCCCCCGGGAGGAGGATTTTTCCTGGGGTGGGACGGATTCTATTTTGAATTCATCCCTGGGTGAGACGAATACTGGGCAAAGTGTCCAAGTGTGCCAAATTGCTTCTTGACCTTACAAAATTGCTATGAAAGTGGTTAAGACCACTTTTTAACCTCTGAGGGCTGCCCTGGGGGCTGTGTTTGTCAAAGCGATCAGTGTTTGCAGTCACATAATCGGATTGGTGCTGTTTTGGTGTCTACAATACTAATTTAAAAAAATCATGAAATATATATCTAACACAAACACTCTTAAATATAATGTCTTCATTATAATGAAAGCATATTATATTTTCATTAAAATATAAACATATTCATTAAAATATAAAATAATTTATTTATTTATTTTTGGATTTGGTTGCACTATGATTTATGATCCACATATAGTCTCCTTCCAACCAGGACCCATCCTAACGAGGTATAGGGCTTAGGAGTCTCCTCCCAACCATGACCCTTCCTAAAGTTGAGAGCTATATTGATCAATAGGGAATTCAACACAAAAAGCCACCATACATCCACCCCTCACACACTCGCGCAAGCCAAAGCCTCCCGTTGTTTGAACCTTGAACCTCCTGAAATAAAAGCCAAAACCTAAACCGTTAGGCTACACCCAAATACATTAAAATATAAAATAATTTTATTTATTTATTTAAAATCCTTTCATTTATTAATTATTAAAGGCATTTTTAAAAAACATAAAATAAACTTTACGTATAAATATTTAAAAAATAAAATTTATAAAACACATACACTTGTAATAATAGTAATTAAAATCTTAACCATAATATTATATACATTATAGCTTTTCTAAGATTTATTTATGTATAAGATATATTTATAAAAAGGTTTTATTTATTTTTATTTTTTAAAAACATATACTATATGCAATTATCTATGAATTGTTTAAAAATAAGGATAACATCGACTAAAATATATAATTTAATATATTTATTTGTTAAAAAAATTATATTCTTATTCTAAGTTTATTGATAATGCTTTGTCAATTAGACATTCATCTATTTTTCAATGAAGTAAAACTTATTTATTAATAAAATTGAGCATGTTTTTTTAAAGAAACCAATGGCATAAAATATGTTAAACTTATGTTACAATAACATAGTTTTTTCTTAAGAAAAATTTATTATTTTTAATACCAGGTTGTTCTTCCAACTTGACATATAACGACTTGATTTAATTCTAGTTATATTTTAATAATAACTAGAATTTATATGTATAAGAAGTATTTACTCAATAAAAATAAATAAAAAATTCTAATATATTTTTAGGTAGTTCATCATTATTTTATTTTAGTATGAAACATTGTGTATACTAGTTTCCTTTATATTTTATTTGAGAATATTTTATACTATTTGGGATGCAGAAAAATTAAATATCAATCTTGACAAGCTCATAAATATCTTTTTTATGCTGAACCAAAGATAATTTTTTTTTTGATTAAGTGGATGTAGGAGTTTTTAAAGGACCTCCAAACATTTTACAAAGAGAAACTAGTCACAAAAAGAGTGTCAATGAACACCAACATAAAAAGGGCTACACCCAAGTAGACCTGGACGAAACTTACATCAACATAATTTAAAATTTAAAAATTAAACTATCTTCCAACCGAGAAAAAGTCCACCATACAAAGTAAAGCAATTTAAAAATCAAACGACTATCAAAAAATTAAAACTACAAATTTAAAAAGGCTTCTCGTCGAGCCGATCTAGAAATAAATGCCAACATTTGAAAATAGAAAACCACCAAAATGAAACAAGAATTTCAGTCTAGTTTAGAGCCTGGTAAAATAGTACAAAAATCACAAGCTACTCAAGACTAGGTCATCATCTAGAAAGATGATCTGGCAATAAAAATCCACACTCCATCAAAACTTAGAAGGATTTTAGACTCAGTAACTGATTCCATCAAATATAGAACCTAAGAAAATAAATAGAGCCAGAATCTGACCCCAAATAAGTAGCAACCAAATTACCTTCTTATGACATCATTAGCTAGTTGGATTAAGCCTTCTAGAAACTCCCATCAAATATAGAACCTAAAAAAATAAATAGAGCCAAAATCTGACCCCAAATAAGTAGCAACCAAATTACCTTCTTCTGACATCATTAGCTAGTTGGATTAAGCCTTCTAGAAACTCCCATAAAATATAGAATCTAAAAAAATAAATAGAGCAAGAATCTGGCCCCAAATAAGTAGCAACAAAATTACCTTCTTCTGACATCATTAGCTAGTTGGATTAAGCCTTCTAGAAACTCCTTGTTCCAAACTATGATGCCATTTTGATAGGTGCCTAGGTTAGAAAAAAATTGGTCAAAATTTTACCCTTCCTAAACACATGTTGGACAATTTCAAATGTTTGGGCCAATTTATGCACTTCCTCCAATAGGTTTGAGATTTTCCATGTTGGATTCTACATCCCCCTATTAATATTAATGATATTGAGTGAGTCACCTTTGATTATGACTTTTCTAAAACCCAAAGATTTTAGTTGCAAAGCTCCTTGAAAGAGAGCTCTAGCCTCAGTTGCATGGCTAGTTTGAGTTTTGATATTTTTAGCAAACGCCAACAAAATTCACCCCTTCGCATCCCTAATAAAACCACTTGCTCTAGCCTGGCTTGGATTACCTTTAGATGTACCATCAAAGTTCAATTTTAACCATCTAGGAGGGGGTGGTTTCCAAATAGTGTTTGCTCTTATGGGTTGATGGATTCTTGGGACCAAAGCAATAGAATATTTAAAACCTAAATTCTTTTTTATCCTAGCTTTCATACCAACATTCCTTGCATCCAGAGATAGGGGATCAACATTCTCCACCATGGCAAGGATAGTCTTAATGAAATTTGACTCTGGGTGATGAGAAGTGTTCTTAAAAGCTTTAGAATTTCTTTCCTTCCGTATCTTGCACCACAAATGAAGGAGGACAAAGAATGTGAATGATCGAATCCAAGGTAATTTTATCTAACTAATGCTAAATATAATAGATAATTGTAAGACAATAGATTTCTTCATTCAATGCAAAAATAGTTCTATATTCATTTTTATTGGATAACTTCAAATCTATATTTTATTAATAGTGAGTCCACTCTCCTAGTTGAAAATAATACACTAAAGGTCATTAACATCCCAACTAAATTATAGAATTTGATGAAATTGTTGTAGTCTTATTCCCAAGTATAATTAATTTATTAGTAAATTTACTAGAGTATGACCCTATTTTATTTGATAGGACTATGATTTACTTTGGATTTATACATGTTGCACATGTATTGATGTTTGAAAAAAATATAAAAATTATCCTTCTTGTATTTTGAATTAGGCTTACACATAGTTTCCTAATATTTGAATTCATGTTGGGTTCATGATTTTACATGTATGGATTGCATATGTGTTGGATCACCTATCTATACATCTCTTCACCTTCCAAACATTAATATTTTCAAGAATTAACTAGACACCTTGGTTAGTAATGAAGCCAAAATAAAAGGTAATTTAATATACTGAATCTAGGGTTATAATATTTTAAGTTATATACACCACATATGCAAAAAGTATGCCAAAATTAATCTAAAGTTATCTAAACTCTACTATGTGGGTACACAATATCTATGAAAGATAGAAATCATATTCAATTATCTTTGCTCCAACCCTAGTAATCATCAAGGACTAGAGCAGTCAACCTCTATCCTAAGGCTAGAATAAAAATTTCTATCCTAGTCTAATCCTTTCTAGAATGTCTTGTGCAAGCTACACACAAGATCCTTAAAATAGAAAATTAACACAAAATTATTATATCCATGATCTTGATGATTACCTCTAATAGGTCAATTTGACCAACTTACAGTTGGGATCCTCCTAAATAAGTTACGATATACATGGAAATATACAAACTAGAAATTCTAATGTCCTAAATCACATAAAATTAACTATGAAAAATATTTTCAGTGGTGATTATACACTTTGAAGTAAATTAGTGAAATTCGAAAGAAATATAGACATGTCTAAGTTACTAAGGTAGAATCAACTTATCTATAGTGTCTCTAAGAGTGGGATCTTACTCTAGTGGTACCCAAGTCTAACCCCTCAAACTAGTCTATGAACGAATAATTAACTAATGAAAATGAAAATGTATTATAAAGATGATTACAATCATATCATTAGAGTGATCTGTTCTAATTCAAATCATAAGAAAATTCTATGTATTCCCTCAAATAATTATCAACTAAAAATAATTGAATCATTTTCTATGTCACTTGAGGAGGAGTTTATGGAGTGATAAATTATGTAAAATATTCTTTATAATCATATTGCAATGAACATAATAGATTTTCTATTCCTATGGGATTTTGAATACTTATGATGATATTTGTTAGAATAGTCATCTTTAGAAAATTTTTATTTTGCAAAAAGATAAGCAATATTACAATTGATTATATTATACCAAGTTCCCAATTTATATGTATGCATAATTCTTAGAATACCATACACGTGCTATAGTTAGATTATAAAGATATTAGCCATGAAAAATAAGAGATAATGGATAATGATCTTAAACTAACATTGATGCATATTGTTCAAATAAATGGTTGAGCAACATCCTAATTGGTAATGACTATAACTTTAGACTTAGTCAATTGGATATGATAGTATACATTGTCATTGGTATCTCAACCATAAAAATATATCCTAGCCACTGATTTGTTTATAAAATAAGAGTATTCAAGCTAACTTTAATATTTATGATGACTCATCATTATTTTAATGAAATAATAATGTGCTTATACTTTCACTTTACTAATTAGGACTTGAGTTATTATAGATAAGATGCTATATATCAATCATTTTCAAACAATAATAGAGTGACTACACTAGCTATAGTAGCTAATTCACACTTCTATAGTGATATTAGTAAGGATACTTAGACCCCAACAAACCCATTGGGCCATAATAGGAATCTTGAAAGATAGAAAATGACATAATTATCTCTCTAGTCACTAAAAGCACCCTAATAGCATAAAAACTACTATACATTCTCCTTAGTCATGATAATATATAAAAACGATATTACAAAATAACTTAGGCATTAAATAATAAACAAGTACCCATTATATAACATTACATTCCATATATCATACTGGAAAACCATAATAAGTTCCAAATAAAATTTTCAACAAGAAGTAAAACATGATCTATTATGAACTATTCTTAATAGTAATAATAATAAAATGATTTGCTATATAGGATGTTGTATTATCATATGATCTAGAATAGGAGGATGATATATTTTGAGAAATTCCACATGTAACACTAGATGCATACCAAGTTAAAAGTTAAATGATTCTAAAATATTATGCATTATATGGTATAAATACCATAATGTAGTGTTTGACTATTTTAGTATGGTCTAAAAAATTATTTCGTTTTCAAGTGGATTGAAACCTATATCTAACTTAAAAGGTGTTTGAATTCAAATTGATCATGACACTTCTATTATTTTATTAACATTCAAGTACCTTGTTCATGTATGTCTATGTGCTACATAATACAAAAATTATTCAACCATAACAACTTTAATAAGCTATGCTAGCATCAAGGTACAAGTAAGAATATGGAAGGAAACGTCCATGAATGTGCTTGGATTAAATACAATGTATTTTAAATTGATGGTGACATATTGAATGATGTAAAGAAATATAATAAGAAATATATAAGAGGGGAATATTTCCATCCCACTTGTGAGGGTACTATGGTAATACATCTAGAGTAGATGCATATCACCTTAGTATTTAAGGTTATGTTGCTAGAATGCTAACTTGATTTCTATAATCTAGTGACTAATGGTAGAAGGATCAATATAAACAAGGTATAGTGTCTTATATCCATTATATTTATGAGCGATAGAATCTAGATTTATCATTGGTATTTACATTGATGAATGGATCAATAACTAGCTACTTTATTTTTCTTATGCTTACAATGATTGATCATAAGGTCAAGTTGTTCAAGGAAAATCATCAACTTCATGTGATATGCATAATCAAATTTAATATATATAGGAAGAAATTATAGAGGCATATGACTAGAACTAATGATGGTTTTCTTACCCCTAATATAATGGAAGTATAGTTGAACAACATGAAAAATGACACATAATACCTCATTCATTGAGTAACATTAAGTTGTATTATTAATTATATCATAATTATATGCAACTAGATTTTCATTCTATATTAGGTTGATGCCAAGTGGACAATAAAATATATTAGTCTTAATATTAAAATAATGAGTGATGTATAACCTAGCTATCAATGATAGTGAAATAAGCTTGTAAAATTCTTGTTACTATGATTGTGTCTATTAAAACTTTACTTTCATATGCATGAACTAATTGATTGTTTAGGATATATATACTAACTCAAAAAAAAATCTATAGTAAAATGTGGTAAGGCTCAAAACACTTAAGAATATCAAAGCTTTTGGTGTATCACATCCATAAATGGTATAGATATTCTCTAGATATAAATTTATGACATGGTCATCAATGATGCAACCCAAGAAGGATATGTCTATGATAAAAAAGATACACTTATCAAGGTTTACTTAAAGCTTATTTTGATATAGTATGACAAAAACCTAGAACACACGTTGTCTATGATTTTTCCATACTTTGTTAATGATAAGGATGTCATACAATTAAATGAACATGAAATAAGCTATAAATTATTATATGATATCAATCATCATGGATGTGAATGTAGATACATTGGTGAAGGCAAATTATGTAATGGACAATTCATATGGTATATCATTGCTTTAGATATTTTTCTTTGAGATGCCCATGATATTGATAGGGGCCTAATGATAACCTAAATTGAAGAATAGTTTGGCTAAATATTAAACACTTGGATCTCATACATCAAATAATAAATGTGTATATATTTATGACCATGATTATTTTGAATACTCTAATTCTATCTATAGGATTTATGTACCAATAATCAATACAATGGTATTACGAGAAGAATATAAACCTACTTTGGTCTTATCATAATTGATAAATTATTGGATTTATCTATTCAAATTTATAATATTTTTAGAAACATTTTTAATCATGCTTTAAGCACTTAGAATATATCAATAAGTAATGAAATAAATAAATTAAGGGAGACAAGAAGAGGAAGTACAAGATGGGTGCTTATGAAAACCAAAATATATCATATTTTATTCACACTTATGACTACAAATGTATCCTCATTAAAGCGTATTTATTATGATATAAAAACTTTAATGAGACATTATCCTCAAGATAATATTAACTTTACGTTGATCTTAATTGTACAATATAATAATAAACTACCTTTTTAAACAAGCTTATACATAAAGGTGGATTAACCAATGCCACAATAGATGAAAGATAAAAAGGGTTCATAGGGTTACGTGAATATACCTATAGGTTTAAATAAATGATGAATGCCTATAGGCTTATATAATAAAATTCCCATAGTGTCATGAACCTCCCTATATGACTTTAAGGCACAAGAAAACAATGTATTAACCGAAGATGTGGTGATAATTAGTTTGAATAATTGAACTAGCTATGTGATGTTTAGTTGATTTATAAGGGTATGTTATTGCTAACATATTTCCAAGTGTGCAGGATCAGGTACACTCGTAGGTGGAATAGGCAAAGTTACCCACCAAAAACGAGGGTACCAAAGATCAGGGAAAATGATGATTAAGGTACTCAAAGGTAATGTGGATAGATACCTTCATATAGGTATGCATTGATAGAAGGGATAATCATCTATATTCGATCACTTGGAGCTTTAGTTGATAGCTTAGTAGCTATCGTAAAATCTTTGGCTAAGATGGGCGATTGAATTGATGGAAAGACTCCCTCTTTGGTTAATTGTAAAAATGTGTTTGCTTTCTACTACATCATAACTTGAGTAGTTTGATGATTTAGCTCCTATATAAGAACCACTGCAAGATGATTATGTATGCATAAGATTAATTATCATATTAAAAAATGAAAAAAAAGCATCTTCCTTGTGATAGAGAACAAACTAAGTTATATGCTAAATTTAGATGCTTTTAAATTAATTAATGGAGTTTAGAAAAATAATGATTGGCTCATTGGAGGTCATTTGTAAAATTCATTTGCAATTAATTAAGGAGTTTTCATTTTAATTAATTAAAAATAGATATTTTAATTAATAGTGGTTATGATTCATTAAAGATTAATTAAAAGTGATTATTTTAATGATAAGAGAAAATTCATTGAAAAGTTTTAATTAACTAAGAATAAATCGAAAGAGGATCTTTCATTTAAATACAATATTAATAGATATATTATAAATGTATATTATAAGTATCTTATATTATAATATATTATAAATATCTTTATTATTTTAAAAAAATATGTTGTGATCCCACATTCCTACATGGTGCAACCTAAGGAAAGGCCTACGATGCTTAAAATTGCCAAAGAAGAAAACTATGGGAGGAATGCACAAGGGATAGAGGATGGGCATTGAAGGACCTTTGATTTATATATAACATATATTAGGTTTAACTAAATGGACCTTTGATTATATGTGAGATATATATTAGGACCTTTGATATATATATATATATATATATAAACACATATTAGGTTGAATTAAATGGACCTTTGATTATATGTGATATATATATATATATATATATATATATATATATATATATATATATATATATATAAACACATATTAGGTTGAATTAAATGGACCTTTGATTATATGTGAGATATATACTAGGAAATGGACCTTTGATTTATATGTGAAACACATATTAGGATTTAATTAGATGGACCTTTGATTTATATGTGATATATATATATATATATATATTACAATTTAATTAAATGGACCTTTTATTATATGTGAGATACATATATTAGGATTTAATAAATGAAACTTTGATTTATATGTGAAACATATATTAGGTTTAATTAAATAAACCTTTGATTATATGTGAGATACATATATTAGGATTTAATTAAATGGATCTTTGATTTATATATGAAATATATATTAGGATTTAATTAAATGGACCTTTGATTTATATGTGAAACATATATTAGGATTTAATTAAATGGACCTTTGATTTATATGTGAAACATATATTAGGATTTAATTAAATGGACCTTTGATTTATATGTGATACATATATTAGGGTTTAATTAAATGGACCTTTGATGTATATGTGAGACATATATTAGGACCTTTGATTTATATGTGAAACATATATTAGGATTTAATTAAATGGACCTTTTATTTATATGTGAAACATATATTAGGATTTAATTAAGTGGACCTTTTATTTATATGTGAAACACATATTAGGATTTAATTAAATGGACCTTTGATTATATGTGAGATAAATATATTAGGATTTAATTAAATGGACCTTTGATTTATATGTGAAACATATATTAGGATTTAATTAAATGGACATTTGATTTATATGTGAAACATTTATTAGGATTTAATTAAATGGACCTTTGATTTATATGTGATACATATATTAGGGTTTAATTAAATGGACCTTTGATGTATATGTGAGACATATATTAGGACCTTTGATTTATATGTGAAACATATAGTAGGTTTTAATTAAAGGAACCTTTGATTTATATGATACATATAATTGGTTTTATTTAAAGGAACCTTTGATTTATATGGGATATGTAAATGTTAGGTTTTGATTGAAAAGGAACCTTTGATTTTAGGGAAATATATGTAAGGTTTACTTAAAGAAAATCTTGGATTAATGTTGATTATCTTAGGATTTTTTAAATAGAATGAAATGTGGATTTTTTCTTTAAGCTGAAGTTATGGGGCTTTGGTTTAGGGAATGAAGCAATGATTGTTCTAAATATTAAGGGTATGGGACTTTAATGCTTTAGGACATGAATGAAATGAAATTAAGTTAGACCTTAATCTAAGTGATAGCATGTTTGGATGACTCTCCAATGGGATTTTGTGGAGGTGAAAATAAAAGGAAGGTTTATTTTATGATGTCCATTATGCATTAGATGGTTAGAGACTTAATGGAATATTGTATAGTTGCAATTTGGCATAGTAGATGAATAGATGTATTTAAAGGTATGGCTATCCTGAACCATGAGTATCCTAATTCCATACTATCCTCAAAGAACCAAAGGAAAGCGAGGAGAAGCAAGGAATCAAATGGAAATAAAGAATAGGTATGACATCTTATGTTGATTTACTTATGTTACATAGATTAGAATTGTGGGGAGATATTTTCAATATAATTAATGTGATAGCTTTGAGTAGAAAAGGCTTATTATGCAAGTAATTGTTGAGGTAATCGTTATTGGGTTATTGAAAGTAATTTTACTAAATGTCTATATTTGATTATTATTTTATTATTTTATGATGTGGTAGCATAGATGCATTATCATTGATTGCTTGATGATAGGGAATCTAGTGTAGAGTTCTAGGGTAAACTTAGAGGTAACCTGAGGGAATTGAGACCCCCTTAGGGTGAACATAGGAGGACCTAAGGGAATTGAGACTCCCTTAGGGAGATAAAGGACTAAGTAGGAAGAGATTACATTTGAGTTAAGATAGCTCGTCGTGGAGACGATATGGATATCTTAACTCATTTTACTCGTAGTATACCTACACATAAGTATTTGTGTATGGTATAGATATGCATGTACATATTTGATGGATAGAGGGTGATAAGTCTAGATCATCAAGGATGATGAAATAGATGGACTTATCTGTAGTAACATATTATACGTCTATACAGATGGATTTGTGCTAGGGTAATTTCATGAGATGTAACTTCCAGGGAAACTTAGAAGAATGAAAATTTAGGTTTTGCTAGTAGATTAGGGGTTCATGAAGGGTTCATGCACCTCTCTCCTTAGTGCAAAAACAAATATTTTCTATTTCTATATTTTTGCGTTTGTGTATTTTTGGGTCATTACATTTGGTATTAGAGCTCTAGGTATGAGGGTATAGAGCTTCTATGTGTACTAAAGGGAAATTAGATGCATTCAATTAAGGCTCGCTTATGGCTTAGGCTAAATATGGGATGATCTAGGATACCCCAATTGCTAGAATCTAACAAGAATTAGCCCAAGGGAGCATGGAGTGTCAAGATGCTTTAGTATGGGCTTTGGTATCAGTAATGCATCCCAACCCAGGGTATTTCCCTAGTTAGGTTTATGATGCATATATCAAGAGAACTATGTATTATGGCTTGATTAGAGATATAACTTAAGATGAAACTATAATATAAACCCTTGGCTTGGATGGAATCAGGTTAAGATGCCACATAAGACCAGAAGAGGGATGCCTACACCTAGACAAACTTGAAAGAGTGATGTTGGAGAATAAAACTAGGATGAGGAACCAACAAACTCAAATAGGGAGGTATAAGACCTCACCACTACGGTCACTGCTATGTAGGATCAGATAAGACAGTTGTTCGAAATGACGATAAATCAAAATTTACAAGTTCAAGGCTTAGAGGTTGGCCTAGATAGTGGACTAACTACAAAAAAAGTACAAGCCAGAGCCTTAGAAAAAAAGGAAATAAATAGGGACATGAAAAACATTAGTATCTCAAATTTTTATGTAGAGGTTCATTTTATTGTAAAATGTTACTCATCTAGAACCTGAACACTATGGGCTATGATTAACCTAGAAGGAGCTGCTATGGAGTGGTGGGAAACCCACTATGAGGAAACCAAGATTAAACCCATTGATACTCCATGGGAAGAATTTATAAACATCTTCAAAAAGAGATTTCTAATAGAGCATTTCTATGCCCTAAAATTTGAAGAATTTTCTAGTCTTAGACAAGGAACCAACATAGTAGAAGTATACTATAAGAAGCTGGTAAGACGATTCAAATATGTACCTATATAATGAGAAAATGCGAGTTCAAGTTCATACTTGGATTGGAATCTAGTTTAAGGCATGATGTGGATATGTAGGAGCCTAAATCACAACAAAAGGCATATGACATAGAAAATAAAGTAGAGTCACTCTTCTGTTATAAGTATACCACTCTACCCGAGCAAGCGTGACAAGAACTAAATAAGAGTAATAGTAACGGGTTTGTAAAATGGTAGGCTAAGCAAGAGCAAAAAGCCAAGAACTTTTGTAAGAAGGATAACAAGCCCAACGATATTAAACCTTAGCCACAGAAGTCATATACTTAAACTCTAGTAGTTAAGAATAGCAAGGACCTAAGCAAGGGTGCTGCAATTGTCAAGGACCTCATTACTATAATCAGTATCCATATCAAGCAGGGACTAGCTCAGCTAGTGCAAAAGGGAAGGAACCGGAACATCAAATTTATGCTGTAACCGGGAAGCAGAAGCTAGAGGGACAAGCCACCCCATTACTTGTGAAAGGTAAGGTTTTCAATAAGCAAGTAAACATTCTAATAGTTAGTGGAGCCATTGAAAATTGAGAAGAGATAATCCAAATATTATGATCAATACATATTACATTCATACATAATGTAAGAAGTTTAGGATAGCCATTTGAATTATATTTTATGTCGTGGAGGTATACAAGGTAAATCCTAGTACCTATAAGAGTTTAACCACTTTTGTCTACTTGAGAGATGTATGCAATGTCATAGTCTCAATATACGGTAATGCATTTTCAAATATAATCTATTTGAAAACTTCTTTAGTGAACCTTGATTATGATATTTACTTGATATAAAAGAAAAAAGACTCTTTCCTGGGTTGGTTATATTTGATGTGTTACAGTTTGGGTCTATGGGATTGAATATATTTTCTCAATCGAGCTTGATATTATTTCCTTGAAAATATTTCTATAAAATTATTCGAGACAAATATTATATCACACACCTTAGTAAATTAGAATTGGTTGAAAAAATGAATTTGTTGCTTAGAAAACCTTTGAGCCTATCAAAATAGGCTTAAGCATATTTATGGAAAGAAAGCTTAGACCCACTCATTTAAAATTAAGGAACTTGTTCTCAATTAAAACTAAAAGAACACCAATACGTAAGCTAATATCAAAGGTAAGTTTAAGCTAAATTGGCTAGGTCCATTAATCATAACCACAAAGTTTGTCTTAGGAGCTTACCACCTAACCACACTTGATTGATAAGAACTCAAAGAATCCATAAACATAATACATCTTAAAAGGTACTATGTATATGTTTACATTTCTAGCTTTATTCTCAACATGCCTAAATGCATTTTGCTTGCTTACATTGTACTAGCCCTTATACTTGATTGTATGTACATGCCTATTTATGCTTGAATTACTTATTGCATCATGAGTCAAGGAACCTATAATGATGCAATGATGATTCTAGTTAGAAATAATAAATTTGCATTACACTAGCACTAGTTAGCTAATGCTAGAGGATTTTATCCTCTCTCTTGAATATGTATGATTTATACATGTTTCTTAGATATTATTAGATATTTTATAATATATACTTGTTTTAAATTTGCATTTAAACTTGATAAACCATTAAATTTGTATTATGTGTGTTTATATTTTTATGTGCAAAGGAAACAATAATAGAATAAATAATTAACTAAAAGGAAATGAAAATGAAAAATCCTAACTATATCTAGGATAATAGAAAATAAATAATTGTACCCTTTCAATACAATAATTTCAAAATAATCATAATAATGATAGATTAATTAGCACAAGGATTTTATATATAATAACATATGATATTATTATTAGTTTAAATTTTATAAGGCAAAACTAATTTGATTTAAAATTGCTCTTTTATGTTTTTTTTTTTTTTTTAATTAGGTGGAATGGGAGCGCCGCCATGAATCTCTCGTGTTTTATGTTTTTTTTGCTGCCTTCTCCTGTACTCCCCCCCGCCCCACGCCACGATCTTCCCGTTGTTCACCGCCCTCTAATCACCATGCCACCAATCATATTTAATACTCTTTTGGGCCCCCAAAAAAAAAAAGGGAAGGGACAAGGTTTAGTTAGTTTGGTGAGGCCCGATATTTGAACCTTGGACCTCTACCCCCCTTATGGGATTTGGATGAACCAATTGGTCTACACCTCGGACCTTGTTTCTCTTTTATGTTAGAGAGTTGTGTTTGAATGATAAAATGAATGGTCTTGTTGTTCCATCTAGTGTCAACTAATATCTAATACTAAAAAAACAACTATATTAAATTATAAAATATTATAGTTTGATTTGTTAATTGTTTATTTTATTTATTTAGGTACTACGAGAAACCCGTATGACTGATGCTTAGGGTTGAGCAATCCCATCCCATCTATGGCCCCTCATAAGGCTAAGAGCTAAACTTATCAATAGGGGATTAACACATAGCCACACACACACACATCATGGTTTGAACCTTATACCTCTCAAAGAAGAGCTAGAGCCTAAACCATTATGTTGTCTCTCAGAAAAACTAAGGAATTACATTTAAAGAATTAATATTTTTTTTGTTAAAACACAAAACATACACCATCATGTCGAAATGAGTGATTCTCCACAAAGTAAATGATAAAAAAATCTTAAAACACACAAAATTACACATGCACACACATTGTGGTTTGAACCTTGGACCTCCCAAAGAGAGGCCCAAGTCTTAATCACTGCTTATCTCCATTGGGACTTGGATTTGTTAAATATTTATAATATTAAATAATAGTTTTTACATATTAATTACAATGGTTAGGGGTTTGGGATCTCTTTGGGGAGGTTTGCCCAAGTTTCAAACCATGATGTACCTAGAAGGAGATAGGTTGGATGGTAGTGGCCAAGTTTTTATAGGTTAGATGCCCTAGTTCCATCCCTTAGAGGGTTGATGTCATGTTGACTTTGTCTAACCTAGTGGGCTAGGGTTTATAGTAGAAACATCTAATGGTGTTACCAATTTCCTATGTGTGTGTATATATATATCATTAAAATTAATAGCCATAACTTCATACATTGTATATAACAAAATAACCATTTTGAAATTGTGACCATTGATTAATTTTTTGATTAGCCATTAATAACATCTAAAAGCAATTTATTCAAGTTAGATTAATAATGATTAAAATTATAATATAGTATCTTATAATTAATTATAAAAAATAACATAACAATAAAGCAATTGGTTATTAATGGTATTCAATAATATTTGTTACATGTTTTTTGGATAATAACATATTACTCTAATTATGATTGAAATTATGATATTAGTATTTAATAATATAATAATAATATCTTACAATTAATATTATAGTATAATATTATTTTTACATTAAATGAACTTTACATCTTTCACCTTGAAATGAATATTATTCTTTTGTTTTTTTGAGAAATACTTCTTATAAATTCATAAATGGAAAAACAAAGTACAATAAAATTATTACGGTCTATAGAACATTAACAGATATTCTAACTTGCATAAATAAAAAATTACCTTAAGAAATTTTAACATTTCTACTCTAAACATTCTCACTTGATCTGAAATACAATTCACAACTTTACTTATAGTGCTAGTAATAGTAATGGAACCTTCATTTAAACAAGACAAAACTTGTCCTTACAGATAGTCAATAGAATAGAGACCCTAACCACTTGGTAAAATATATGCTTTACTATTTTATCTTTACCACAAACCACATAATAGGCCAAGCTAGCTTTGTAGGGTAGACCTTGGAAGGCTAATGAGTAAGCAAATACCATGAGCTAAGTAGACATTCTAAAATACCAATTTTTTAGCTAACCATTGATATTCCATATATGATTTAATTCATTATCTATAGGGACCTTAATCAACATATACTTATAAATCTTAGTACACTTAAACTGGAGCATAGGGAATCCAAACTTCCACCTCCAATCTCTCTAGAAAGGTCTTGGTAGTCCTCTATTCATTTTATAAAGTTGATAAGGTGGTAGAAGAGAATGTATCTAGGTGACATCATTTTATCAAAGTATCACAACTTGTATTGAAAAAACAAATAAGACTAGAAGGACCAATCACCAATGTTAGCATTCTATAAATTAGCTCAACATCGAATCCCTTTTTTACTAACCATCTACAATGGAGTCTCAAGCTATTAGAGGCATAATCTCTATTCTATTTCTATAACCAAATTGATCTATAAGGAAGCACCCACCCTCTCTTATTATTAAGAAATTTACAATGCAACACATAGACAACCAACTTCCATGCTTCCCAAATTATTTAAATAATAATGTTGCCTCTTATTTTAAACTTCCATGGGTTACCAATAATGTCCCCCAAATAGAAGGAGCTCTTAATACCATCAATATTATTACGAGTCTAAATTTTGTGTCATAATAAAAGTTTCCATCCTACATTCCTTTCCAAAGTTGTCACAATCCACTTAACTACTAGAACCTTACCCTAAGTATGAATATCCAGAAGCCCCAAACCTCCCTCTTCTTTAGGAATGGTGTATTATTTTCATGCTATAAGTGGTATTTTATTTGAACCATAGAAATGATCAAATGATATTATCAAACCTCATATATTACAAAGTATTATACAACCAACAAGAATAATAGTCAAGATGATAGGTCTTCATAATTTTTTCCATGAAGAAGAACTCCTTCCCTTGCCTCTATGATCGAGGTGGGGTGATTTACCTCTTTTTCAAAGAAATCAAGGATATCAACAACTACCTGTTCAACCCAGGAGGAAGGGATGGTGGATTGGAAGCCATTGGAAATATCCTCTTCAAATTATATTCTTCTAGACTCTTGTCTTTATGGATTCCCCTTATTTCTCTCAATACCAATATCTATGAAAAGCTTATTTTGGCTTCTGGTGACAAGCTTGGGAGAGCTCAGGGACCACAAAGTAGAGGAACTTGAGGATGATACAAGACTAGGTATACAATATAAATTAGAGGATAGGAAGAGACCATGGTGGGAGGGCCTAGAGGGTGGGGAGGATGGACGAAGAGAGGAAGGTATGGGAAAAACCTGGTGAATTAGGGGGGGTAGACCTTCCAGCAATATCTAGGGGAGGAGGGTTATAGAGGGCACCAAGCAGAGGGTTTATCTCAGAGGGTAGAGGGTTAGCAAACAAGTATGGGAAAGGAGCAAGAGAATCAAAAGAGGATGCAATGGGTAAAAAAGTAAGAGCCACAGGGGAAGCAATTAGGGCTAGAGGATGGGATAGATCCATGGGACTATCACCAAGAGTAGAGGATAGATCCTCAAGACTCTCATCTAAAGAGGATAAGTGATTAGAATTGGAAAAAAAAGAGCTGAATTGGTTAGAGGGATAAAAGTAGGAGGGGACCACTGACTACTTACCCTTGGACTTGGAAACATTAGTGGAAGAAGAAACATGAGCTGGAGCTGGAGAAGATCTCTAAGGATGAGGGTGATTGCGTGTCTATAACTGTAATTTACCTTGAAGCTTCTTCAAAATGGGTCCATAATATTTTAGTTAAAGTTTGAGAGAATGGTAATGTACCTTGATGTGACCTTGTTTTAGATATTCAGTTGAAAAAGTAGGCTTACTTTCATACTTGATGAATTGACATCTTCACTAGGAACTAGAGACTAGATCGATGTATGAAGGTAGCTCTATCTCCACATTCACGCAAAAATAGAGGTAAGATAAGACCATATTATATTTGGCCTTAGTAGTAGGATCAAGAGCAACAAGTTTCCCAATAACTTGAGAAATCTACTTCAGGATTGGTTCATGCCATAAGTGAATGGGTAAGCCAGGTAGTCTTACCAAAATTGAAGCATACTTAATACTTTGGGTGTCAAAGTTGAATTCAACATCCCATTGGTGAAAAAGGAGTCTTCGATGGCCAAAAAAAAACAAACCTATTGTAATTATACACATGGTATCTGAGACATAATTGAGTCTGATGAGGAAAAATCCTCTAGCCAAAGCCACCAACTCTAGGTTATCACATGACCTCCACGTAGAGATCACCCATTTATGGATAGATTTCATATCAGGCCTGGAACCCATAAATTTTCTAATAAGAGACAAGTAGTCTTGGGTAGCAAGGGATGCCATGGCTTCAGAAGTGAAGACCAATTCTTTGAACTTTGAAGAAAATATCCCTTTGCAAAGAGACAAAAGTAAAAATATAGTTCTAGTGCTCCTCAAAATTGTTTCTGCAAATGAAATAGAGATGGTAATGAGAGGTGTATTTGGGGGAGGGTTCCCTCAACACCTATGGTTTTAATTACATACTCTACCTCATACAAAGCACTAGACCTGTGAGTTCCTAGTCTGCCATCACTTTCGCCAAAGTTTCTACCTTTTCCAGATTCAAATCGAGAAGATGCTTTCGCCATTCGCCATACCCTTGATATGATCTGATACTAGTTGATATTTATCATCTAGTATAAAATCATATCATATTTTTGTGGACTTAGTATACATTTTTTTCCTTGGAGTATCCTCTTCACTTGCAATATTTTTGTTGAACATATGAATAAGAAATAAGAAAAATAAAAATTTAGTGAGTTTCTTGCCCATATTTTGGTTCACTTTCTCTATTCTAGGTTGTATTAAGATTTTAGGGTTTCCCTACTAAATTTAAAAAAAATTAATGCCCTAATTTTACATAAAAAAGGGGGTCTATGGCATTTCAAACATCCTCTATTGATTTTTTATTCACTTAAAAAAAGGAACATTGAAAATATTGGTTTAAAATTTTATCTTATTTTAGATTACTAAATATGATAATGGTTTTACCACCTATAGCAAACTTTATTTGAGTCCCACAAACTACAAAAAATATTATATTACCCCAGTTATCATTGGAAAGAGTTTTGTTGTTCCCTCAACCTGTTGCCTTTAAGGGATAACTCCACTATTATTTTATGGTAACATATATAGTTTAGTGAGCAGACTATTCTAGGATGTTATTTATGGCACCATTATTTGTACTTCTTGATCTAAATCATACCTCTAATCCAAACATATTCTTATCCATATTAATTTGTAGTGGTATTGATTCCATTTTTACAAATACAGACAAAGGAATTGACCATTCTAGTGTAACCACAGACACTTCCACTCTATTGGAAGTTGTTGCAAGTGGTTGAGAAGTAGCTATTATTCAAATTTATAAATGCAATGTGCCCAATCAGTAGTACCCCAACCAACAACACACCCTAGCAAATAATGCACCCCAACCAATAGTTTCCTAGATAGATACAACATCCTACCATAGATTATGTGTAGCATTACCAACTATTCTCCCTCAATACCCACATGCAATAATAGGATCACCATCAAATGTGATTGTATTCTACATGTATATAATTGGGCAAGAAGTAAATGTTTTTAATTTTTAATTTTTTATTCTATCAATTCACCCATTCCCTATCAATTTGTAGTAGCAGTCCATGGTAGTACTAGATCACCATTTTGTTTGGAAAAAATAAAACCAAGGCCCATGGCATGAAATTGACTTCGATACATATGTCATCAACCACCAAAAAATAAAAAATAAAATTGTGGACTCGGTGACTGTGGTTGTGTTAGGATGTGATCTTGAGTAGGTGGGACCTGTTCCCTATTTGCATAAGTTTTGGCTTCTTTTCCTATATGCATGGGTCATCCATAAGAAGTTTTGGTGTGTGGAGAAAAATTATAGATACACATGAAACTAGAATATTCTAGATTATAGAATCACATATATTAAAGCTATGGATGCCTACTCACCATGTGGCAACATGTTGTGGATGCATGTAAAACCATAAATAAGAGTTAGGAATGTCGAAGTATTGTAGGTGGGATACATTTTTGACCAAGTTTCATCAATTTTTTTAGGGCACATTCTTTCCTACTTTATTTTTTAATTATAAAAAACAAGAAAAATTAAATCTTCTAGAATATTCCCCTCATATTCCTTTTTTGAAGGGAATATTTTAATAATTTTGAGAATGAAGATACCCTTATCACTTTTTTTAGTATAAATTTTACTTGGAATATTAGATTTTAGATCAAAAATTTGTATTATGGAGCTGAATCCAAGACCTTTCCAACAACTAGTTGTATGACACCATTTGGGTGCATATTTAAGTATTTTTTAATACTTGAAGTATAAGGAATACTTTTATACTTGGAAAAAATATTATGCCAATTTTGTCCTTATTAGAGACATTGTACTTTTGAGTCACTCATTTGTAATTGAGTATAGCCTTATATATACTTATTGAAAAGCCTTTTTTGAGCTAGACACATTGGTGGGATCCATTTTTAGATTTTTAACTATTTGTTTAGCTTAATTGTACCTCAACATTGACCTTGTAAAACAAAGTGTAATCTCGACAGTGCTTGACACTCTTAAAACAAAACTTGTACCACATTTGGAGAAGCTCTATTCTTATGGTCTTAGGGATTTATAGGCCAAATTATTTATTGCATTTGGCACATTATAAGGTATTATTATCTTTGGATGTATTGAATATATACCATATTTGGAGGTACTATTGAAGGCTAATTTTCAGCCATCTTCTCAATAAAATCATCATCATAAGTGGTGTTTAAGGTCCCATTATTATTTGCTTGTGGAATATTTTTATTGTGGCATTGACTTGGCCACATTGTGTTTGCATTTCTTTTCTTGTAATTTTTTCAAGTTTATATTTCCTATACCCCCATATGTCTTTAGGTTTTTTTTCATATTATACTAAAGTGTAGTTCCATTTGCACATACACACTTGAATTTATTTGCCACATCAGAGGTGAAATTATTTCTTAAGAAAGAAAGCAAGAACCTTTGTAACAAGCAAAATATTATCTCCCTCTCTTATTTCCCACTTCTTACTCTCCTAGGTTACAATAGATCACTTGTGTTCAAGATTCCTCCCATTGCTGGAAACACTTGTTGATTTAGAGTGGAAGATCTATGAAAACCCTCCACACATTATGGATATTAAAGTGGTGTACCTTAGACTCTTTTAAGGACCTCATACTTGTAACTTGTGTCTCTAGTCACCTTGGTTGAGATCCCTCCTTATCTATCATTTTCTAAATCATCAACAAATTTGCTTAATGGCCTCACATAGAAACTTGAAGGAGTTGATTCATTTGAAAATTAGAAATTAGAAATGGAATTAATATTAATCATGAATAGTATGTGGGATTATGTAAGAGATAGAAAAAAAGGTGAACCACAATTGAGTCCACCTATAAATGCCACAACTAGGGTCTTGTTTGATAAAAAATCAAATATAGCTTTGGGTCTAATCAAACTATCTACTGGTATTCAACATAGAGAAAATACAAGAGTTGTCACTACACCCAAAGAAGCTTGGGATGCACTCATAAGTCTATTTGATAGATCTAGGAAAGATAAAACATTGTATTTAAAAAATATATTACACAATATATGCATGAAAGGCTCACTTACCAATTATATCATGGAAGTGAAATCATTAAAAAATATTTTTTTAGTGGTAGACCACCCTATTTCAAAAAATGAATTGGTCCCTATTATATTGTATGACCTTCCAACTAAATTTCATGCATATGCTTCCATGTAAATTTAACTAGTAAATATTTAAATGCTCCACTTGAGGATATTGAAGTCCTTAAGAAACATGAGTAAGCCTTAATCAAAGATGAAGATATTGACTCCATAGTAGTAGCATTTTCCACCAAGGCATATTTACAACATTAACCCAATATGGGTCCATATTAGCAGAATCAAAGGAATAGATAGAGGTCTCAACCATGACAACATCAATAGCCATATCAATAGCAACAACATCCATAGAAATACCATCAAAAGTCACAATAGTACCATTAGAAGTCACATTAGCAACATCAGTAGCGATAATAATACCATCAGTAGCCACAATAGTATCATCAATAGCCATGTCAACATTCAATATGGAAATCAATCCCTCACCAAGGGGGTCATCCTAATAAGATGACCTATTTTTTGTGGTAGTTACTACATCCAATGTTCTTAAAGCTTCAACCATGATGGTAATAAAGTATGCAGAAATAGGATCTCTTTGTCTTAGACCTTGTTGCCCCCTAAAGAAACCTATTGATATACCATTAAATTTGATAAAAAAATTGATGAAGAAATACATATGTGAATTCATTATCTCAACTTAATATCAAAAATAAACTTTTGCATTACCTTATTCAAGAAAATTCATGACACCTGATCATATGCTTTATTATGTATAGTTTAAATAAAATACTTGCAACAACCCTTTTCCAACGAATGCAAAATTTCATATACTATAATTAATCCATATATTATGTGTCTCCCTTAAAAAAAGCCTCCCTGCATAGAAGATATGATCCTTGGAAGAACCTTCTCAAGTCTATTGGCAAATGTCTTAGTGAGGATTTTGTATATGGAATTACAGAGGCTAATAGGTCTAAGGGAAGAGACACCATGATTATTTGAGATTAAAACCAAAAAATTATTATTCCAGTCGTAAAGTAGTGAATTAGAGAATTAAAATATCTAACTGCATCTACATCTTTTCTTATTATGTGCTAAAAACTCTAGAAAAATCTAGTCAAAAAATCATTTGGACCTAGTGCCTTATATTTTCCCATATCAAACACACTTTCCTTCAACTTTATTCCAAGAAGAGGGTATGTAATATGTTATTCATTTATTCTAAAATCAATGAGGGAATGTCGCCAAGAAGGGAATCCATTGTTGTCTCATCTACATATTAATCTTTAGAAAAGAGAGTTCGAAAGAAATTTACTATTGTTATATCCTCCATTTTCATTACATCACCATTATTCAAATTTATCTTCTTTATCTTGTTGGCGCTCCTATACCTTATGGTTAAGATATGGAAGAACTTCATGTTACGATCTCCTTCCTTTAGCAATGCTACCCTTGATTTCTATTTCCAATGAGTTTCCTCCTTTTCTAAAACATCATGAAACTTTACAAGAACCTCTCTTTATATTTTATGCATATCTAACATTATTTCTATTTAATATTCAACTCTAATTCATTTAGGTTATCTAAAACCTCCTAATTTTGCTAGAAAATATTTCCAAACATAACTTGGTTCTATTTCTTGATATTTACCTTTATAATTTATATTTTTTTGGCAACTTGCAACATTCTAGTTCCATACACATCTATGTTCCACCAATATCTAATCCTATCCTCAATTTTAGGATGCTTTAGCGAGATCATCTCAAACTAGAAATGAAAAAATTTTGTCATTTTTTTATTAGAAAACTATAAAAGAAGTGGGCTATGGTCAGAGGCAATTTTTGTTAAGGTTCTCAAAGAATAAAAGTAAAAATTTCCATACTAATAAAGAGAGGCTACTACTCTATCAATTCTTGATTAGATGAGACCCCTTGCTATTCTGTGGTTTGACCAAGTAAACTTGGCCCCCTGCATATCCACATCTATTAATTCCAAAGAAGTGAAAGTTATTAAACTCCTACATATTATTTGTGAAGTCAACTAGTCCTCCTTACCTCTCACTCAGTAGGAGATAAGTGTTGAAGTCTCCCACCATCATCCAAGGAAGACTAACTAAAGCATCAAATCTCTCTAAATGATCTCAAATCCTTCTTCTATCAACTTGAGAATTAGGGGCAAATACTTTTGTAACTAACCAACAAGAATTGGTTAATTTACATGAAAAGATGACTAAAATAAATCTGCCATTTTGTTGCACACACTCCCCTTCTAGGTTATTTGGATTCTATTTGAAAAACCCCCAAAAGCATCTTTGGTTGGTCTATAGGTGCCAAATGCCTTATTACATACCATATTTTCAATCCTATTTAAATTTTCCTCTCCAATTTTTGTTTCTTGAAGCAAAAAGATATCTATTCCATGCATTTTTATAATATTCCTAACTACCCTATGTTTATTTGGGGTGTTCAATCCTTAAATATTTTAATAAATAACTTTCATTTCTTACATATAATGGTATCTTTCATCATTCTCAGTACCAACATAAATTGAGTTCCATTTGCTATGTCATGAGTTGTTTTCTTATTCCTTATATTTTGTCATTTTGAGTCTTCCAAGATTTGACACACTACTCAGATCTATCAAATTTTGTGTATTTTTTATCAGCCTCATCATATTAGTTTTTTTGTGGAAGAATATTTTTCTCCTTTGGAACCCTTGGTATTTTGCTACTGCTAAACTCATTTATTCTCCAAAGCCTTATCTCTTCTCAATTTCCTTTTATTTACCACCTATATGAAGCCTTATCCTTCTTCCAAAGATAATTGTACTTCCTATAGTTTAGTTTCGGTTCTTAAGTCTATTTCTTCAACCTCTCCTTACTCCATAGGATTTTATTTAACTACTTCCTCTTCTTAAAATTTTAGGTATAAATATTTATTTATCAGATTTTGTTGATTCTCTCTTAAGCCTAAAAATCTACATTCTCCAATTCTTTATAAACTTATTTGATCTCCTCTAGATCTAGTTTACTCATTATATTCTCCTCTAGACCTTTCAAGGTTTGAATTTATTTGTTTCTTGTCTATTCTTCTTCAAAAAATCATTTTTTGTTATCAAAACATATGTTTGTCTTAGATATTTCTCCTTTTTTTTCCAAATCTACAAATTTTCTTTTTTCTTGGATTGTTTTCTTTTTGAGCAGTGAGCTATAACATGCCCTACTATATTACATCTAAAAAAAAATACCATTGATTATTCATATTTGATTGGCTGACTTGACACCCCCCACATCTAAAATAATTTTTATTAATGGAGGTGATGGTTGGGTCAAATGTACATTAATGTAGAATCTAGTAAAAACCATTCTAGTTTTGGATTGAGTAGCTAGGTCAAATGCAATTAATTTTCCTATGTATTTATCAATCCCTTCAATGAAATATTCATCCCAAATCTTGACTAGAAGACCTTGGAGTATGACCCATAATGGTGCAACATTTATATTCTTAGTATTTGTGTCAAATCTTGGTTTCCATTTTTGGAGATGAAGCCCTTGTCTTACAAAAAACCATGGGCCTTTCAATAGAGCCCCATTCATATATTCCCTACAAATGAAGTTATATAGTAAAAAATCTTTTTCCAGTACAATAATATCTAGGTTACATTTGGATTTTCACTTGTGGTACAACCATTTTTTGTAGTATCTAGATTTGTCTTGAAACCAAAGGTTTTTTCAACGAGGTTGGTTTCTCTTTCTTTGGAGATTCTACTTAGAATAGTCTATGGAACCCTCATAGTCAACACTTCCTCTATTTTATATAGATTTTGATAAAAATATTTCCTTTATGGGGTTCTTTAATCTCATAATCACCTTTCCCTAGGATTTATATTTACCTAGATTTGGATGAAAATTCTCCCCCTGATCAACCTCAAGCTTTCCATACTTATCCACACAACCCTCAATAAATGCCATCAAAAAAATAAATTATTTTTTGAATCACTAATAAATTTTATCTAATGAAATTGATGTTATTCCAAGAACCCCAGTAGTATCCTACTTTCAAGACCATAGTTGTTGTACCCTTTAAAATTTGAGGACAATGAAACACAGAAAAGAACCTAAAACATGAAAACTATACCTAAAGAAGTAAAGGCCTCCATGCAGGTAAGGCATAGCACCATAAAGGGACCTATTATCCGAAAGAGATCAAGCTCCATGCAAGGAGGGTAAAAAACCAAAAAAAGACCTATTATCCGAAACAGACTAGGCACCACACAAGATAACCTTAGAAAAAAACATATATAAAATGAAATTAGTCCTCAGTTGAGGTCTTATCCTCATCCTTAGCATCCTCCTTATCAGTGTTCTTGGGATCATCATCGTTAGGCTCCTCTTTAACAACAAAATTCTCTACTTCAGATCCTCCATCAACCTCTTGACTAATCTGCCTACCAAATAATAGTTTCAACAGACCTTACTGTATGTCTATCATAGAATTAACCATCGCATTCATCATAGCAGTTATGGATGAAATGATGAAATCTTTCAAGAACTTGGTGTCGTCTACATTTTCCTCTTCCTCATTCTTGATCTCAATGACGTTGTGCTTAGCTTCTAGGTTTTGAAGCTAGGAAGATTTCCTCACAAGTTCCTATGCATTATCAAAGATGATGCTCTTCTTGGTACTTAAAACAATAACATAATCAATGTATTTTCTCTTTTTCTCAACAAGGGAGAGGTGAGCCGAGGACCCTATAGGTTTAGCAGGGCTAGGAATAGCTATATTGGGGTTGAGACTATTGGCCAGGACATAGGTATAGATGACCTTATACATACCTTGGTGGTAAGGAAGGTCATGGCTCTTCTTATTCCTGCAAGAGGTAATTTATTTGTTCATGAAATTGAGAAAGAAAAGGGGAATCCTGAGAAGATTAATGTCCCTGAAATGGTTTACAAAATCCAAGTGATAGGTTTTGAGAAGTTTGTCAAGATCATCGACCATGATGAATTCCATGATGGGCTTCATCACAATGTCCTAGGGGGAATTCAGGTCACAACCTAAAGATCCCAGGGTTCTTGGCATTCTTGAGGATTTTTTTGTTTCCTTTAAACTCGGTATCTTACCACTAAGAATCTTGTTAAATTTTGTGTAAATATGTATTAGGTAAATAAACTTTATAAAAATAAGAAGTATTGGCAAAAATGGGGAAAAAATTAGTTTTAACATGAAAATATTGTTAAATTTTGTGTAAATAGGTATTAGGTAAATAAAATTTATAAAAATAAGAAGTATTTGCTACCATAGTATCTTACCACTAAGAATCTTGTTAAATTTTGTGTAAATAGGTATTAGGTAAACAAAATTTATAAAAATAAGAAGCATTGGCTAAAATGGGGAACACATTAGTCGTAACATGAAAATATGCAAGATACAATCCAAATTATGGGAATCTAGCAAAAACAAATAGAATCTTAGGAATCAGTTTGACAACTAAGCAAGTATAAACAAAAAAGTTGTATTGATTCAACCGCTTTAAAAATTTTATTTTTAAAATATTGAAAAAAATAGAGATAAAAAAGAGTGTTGATAAGTGGAGTGATTGCAATGACCTTATTGGTTGAAGTAATCTATATAAGGAGGTTACCTTTACCATTATTTCAAAATCCTTGACCAAGGATGCCCTAAAAAATAGATGATTTATTTTCCCTTACTATTGAAATCTCCAATAGACTTTGTACCCAATAGACAAGGCTTTAGTTTCTAAATGTATCACATATTATAAGTATAAGTCTAACTAGAGAGGGATATTTAGAGATAAATCACTGCTCAGAGATAAATAATATGAGGGGCCTTCAATCCACATCAATCTATCAAGTGGTCATTACCAAAGGAATGCCTAAGTTCTTTCCCAAAAAAATCCTATGGAGAAATATAAAGCTCCCTGAGCCATAAAATGGTATTGATATGCTAGAATTAAAAGATGATACTTTACCTATATCATTTTTTTGTGATAGTCAAGATAAATTTTGCTATTAGTACAAGCCCTAGAGCTATTCTAGTGATAACTAAAAGTGTTTTATTGATAGCAATATTAAGTCTTATAATATCATTTTGATATCACTCATAATTAGTGGTGCTAAGTTCAAGATGAAGATATATTCATAAACACCATGATAACAAATAAAATAAGAGCTTCCCAAACATTGTTGTGTCTTAAAATTTTAGTTTGGGAACACAAAAGGGAAAATAAGCAAGATAAAACAAGAAAGTTGACTATTCATATTAGTTAGGCATACTACTACAAAGATAATGGGATATAAAAAATCACAATAGAATATTCTAAGACCAAGTGGCATAAGATTCATTGAAGAAAAAACCAAATTTATTTTTGCCAATAGTTGTATACACTAGCTAGTTTTTGATTATTTTGTTCTTATTTTTGGTATTGCTTGACCTTATTACACAATGGATAGATCTAACTAGGTCCTTAATTTTTAAAGCAAAATTCCTAGGGAGGCACCAATAATATGGACTCATAAAATTACCATATAGATAGTTCCTAACAAGTTATGTTGGACTATCAATTTTGTTATGGCAAGAGAATTTTGATAATTTCCATACAATGAATGGTCATAATATCAAAGGAGTCTGCTAGTTTTATTTTCTTCTATAAAATTTTCTTAAGATGTTAAGATCTATTCTAGAAATGGAGATCATGATCTAGGTCCAATTCATATTCAATGATACTTTACCTAGTAATTGATCTATTAGATTCTGTATGTAGTTTAGTTGGAGTGTGTTTTACATAGTATATAGAAATAATGTTGCCAATTGTTGTTTGCATCTAATCCACAATTTCCATCCCTAACCCTCCATTTCTTACTCTAACATTTCCCCATATTTTTATTTTTATTTTTTAATGAGGAACTGATCTTCTCTAGAGGTTAGTTAAGGATAAATATTGAACCATCCAATCTTGGCCATGTGGTAAACAATGCATTTTCATCTGTTAGGAAGATAATAGACCAAGATACCCATTGCATGTTTAAAAAAATGGATTTACCAAATAATTTTTGGAATGAAGCTTTATATATAGTTGTTACATTCTCAATCAAAGCACTAAACATTTGGTAGAAAAATCTACTCTCTATGGAACTTGACATGGTATGAATTCAAGTATTGGTGATTTGATTTTTTTTTTGGTTTCACATGTTATGTTCACATTTTTGAATGACAAAAAATAAACATTATGGGAAATCTATCAAATACACTTTTATTGGCTATTTTATTAAATTTTAAGCTTATAGATGTTATGATCCCTCTACTAATAATATACATGTTATTAAATATGTGTTCTTTGAAGAAGGTGGAGCATATAGCAAAGAGACTAAAGATGTTGGTATTACCTTATAAATTAATAAACTAGTTCCTAATAAAAATAATGAATCCTTGTAGTCAAAAATGTGAAGAATAATCTAGTTATCCTATATCGTATACTAATTTTCCATCTTTAAGTTCATCAAGATAGTGTATTGGTAGTTGAAGTGTTGTTAAAGAAGAGGATGTATATGTTGAAAATGCAGCCAATTATCAAATGTTTTAAGACCACCATTGATTTGGTATGGCTATGTACTAAAATATATGTACACATCACCTTCATCTCATTGGATGGAATGTCAAAAATGAGTCTTGTGAAAGGGCTTCCAACATTTATGAAGCCTCCAAATAGTTATGTGAAGGTTGTATTCTTAGGAAACAACATAGATATAAGTTTTAATACCATAATTTTAGAGTTGAGAAGCCATTGATATTGGTACATATTGATCTATGTATACCCATATAGGACTTTAGCATTGATAAAAATGAATATTTATTATTGTTTATTGATGATCATTCAATAATGATTTGGATATATTTATTGCAAGATAAGTTAAAAGCTTTTGTTAATTCAAGATGCTTAAGGGTCTAGTTGAAAACCAATATAGGTTTTGTACTAAGACCTTAAGGACTAATGGAGGAAGTGATTTCACTTCCAAATGTTCTAGGAATTTTGTAGTAGTCAGGGAATTGAAATAAAGTTGACAATCAACTATACTCCTCAATGTATTGGAATGGTAGAATGAAATAATAAGACCATAGTAGAAATGGATTTTTGGGTAGATGTTATAGTTGTTTACATTCTTAATCAGAATACTACAAACGTCGTAGAAAACTCTACATAATTTAAAACATGGTATGGTAATAATCCAAGTGTTGGGAATTTAAAAATTTTGGTTCCACATCATATGTGCACATTCCTAAACAAAAGAGAAGAAAATTAATGTAAAATCAATCAAATATTTATTTTAACTATTTTTATAAACCCAAAGCTTATAGATGCTATGTTTCCTCTATTAATAAGTTGCATGTTAGTAGATATTTGGTATTTGATTGTAACACCCCAAATTACGAACCATGGGATGAGGGATGTCACTAATTTTTTTAAAACTAATTAACAATTACAAAGTTAATCTACTTTAGAACAAACAATGAATAATATGAACTAAAACATCCATTCAAATAAACATAAGAATCCATAAACAAGACACATTAAAGCAAATACAAGGAGAGAACCAATATCCATAACACATTCATATACCCTAGGGAAAACCCAACCTCAAATATGTTCCATTTTATTGCATAAATTTGGTTTGTTACAAATACAAGGACCAATAGTCCTTTGTTCCCAAAAGTATCAAGTACAATGCATAGAACACATAGTTCATACGACTTAGCCATGGGTAGTTCATTTAACCCACATAGTACATTGATTAACTAAAGTTTCCACACTTTAGTTAATCCAATAATCCATTACCAAATTAACCAAAGTTCCTCACCTTTAGCTAATTCAATAATCCATTTCTCCTTTACTAAATTACCTAAAGTCCCATACCTTTAGATAATTTAATAATCCATTTCTCCTTTACTAAATTACCTAAAGTCCCATACCTTTAGATAATTTAATAATCCATTTCTCCTTTACTAAATTACCTAAAGTCCCATACCTTTAGATAATTTAATAATCCAATGCTAGATTCTAAACCATTATAACATCTATACTTCCCAATATAGACCATGTTACTTCCATTTTAACATAATTCAAGTATTCAATAGAGCTATGTTATTCACCTAACAACATAACTTATCATTAAAATACAACTATGTTATCCACCTCATAACATAGTCCAAATTCAGCTATATCTTTTTCACTATAACTCAATCGTTCTAATCTATATCTCTTCCAATATAAATTAACTAACTTAAACTATATCTCTTCCAATATAATTTAACCATTAACTACAATCTATGTTAAACAGATATAACACACTTATAGTTGCTCTTAGTTACAATCTATGTTAACACTATAACATAATCATAATTCCTCTAATCACAATCTATGTTAGCATCTCTAACATAATCATAATTCCTCACAATCTATGTTAGCATCTCTAACATAATCATAATTCCTCTAATCACAATCTATGTTAGCATCTCTAACATAATCATAATTCCTCTTATCACAATATATGTTAGCATCTCTAACATAAGCATAATTGCTCTTATTGCAATCTATTTAAGCATCTCTAACATAATCATAATTGTTCTTATCGTAATCTATGTTAGCATATCTAACATAATCATAATTGCTCTTATCGCAATCTATGTTAGCATCTCTAACATAATCATAATTGCTCTTATCACAATCTATGTTAGCATCTCTAACATAATCATAATTGCTCTTATCACAATCTATGTTAGCATCTCTAACATAATCATAATTGCTCTTATGGCAATCTATGTTAGCATCTCTAACATAATCATAATTGCTCTTATGGCAATCTATGTTAGCATCTCTAACATAATCATAATTGCTCTTATGGCAATCTATGTTAGCATCTCTAACATAATCATAAATGCTCTTATGGAAATCTATGTTAGCATCTCTAAAATAATCATAATTGCTCTTATTCCAATCTATGTTATCATCTCTAACATAAGTCATAATTGCTCTTATTCCAATCTATGTTAGCATCTCTAACATAATCATAATTGCTCTTATTACAATTTATGTTAGCATCTCTAACATAATCATAATTGCTCTTATTACAATCTATGTTAACATCTCTAACATAATCATAATTGCTCTTATTACAATCTATGTTAACATCTCTAACATAATCATGATTGTTATTATTACAATCTATGTTAACATCTCTAACATAATCATAATTTCTCTTCTTAAAATCTATGTTAACATCTAACATAATCATAATTGCTCTAATTACAATCTACGTTAACATCTCTAACATAATCATAATTGCTCTTAAAACAATCTATGTTAGCATAAATAAATCAACGTAAGATGCAATTACCTATACTTGTTTCCATTGAACTCCTTGCTTCTCCAAGATTCCCTTTGGATATTTGAGGGTAGTAGGGGATCAGGATACTCATGGTTCAAGATAGGCATGCCTTTAAAATGCATCTATTCATTTACTTTACCAAATTGTAACTATAAAAAATTCATTTAAGTTTCTAACCATCTAATGCACAATGGATATCATAAAATAACCTTTACTTTTATTTTCACCTCTCAAGTTCCCTTAGAGAGTCATCCCACATATACAACTTAGATAAAGGTCTAACTTAAATTAAATTTGTTCATGTTTTAAAGCATTAAAGTCCCATACCCTTAACCTTTAAAACAATCCCTTTCTTTTCATTCCCTAAATCAAAGCCCCATAACTTTAATTCAAAGAATAAAACTACATCCTTTTTAATTCACCATTTCCAATCAATCAATCGCTTTCTAAAGCATTAAAGTCATATACCTTTAACCTTTAAAAAAACATTCATTCATTCCCTAAATTGAAGCCCCATAACTTCAATTCACGAATAAATCCACATTTCTTTAATTTAAAACTCCTAAGATATTCAACCTTAATAAAAAGTGTTCTCTCTTTAAATTAAAGCCCTCAAATACATTTCATAAGAATCTAAAGGTTCCCTATTATTTAAAACCTTAAATAAAACTCTTGTAAATCAAAGGTTCCTTTTAATTGAAATCCTAAATATATTTAATAAAATCTAAGGTTCCTTTTAATTAAAACCTTAAATAAATCTCATAAATATCAAAGGTTCCTTTTAATTAAAAACCTTAGATAAATCTCATAAAGATCAAAGGTTCATTTTAATTAAAAACCCTAAATGCATTTCATAAAATCTAAGGTTCTCTATTATTTAAAACCTTAAATAAAATTCTTATAAATACAAGGTTCCTTTTAATTGAAATCCTAAATATATTTCATAAAATCTAAGGTTCCTTTTAATTAAAAACCTTAAATAAATCTCGTAAATATCAAAGGTTCCTTTTAATTAAAAACCCTAAATACATTTCATAAAATCTAAGGTTCCTTTTAAATAAAAGCCTTCAATATATTTCAGGAGACTAAGGTCTTCCTTCTAATTCAACCCTTCAATTTTTTCCAAAGAACAAGATTTTTGTCTTTATTTTGATCACGTTACACAACACCTTTTCTACAACGGGAGTTTACAACTAAAGGTAAATAGATACTGGGTGACCACGATATTCCTATATTCTATACAAACTAGACCCGGTATCACTCATAATGTTACCTTCACGTGGCGTGACCTTCGAACACGCACAACATTCCTTGTCGACGCCCACCGGTTTCCTTAGTGTTTACTCTCTTTGAAATGCTCTCTAAGGTTATCTCCTAAGCGCTCACTAGAGCTTGTGGCTTTTCACAGCGCACAACATTTTCAAGTTGTAGACACCAAAATAGCACCAATCTGATTATGTGACCACAAACACTGATCGCATTGACACACACAGCTTTTAGGGCAGCCCTCAGAGGTCAAACAGTGGTCCTAGCCACTTACACAACAGTTTAGAAGGTCAAAAAGTGAACAAAGCAAAGTCGGTCATCTTAAATCCTTAATTAAAAGTGAGCCTTAATCAAAAGAAGGCCTTGGCCGAAGTGTCGCGATATCGCGATGTCACGATATCGTGACACTTCGGAACCCAAGGCAAAGCCTTGGCCGAAGTGTCATGATATCGCGACGTCACGATATTGTGACACTTCGACGCCCAAGGCAAAGCCTTGGCCGAAGTGTCGCGATATCGCGACACTTCGACGCCCAAGGCAAAGCCTTGGCCGAAGTGTCACGATATCGCGACACTTCGGCGCCCAAAGAAAGGCCTTGGCCGAAGTGTCACGATATCGCGACGTCGCGATATCGTGACACTTCGACATTTGCGCCAGGGCAAAAATTCAAGAATTCAAAGGCAGAAGTTTAATCAATCAGAGGAAGAAGTCAAGCATTCAGAGGCAAAATTAAAATCATCAGAGCAGAAATTAAACAAGTGGCAACCGAGGACAGTCAGTTATTGCCGCCTACTGTGCATGCGCGTGTAGGTGGGCAGATTGGCAGTTAGCGGACTGTCACAAGGGCAGTCATGTAAGCCCAAGTCAAGGAGGAGTCTCCTCCCTTTTGGGAAGGCATGGCCGCCACGTGGCATCCCTGTGTGCCCCTCCAAAGAGACCCCATGGGTCTATAAAATGGCAGACTTTCCCACCCGGAAGAGAGAGAAGCTGGTAGAAATTTCGAAGCAACGAAGTGCTGCCAAAATCAGAGACCCGATTGCATTCCTTGCTGATTCATTTCTTCTACACTCTTAATCTCTTTCGCAAGAGAGGTTAGTGAGTGGTTTTTAGAAGCGTGGATCTGGACCTCAGAACCCGACATTGGACCACAGGAATCCATCAATTTGCCGACAACTCACTCTCTGAGATTTTGGGCCCATCCCTAGTGGATTGGCGCCGAAGTCAAGTTTTAACGGGGGCGGCCCACTTGGGCACCCCACACACGTTCTTAGTTTCAATTTAATTTATGTTATTTTCGAATATATCCTGCAGTTAACAGTGTTTGAATATAGATTTCAGAAGACGTTTATCACATATTATCATGCTTAAATAGTTTATCGAGTATATTATCATGCTATCGCGGCTTTAGACCTCTATCAAATATTATCATGTTTCTACCGATTTTGGTTCTTCACTAACTTGCAGGTAACAACGATCGGATTCACCGATTGTTTTACTGGCAACAACGTTTTGGTGATGTTTTCGGGTCTTTGTCAGGGTTGCACATATTTAATCAATCTTTCGCACGTATTTCTTATTAATTTCTAAAGTCAAACGTTCTGTCCTTGTGTTGCAGGTGCTACTAACGTCTCTATGTTTCTTTGATCGCAGGAGAAACAACAAGCAAGGATTCAGTATCGTAAGCGGCGGCAACACTCTGGCCCGCCCATTTTAAATGTGGGCATGCGGAAGAGGGATCACTAATCATGACTGTAACCAAGACATGATAACACTCCTAGCCCCTGAAAAGGGAGGAGATGTATTGTAACCGAGTTTGGAATTAATATAAAAGGGTTGTGCTCCTGCTTTCTCTTTATATTTTGTCTCGATTTGATTACGTTCTTCCTATTTCATGCATCGAGTTAGTTCTATTTTCATTGCACTTTAGTATTTCTTTCTTCCGAAATCTCATGCTTTCAGTGGCGATCACGGTGGGACCCTGTCCCCTATTTTTTTTAGATTCAGAAATTGATTGAAATTTATGTTTTTGTGCTTAAAGGTACCGGGCTGAATCAGAAACAACCGATTTGGGAGGAAAAGACAGCCGATTTGAGCAGAAAAGAGGTAAGGTTCCAAAGCTGTACCTGCATTTTTTTTTATTATTATTATTTTCTGTTTCTACTTTTTTTTGTCAACTTTTACTTGCTTAGGGAAAGTTGTTCATGCTTGTTTCATTTTTATTAAATAAAATGAACCCCACACACATCACGTGGTAAATTAAACCAAGGAGCTGGTCGTAAGACCCCAGCCCTTGAGCAAGACCAACGGTGGGTTCATCACCACCTTGGCTTAGCTTTGCATCCATTTCCCCGATTGTCACCGTTATTAGGCATAAATCCTAACGAAAGCTGACCGAGTGTCGCTGGGGTGATTCCCATGCGCGCGAGGATAAGTCTTCTATGGTAGGTGTCATTAACAGGACAATCCCTCCTTCCGTACCGCCTATGTTCCACGTACCATCTGCTCTCACGTACCTATAGTTTCCCTCTCGTAAGGGCGGGTATATAGAGAGGTTGGTATATCGGTCCGGCAATGGTATATTGAAGGGGCGACCATTTATGGGAGTCATATGAGCCAACATTATGCATTTAAACGTTCTTCAAAACTTGCAAAAACAAAACAAAACATCAAAATGCACTAAACCAGTTTAGGACACACTATTAATCCTTAAAAGAGATAATCACTGTTTGTGTATGTGTGTGTTCATTTCTTCTTAGTGTAAACAAAAAGAAAAATCATCATAAACGAGATAAAAATCTGCTTAGCTAGTAGAGAAGCACCACAATGGTGTACACCCGTAGCCAAGCCCAATCAAGGGCGGACGCTGCGGAAGGTACACAAAGAGAGGGCACTGGTCGCCTTCGCTTTAGCCCTGAGGACTTGGCCATACCGCCTTGGCGGTCTGGCCTACAAGAGAGTCCACATCAGGCCACATCAAGAAGGAATTATTGGGACCCTCCTCTGTGGAGTTTTCCCATTCAACATAGCCCCTTTCGGGAAGAATCTTTACATGTAGATCTCAATGTAAATAGAAAATCGCCTTTTGAGGCTAGATCTGAGTGGCCACAGCATGATGAAGCGCTAGAGAGGCATAGTGTCCATGAGGAGAGACAACGTGAATACGGTACCTCTTCTTTGCCTCCCATTAGAATAGAAAGACAAAACCCAGAGCGCAGGGCTCTTCACACAGGGCGAGCTCACTCTGCCCGCCCCTTTCACACCCATGAAAGGGAGTACGAGGAAGACCATCGCATTCCTCGGGAACAACATACGACATGGGAACCTTGCATTTCGCACCTTCTAGATATCATGGTCACCCATCGAGGCCAGAGCCTCAAGTAAATGTCGCCTACCTCGACAGAGGGAAGCGACCCATTGAAATTTTAGATCATCAAGATCGAGGCAAACACATAGGAGAAACATTCAAGCCTCCTGAGCAAAAGAGGGCGGACCAAGTTGACCCGATAGTCGCCAGACATGCCACCCGCCAAGCCCGAATCACGTAGCTTGAGCAAGGTCATCAGGAGTTAGAGTACTTATACCGCCTTAATAAAGAGCGCATGCAGCGCGAAGCGGATGAGTTGCGCTATAAACTCCCTGAGAGGGTGCCAACCCCTCGCACCCAAAAAGCAGAACAATATGAGAGGCACAACCCTTTGGTGCAGGACAGGTCTCCGCGACCTCATCAAGCTTTGCCTCCGAGACCTTATAGACCCGAGAGGGAGGCCACTCCCCGAAACAATGATGGGTACCCTCAGCGGGGACTCAATCAGGGTCATAGGTCTCGCCCAGAGACTCCTCAAGAAGTTTATGAGGAGTATGAACCAGAAGTAGAACGGGCCGAAACGCCCCATCAAGGCGGGAGGGCTGCCATTCGGCCACCCCCCCATAGGCCTCCAGTCTCCCATAACTCACAATGGGAGCAAACAAAAGAGGAAGAAATAAAATCTTTTGATGCATACAAAGCGCTATTAGAGCGTTTGGAGTCTGTGGAGACAAAATCTTCTGGGCATCAAAAGCCCACGTTACGTCAACTCCGTAGTCATCCAGTGCATCCCTCAGTGCCCACACCTCTTTACCCCAAACATTTCAAGTTGCCTCAATTGGCAGTCTTTAAAGGTGAAGAGGACGCACAAGAACATGTCACAAGATTCCTAAGCCAATGCTTCGGCATCCAAGATAATGATGCATTGTTGCTTAGGACATTCATAACCACATTCGTAGGCCCTACCTCGGATTGGTTCACACAGTTACCAAAACATAGCATAAACAACCTAGATCAATTAGTAGATGCGTTTCTTGAATGCTTTGCCTTCAACACAAAGAAGAAGGCATCACTGAGTGATCTGGCCAGCCTCAGGCAATATGAGGAAGAGACAATGGCAGCATATGGGAATCGATGGAGGGCTTTGCTTTCTAAGCTACCCTACCTTCCCCCTATGTCTGATCTCACACAGATGTTTGCACGGAGTTGCTTAAAATCAATCTCTAGGCTATTGTTGCTGTAGCAATACGCCAGCCTAGAAGAAGCTTTGGTGCAAGCCAGAGTTATAGAAGAGATCAAAATAGGCGAGGGCACAATCACCAAGCCTAAAAAGAAAGAGTGGAATAAAACCACTAAGATCGGGACTACGCAATCACAACCCGCTGTGGTTAATCAAGTTGCGATAAATGTCCCCAAGCCTGTGCAAGAAATACAGCCCCAAAAGGCTAATTACCAGGCAAGTGCCTCCTAGTTATGAAAGAGATAATAAAAAATAGGAGCAGAATCAGTAGCGTCGCCCTAGGCGACAATTCACCCCTTATGCGGAGTCCAGGGACTCCCTATTTGACCGCTTGTCAGCGGCAAATTTAGTCACCCTTCCAGAAATCCAAACTATAGATCCTAATGCTCCCAAGCCTAAGGGATACAGAGAGGAATTATATTGTAGATTCCATAGGCGAAGGGGACATGACCTGAATGGATGTTGGAAATTCAAAGGATTAATCCAAGATTTGATCGACAATAAAACATTGGCCGTGGACAACCCCATAGCGCCAAATAATCAACAAATGGGGGTATTCAAGGACCCTTTGCCTACCCACGAGGCACAGGAAAAACCTCTCCAGGTTAATGAGGTGCGACAGAATCTTCCCATGCAAGGATTTGTGGGAATGATCAGCATAGTGACCAGGAACAAAAAGTACCCAGGAGTTGCCCCCGAGGTAGCTACAAGGGAAGTTCCAACAATGTCGCAGCCTCAACAATGCCCTCGTGCAGTTGCCTCCGCCTAGACCCGAGGTCACGATACGGACCAAACTCACGTAGAGTTTGCGGACCACATCGGCTAGGCTTTCCATTTACGAGCTTATTCAACAGTCAACACCTCATAGGGAAGCTCTTATGGAAATTTTAAAAGCCATCGAATTACAACCTCATGAAGCAAATTCTTTCAACAACTTCGTGGGACATGTGAAACGATGTACGAAGCCGGTCATTACCTTCAGAGAGGATGAAGTCAAAACAATATCGAATGACATGGCAGATCCACCCCTGCACGTTATCGCGTGGGTCAACGGGATCCCGTACAAGAGAGTGTTGGTAGATACTGGCTCGTCTAGTAACATCATTACCACTGCAGCATTAAAACATCTGAAGTTGCCAGCCTCTCATATCACAACCTCCACATACACACTATGAGCTTTCAACGATGCAATATGCTCGAAAGTCGACACAGTTGTTCTGCCTATCCAGGTAGGACAAAAGACAATACCAACATTGTGCCATGTGTTGGAAGGCGAGATGGCCTACAATATACTGCTAGGGCGGCCATGGATCAGGGACATGAAGTGTGTCCCTTCGATCGCTCACTAGTGCCTAAAGTATGCATTTGAAGGAGAAATACATGTAGTCCCGATGGACTTAGAACCCTTCAAGTATTGCAATGCGATGCAATTAATGCCTCAATCGACCCTCCCTTCAACGCATTTGGATTTCCAGTTAAATCCATCTAAACAGGGTCCAATACCGCAGGCACCACTGGTGACCAAATCATCAAAATCCCAGCCAGGTGAGTCTTCATCATCTGCTCCTTCACTACCAATGCCACCTGTCATGGCTAAACAGAAGGACAAGGGAAAACAGGTCCTGGAAGAGGCTCAACCCCTAGAAGAGGGGTTGCCAACAATATCAACGGTATCAACAGAGGAAATACCTAGCACAACGGAAGTTGAGACTCCTAACCCACCAAACATGGAATGGACTCAGGAAGGACTCCCGTTCCCTCCCTCCCAAGCATCAACAATCATTGTTGAAATGGCCAGTACGGGCCTGGGGGAGTATTTAGTGCAGAATGTTGTGGCAACGCCCGCATTAGAATCAGTACAGGACATGGGGAGACCTCGCCTTCCCATAGGAACAGTTGTTCCTCTAGGTTACCCACCAAACCAGACAAATTTTGTGTATGGGGGCCTTGATCATGGTCTTGAACCATGCAAGCAAAAGGAAGAAGACGAAGAGCCTTTTGCTAAAAATATCAACTATCTGTCAAACCCGAACTTCGCTCTAAGATATCTCGGCCAATGCAATTGGCATGGATACGGGCTAGGCAGATATGAGCAAGGGATGCGTGTCCTTTGCCAACCAAGATATCAGATGCCATATGATAAGTCGGGAGTAGGGTTCAACCACCCCCTGCCCTTAGACATCTTGGTAGAAAATATGCAAGGCCTAGGAATAGGCAACAAGGGGGGATTGGCACCAGATATTTATGCCAACCCAAATATAGAATATACATTGGGAGATTACCTCCCATGGTCAACAAACACCCTTGGCAACATCAGTAATCCCTCTCCTTTGCTAGAGAGAGGTGAAAGTTCGGACACTAATCCCCAAAGAGAACATAAATGGTGTCCGAACATCTTTTTGAAGCTGTTCCCCTTAGAGGTTCCAGTTGAGTCAATACAGTGTCAAGAGAATCGGGTCCCTCCACCAAGAGTGGAACAACCGCAATGGGACCAGATTAACTTGCTGGAACAAGGAGAACCCTCAATGTCGCAAGTAACAGTTGCTGAAGAGAATGAACATTTTTGGATCTTCGAAAGTGATTCAGAAGATGAGACTGAGATGGACTATCTCAATCATGCATGATGGCATAATCACCCTTTAACTCATGAAGATCTAATGGGACAGATGGGCATAAGGTTAGGGCATGAATGGTGGGTAGACCCAGCGGGGTGGGACCAAGTGTTGGATCCATGGCTCCAAATTTATGATGAGCATCGTCCACCCCGAGACCCTATAAGGGCATCAGTGCCGAGGGAAGACCCTGTCCTCCTATTCGCACATAGGGCCGATCCGTTCGTGCTCGTTCCCCTAGAGCCAGATCCAGAGTATAGGGAGCATCCAGAATGTTCAAGTTATCATACCCGTGGTAATGGAGACCAAATTCATTCCATCCACATGATCTCCATTGATTTGACCGCACCCATCCACAATCCGGCCGATCCAACATGGTCATTGCATCTAGACACGGATGCCATCGACTGGGATCGCGTCAATTCACCTTTATCACCATCGTAGTATCGGCCTTTCGATGAAATGCCTCATTTTACCCCAGGGACAACTCAGGATATTTTTCATGCTGAAGAGGAACCCGAGGTTCCCAACGCAGATCTAAACTCAGCCAATGATATCCATTTGATCCCGACTCCACATCAGTTGGAGGACGGATCCCACATGTCGATCGAGGAGACGACTGATGTAGATATCAGCATAGATCCAATGAATCCATAGATTCTCAAGCTGGTGGTAAGTCTTTCCCCCGAAGAGCAAGCCGACTACATTGCCCTTCTCAAAGAGAAGAAGGAGGTTTTTGCATGGTCGTACAAGGATATGCCAGGACTAGACCCATAGCTAGTCACGCATAATTTAACGCTTGATCCGACAATCAAGCCTGTAAAGCAAAAACTACGTAAGATGCACCCAACAGTGGCCTTGATGGTCAAAGACGAATTGCAAAAGCTATTGGATGCACAGTTTGTCATCTGCATGGATTATCCGCCATGGTTGTCCAACATGGTTCCCGTCAAGAAGCCCGACGGGAGGATTCGCATATGCACCGATTTTTGAGATCTAAACAAAGTGAGTCCTAAGGATGATTTCCCCTTGTCGAGCATCGACGCATTGGTAGACGCTACAGCAGGTCACGAAATGCTCTCCCTCATGGATGGTTTCTCAGGATACAATCAGATTCGTATCAATCCTGAAGACCAACTAAAAATGGCGTTCACAATGCCTTGGGGGACATTTTGTTATAAGGTCATGCCTTTTGGCCTTAAAAATGTCGGTGCTACCTACCAACATGCCATGACATATATCTTCCATGACTACATGCACAAAACTTTGGAAGATTACATGGATGATTTGTTAGCCAAGTCTCTTTTGCGCTCAAATCATATCGATGACTTAAGCAAGATCCTCGATCGCCTCATGGAGCATAAAGTTAGACTAAACCCCAAGAAGTGCGTATTTGGCGTCACATCTGGAAAACTCTTGGGTTTCATAGTCTCAAAGCGAGGAATCGAGGTGGACCCAAAGAAAGTCAAGGCAATCCTTGAAATGGTTCCCCCAACTACAATCAAGCAGCTCAGAAGTCTGCAGGGAAAGGTCGCATCGATTAAACGCTTCATAGCGCAATTATCTGACAAGTGCCAACCCATGAACAAATTATTGCACAAGGGGGTTACATTTCATTGGGATGACGAGTGCCAGTCAGCCTTTGACGAAATCAAACAATACTTGGCTTCGCCGCTAGTATTGGCACCACCTAGACCAGGAGTGTCATTCTACTTATACATCTCAGCTACTGAGGTGGCACTGGGCGCCATGTTAGCCCAGAAGAATGAACTTCACAAGGAACAGGCTACTTACTATCTTAGCCGCACCCTGGTCAGTTATGAACTTAACTATGCATACGTCGAGAAACTCTACTTGGCAGTGGTGTTTGCTACCAAAAAGCTATGCCACTACATGCTGAGCAACACTACGTATGTTGTGTCTAAGGAGAATCCATTGCGATACATGATGAGTCATACTTATCATAGTAGTCGCACGGCGAAATGGATCATGTTGTTGACGGAATTTGACATAGAGTTTATTGGACAAAAATCTATCAAAGGACAAGTCATAGCCGATCAACTAGCAGAGGCTCCTCTTGAAGATGATCAGCCTCTAGTCATAGAACTACCCGATGATGGGGTCTTCCATGTCTCAGAATCGCCAGATTCTGATGAGCCTGAGTCACAAGCCGACATAACCCTATTCTTCGATGGTTCTAAATGTGAGCAAGGTGGTGGCACGGGAATTGTATTCTTCACACCGCAAGGTGCTCCAATGCCCCTGTCATTTAAATTAAACTTCTCGTGCACCAACAATAATGCAGAGTATGAAGCCTTGCTCCTAGGTCTTCATACAACAATCGCCATGAACATCAAACGACTGAACATCTTTGGTGATTCACTGTTAATAGTCAATCAAGTCAAAGGGGTATATCAATGCAAATGCCCAGTCCTACAGGCTTATAAAGCCCTTGTGGACAAATTCTTGGCAAAACTTGAGTGGTATGACATCGAGGCACTCCCTCGATCATCGAATCATTTTGCGGACACAATGGCCTCCTTGGGGTCACTAATCCCGCAAGACCTTTTCGGTGATATGACAACCATTCAAGTCAAAACCTTATCGCAATCCGTGATGGAGCGTGCAAGCTCAGACTTGACGCCAGGAATCCACATGATCCAGATTGAACCATCCTCGGATAAGTTCTCTCGAATCCGAGATCGTCTGAAACGTGCCAACTGGGGGTCCTTGTTCTCCCCTACTCCCATTAATAGCAACACAATGCTATTCTTACAGGTTCTATCCCATTCAGCGTTCGCTAGGGATGAACTTCAAGAGGGATTGGTTGTTCATACTGTCGAGGTTTCTGATCAATAGGACTGGTATTTACCCATTAGAGACTACCTCAAGTTAGGTAATCTCCCGCTTGGATTGACTCATGCCACAAAATGAGCACTCAAGCAGAAAGCGGCTAAGTATGTCTTGATAGGAGACATTTTGTATCGTCGCAGCTATGAAGGAATCCTTCTTCGTTGCTTGGACCAGCAAGAGTCCACTTGGGCGATCGCCCAAGCACACGATGGTACATGTGGTGGCCACTTTAGTGGTATGGCCATTGCAAAGTGCATTCTTTGCATGGGCTATTATTGGCCATCTTTAGAGCGAGATTGTTGCACATATGTCAAGAAGTGCATGAAGTGTCAACATCATGCCAATTTGATGCACGTACCTTCCCAGGCCTTGCAAACAGTCTAGTCTGCTTGGCCGTTCTCGTAGTGGGGCTTCGATCTAATTGGAAAGATCTCCCCTACGTCGTCAGGCCATCACACGTTTATCATAATGGCCACAGAGTATTTTACCAAGTGGGTGGAAGCAATTCCGCTTACCTCTACGACAGGACCCCGCATTGTGGAGTTCATTTTGCATAACATCATATGTCATTTTGGTATTCCATCCAAAATAGTCTCGGATAATGGGATGCCTTTCAAGAACAAAGACGTGCGTGCTTTGACCACAAAGTACAAGATTCAGCATAGCTTTTTGACACCCTATTATCCGCAAGCGAATGGGCAAGCAGAAGCGTCAAACAAAATGCTAGTTGCCATCCTTAAAAATATCATCGCAGACAGTCATAAGGATTGGCACATTCAAATCCCACTTGCCCTATGGGCCTATCGCACTAGCATTCGGACACCCACTGGGGCCACTCCATTTTCACTCGTGTATGGCTCCGAGGCAGTCATGCCTCTAGAGTTGGAGATTCCTTCCCTGTGCATATCAATGCAGGAGTTCATCGATGATGACTCTGCGCGGCAGGCCCGGTTAGACCAGCTTACGTTGCTTGACGAACGACGCGTTAATGCTCTCGAGCATTTACGTATTTATCAAGAGTGACTTAAGAAAGCTTACAACATGAAAGTTCACCTGAGGGACTTTCGGGTTGGTGATTTGGTTTTGAAGGAAAACCAACAGAATTCTAGTTTGCCATCCCACCTAAGGGACAAATTTGCGGCAAATTGGTTAGGTCCATATGTCATTGATAGCAAAATAGGACCCGGGACATACCGGCTAGCTTCTCTTGACGGTATCAAGGAAACAGAACCCTTGAATATCAGTCATTTGTGACCATTTCATATCTAAGAGAGCCATATCCCAAAAATGCTCCAAGGATTCTTAAAATCGCTTGGTCAAATCCAAAAATGCTCCAAGGATTCTATAATCGCTTGGTCAATCCCAAAAATGCTCCAAGGATCCCTAAAATCGCTTGGTCAATCCCAAAAATGCTCCAAGGATCCCTAAAATCGCTTGGTCAATCCCAAAAATGCTCCAAGGATCCCTAAAATCGCTTGGTCAATCCCAAAAATGCTCCAAGGATCCCTAAAATCGCTTGGTCAAATCCCAAAAATGCTCCAAGGATTCTATAATCGCTTGGTCAATCCCAAAAATGCTCCAAGGATCCCTAAAATCGCTTGGTCAATCCCAAAAATGCTCCAAGGATCCCTAAAATCGCTTGGTCAATCCCAAAAATGCTCCAAGGATCCATAAAATCGCTTGGTCAAACCCCAAAAATGCTCCAAGGATCCCTAAAATCGCTTGGTCAATCCCAAAAATGCTCCAAGGATCCATAAAATCGCTTGGTCAATCCCAAAAATGCTCCAAGGATCCCTAAAATCGCTTGGTCAATCCCAAAATGCTCCAAGGATTTCCACAATCGCTTGGTCAAAAATCAAGAAAATTCAAAAACAACAAAAATCATCAAAAACAACAAAAATTTTTGCATCTCATTTCTAGGCATACTCAAATTCATCAATAGAGAGCTCTTCTCGCACCTCATCTTCATATTCACAAAAATCAATCCATCAAGAATACAAAAATACATAGCTGCATTAAAGCATTGCATCCATACATTGCATATTTGTGGTCGTACGGGTCAAAGGCACCATAGGATGTTATTGCTCTACTAGTCCATCTTGTTCCACACTGTTCCATTTTACAAAAACAACAAAAACACCATGCATTGCTTTTTACCACACTAGAGTCAGTGGTCTTTTAATGTATCAAGAGTTTTCGTGATCTAGTCATCATTTTGCTCTTTAGCTATGTAATGTACCGAGTCGGACAGATTTTACGAAGGTAGAGTTACACTTGAAATACACCTTGTTACGTAACATCCCAACACAAATTAAAACACATAAAAATTCCCAAGTTGTGTGAACGAAAGATGAAACCTGCACGATATAATCCAGGTCACCATAAGCGAAACGGTTATCTTGCTCATCCCCCCGTGCGAATGGTTCTAGAATGCTGAGAATTGACAAAAGGACAAGCTCTTTCCTATCCATTCACCTCCATATACAGTGGTTTTCACCACTACCAAATCCCAATCATAGTTGGTTCCCAAAGTTGTAAGGATTTTTACTACACGTCCCCGCCAAGGATGGGTAGTCATCCCCAAGACCCAAAAGGGATCAACGCCATTCACAAACAAAATTCCAACAAATCATCATCCTAACACTTTCCATTCACCTTTGGTCTCCAAGTTGTAAGGATTCGTACTATCCGCCCCTAACCAGGATGGGTAGTCATCCCCAAGGCCTAAAAGATCAATGCCCTTACTCCATAATCTCCATCACCCCCTTGGTTCCCAACGTCGTAAGGATTCGTACTACACGTCCCCGCAAAGGATGCGTAGTCGTCCCCAAGGCCACAAGGATCAAGGCCACTCACCAGCCCAAACTCACAATACTCAAAATACAAAATCAAATAACAGTGGTTATCACTACTATTCAAAATCCTTGCTCAAAAAGAATTAATAGAAAATAAACAGTGATTTTCATCACTATATAGACGAGCAACTTTCTAAATCATTCAGCCAACAAATATCCCGAACTTGAATCCCTGGAATTCTCAGCATTCGAAAACCATCTAGGTGATCCTCATTACAGGTTTGGTTGATAGCCTATCTGGCAATGGTGGTATCCTACCCGCATGACGATATGTCTGTCACATTCGCTTTGCGTGTGTGTAGACCAATGTTTGCATAAGGATGAGCTAGCTTATGGTATCCTGGATAACACCACAGATTAATCTAACTAAATACAACAAAGGAGTTAGTGGAGCTAATTAGGTGATCCTTAGTACAGGTTCGGTTGAAAGCCCATCTGGCACTGGCGGTATCCTGACAAATACCACATAAATGAACTCAATTGCACACACAGGGATGTGAAATAGCTTGGTCAAAAACAAGTCCGATTCATACCTTGTTCAAAAGTCTTGTAAGATAAAGTATAGTCATGGCTAGTAAGTTAAAACCGTCTGAGTCTCGTAAAACCTTAGCTACATTTCTAAACCAACTGCGCTACTTTTCATCCTTACAATACCATCAGAAAATACAAAAAAAAGAAAAAACCACATGTATACATACAAAGTCATCCACTACAGCAATCGCCTAAAGACAAAATAACAGAGTTCTAAACAGTCTATGGTGCCATAGCCAAACATCACAAATTCTATCCATCCATTTCATTTCTGCATATCACATATAAATCAAAAACATTTGCATTCATCACAACATATGCATCCATCAAAATAAATCAACATACAACAATCGCATTTATCATACCATATGCATACATCAATATAAAGTAGCATGCATCCATCAACATCAATCATTATGCATAACATAAAATCATGACATATACACAAAGCAAGAAAATCAAAACAACAAAAACATCACAAAAATGCAACACAAAAACATAGCAATAAGCATTGCCGGACACAAGTGCTCTTGCACTTAACCTCTTGGCATAGAAAATCGATGTCGGGGTTCAAATTGTCACTCTCCTACTTCCCCAAGAAGGCTACCATAGCCGGACCGCTCCACGGGAAGACGGGTTTTTGACGATTTCACCCCATTATGGCATCACCAAAAGGGTTAACACCCACCAAAAATAGGTCCAAATGTCGGGAAATTGCACATGCTTAAATGGTAAAACATCTAAAGGCACCCTTGCACAAGTCATCTTGGGTCAAGCGACTCGTCGCTTTTCTCATGAAGGTCATTCCCTCATCGATTCGTCGCTTGAGGGGGTAGTCACACTTAGTCACCAATCAACAAGCACACACCCAATCAAAGCAATGACATGCATTCAAAGAATCATTGACAAAGACAATCACGCTCCTGCTTGGGGCAAGTAAACAAGCAATCATCAAATTGATCAAACACTTGGCATTCCCGAAGCATGAACACAAGGTTCCCCCTATGGACAAAAGGTTACGCCCTTTGCCTAATCATGACTGATCAATGTCCAAGCTCAAGTCACACCTCACCAAAATAGGTTAACACTTGAAATCAAATTCCTTAGCTCGTCAGAAGCAAGGATTCAAGAATGCATGCCCTTTCCATACTTGGGGCATCAAAATTTGGTTAGGTTACCAAGAAACCCTAATCATTAGTGCTTTGGTTATCTATTTTTGCTCAGCACTGCATCACCCATAGCGCTTCCCAAAAAGGGGCATCTGTAGACACCAAAACAGCACCAATCCGATTATGTGACTACAAACACTGATCGCATTGACACACACAACTTTTAGGGCAGCCCTTAGAGGTCAAACAGTGGTCCTAGCCACTTACACAACAGTTTAGAAGGTCGAAAAGTAAACAAAGCAAAGTCGGTCATTTTAACAAGCCTTAATTAAAAGCAAGCCTTAATCAAAAGAAGGCCTTGGAAGAAGTGTCGCGATATCACGACGTCGCGATATCGCGACACTTTGATGCCCAAGGCAAAGCCTTGGCCGAAGTGTCACGATATCACGACGTCACGATATCGCGACACTTCGGCGCCCAAGGCAAAGCCTTGGCTGAAGTGTCACGATATCGCGACGTCACGATATCGTGACACTTCAGCACCCAAGGCAAAGCCTTGGTCGAAGTGTCGCGATATCGTGACACTTCGACGTCATGACGTCGCGATATCGCGACACTTCGGCATTTGTGCCTGGGCAAAAATTCAAGCATTCAAAGGCAGACATTTAATCAATCAGAGGCAGAAGTCAAACATTCAGAGGCGACATTAAAACCATCAAAGCAGACGTTAGACAAGTGGCAGCCGAGGACAGTCAGTTATTGCCGCCTGTTGTGCATGCGCGCGTAGGTGGGCAGATTGGCGCTTAGCGGACTGTCACAAGGGCAGTCATGTAAGCCCAAGTCAAGGAGGAGTCTCCTCCCTTTTGGGAAGGCATGGCCACCACGTGGCATCCCTGCGTGCCCCTCCAAAGAGACCCCATGGGTCTATAAAATGGCAGACTTTCCTGCCCAGAAGAGAGAGAAGCTGGTAGACATTTCTGAAGCAACGAAGTGCTACCAAAATCAGAGACCCGATTGCATTCCTTGCCGATTCATTTCTTCTACACTCTTAATCTCTTTCGCAAGAGAGGTTAGTGAGTGGTTTTTAGAAGCGTGGATCTGGACCTCAGAACCCGACATTGGACCACAGGAATCCATCAATTTGCCGACAACTCACTCTTTGAGATTTTGGGCCCATCCCTAGTGGATTGGCACCGAAGTCAAGTTTTAACGGGGGCGGCCCGCTTGGGCACCCCACACACGTTCTTAGTTTCAATTTAATTTATGCTATTTTCGAATATATCCTGTAGTTAACAGTGTTTGAATATAGATTTCAAAAGACGTTTATCACATATTATCATGCTTAAATAGTTTATCGAGTATATTATCATGCTATCGCGGCTTTAGACATCTATCAAATATTATCATATTTCTGTCGATTTTGGTTCTTCACTAACTTGCAGGTAACAGCGATCGAAGTCACTGACTATTTTGCTGGCAGCAACGTTTTGGTGATGTTTTCGGGTCTCTGTCAGGGTTGCACGTATTTAATCAATCTTTTGCATGTATTTCTTATTAATTTCTAAAGTCAAACGTTCTATCCTTGTGTTGCAGGTGCTACTAACGTCTCTGTGTTTCTTTGATCGCAGGAGAAGCAGCAAGCAAGGATTCAGTATCGTAAGTGACGGCAACACTTTGGCCCGCCCATTTTAAATGTGGGCATGCGGAAGAGGGATTACTAATCACGACTGTAACCAAGACATGCTAACACTCCTAGCCCCTGAAAAGGGAGGAGATGTATTGTAACCGAGTTTGGAATTAATATAAAAGGGCTGTGCTCCTGCTTTCTCTTTATATTTTGTCTCGATTTGATTACGTTCTTCCTATTTCATGCATCGAGTTAGTTCTGTTTTCATTGCACTTTAGTATTTCTTTCTTCCGAAATCTCATGCTTTCACAAGCAAGATATGGTTTCCTTCCTAAACCTTGCACATAGCTCTCAACGTATCATAGGGTAATTACACACCCACACAACACTCACCCGACGTAAGGTGGATTACTTTTAAAGCCACACACACATAAGGCATTTATAGGTTTCTTCATTAAATATAGCACATGATGCCAACTTGCAACAAAGAGGGTTTCTTTTCCACAAAGTAAGGCAACGTAGCGCACAGTGCTTCTATAAAGAAACATGGGGAGTTTTCTTTCCACAAAAAAAAGTAACGTAGTGCACAATGCTTCTACAAGAAACATGGGGAGTTTTATTTCCACAAACAAAGCAACGTAACACACATCGCTTCTACAAGAAACATGGAGAATTTTATTTCCATAAAACAAAGCAACATAGCACACAAATCTTCTACAAGCAACATGGAGAGTTTTATTTCCACCAAACAAAGCAATGTAGCACACCGTGATTTTACAAGAAGCATGGGAAGTTTTATTTCCACCAAACAAAGCAACATGGGGAGTTTTATTTTCACAAAACAAATCAACGTAGCGCACAACGCTTATACAAGCAACATGGGGAGTTTTATTTCCACCAAACAAAGCAACTTAGCGTACAACACTTATACAAGCAACATGGGGAGTTTTCTTTTCACCAAACAAAGCAACATAGCACACAACGCTTACATGGCAACACAAAAAGTTTCCTTTCCCATTAATAGAACAACAGAGCACACAATGATTTCATATCATAAATATTCTTATTTAAACATGGTGTACAATGCTTACATAGCATAATCCCATGTAAATTTAAAACAGGGATTAAATTCAAAAAAATCCAATCTTAAATCCTGTGGATATTGGAAAGATGACATCGTCTGATAGGCTCTCCTCTTAGCCTCTGGCACATTCCTCTCACTATGCCTATCTCTTATCTACGTCTCTATTTCTCCCCCTTGCCTCTTTGTATCCTCTCGTATGCGCTATTCTTCCCTTTTTCCCACTTTTACTTCCTTCTTTCCTAACGTTCCCGTACACCATATTCTCGAACCCTGAGCTCCATCATCCGCCTCCATTCTTCAATGCACCATCCACTATCCTCTACGTTCTCCTCCTATATTTCCCATATTTAGAAACTTGGTAGCTTCGTAGGATATTTTATAGGGTTCATTGCATAGGAAAGGGATGATTACATTTTCTTAAAAATGAATGATGGCTCTTTTAAATTTAAAATATCATTCTTTTGATATTTACCAACATAAAATATATATTTCTTTTATTTATAATACCCTCTATTATAAATAATCTATTGTTATAAATAATCGTTTATTTATAACAATCTCCTATTATAATAAAATATATATATATATATATATATATATATATATTATTTACAACCTTTAACACAATATTTTATATCTTTTATTTTCCTATTATAATATATATAATAGATTATAATATAATTAAACCATTTTAATTACAATATCATATCTTCCTATATATATATAATAGCATATATTATAATTAAACCCTGTTAATTATAATATCTTATCCTACTATTATACATGTATAATACTCTTTTAGGGTTGATTCTATACATTGTAACTGCCTTCTTGAAATCAAACTTCACACAAGTTGACTTCCAACAATCCTTCATTCCTTTGTCCTAAGATCCATGGGGGAGGGTCATGACATTGAATAAGGAGAATCATATAACAAAGAGACTAAAGAAGTTTTTGGCATCACCCCATAAATTAATTAACTAGATCCTAATAAAATGGTGAAACCTTATAGCCAAAAAATGAAGAAAAATTTAGCTCTCATATGTCAAATAGTGATTTTCCATCTTCAATTTCATTAAGAGGGAGTATTAGTACAAAAAGTCTAAGAAAATATCATTGCACAATACATGTTCGATAAGGATTATACAACGAGAGTAACTATATTATAATCAAAATGAGGTAAGAACATATAAATTATGTATTATTATTATATTTAAATCTTCAAAATTTAAATTTTAGATAATCATGTGCTAATAAATACTAGATAGAGGCAATGGAAAATGAAATTGAATAAATTGAAAAAAATGATACTAGGAAGCTTGTTTCTTAACCAAAAAATAAGACTATAGTTGGTGCTAAATGAGTTTATAAGCTGAAATATAATATTGATGGAACTAAATCTAAAAATAAGGGATGATTCAAATTCAAATGTCATATTCAACAAGAAGGAATAGACTATAAAGAAATATTTGCACCAATTGATAGATTGGAAATGATAAGATCTCTTCTTGCACTAGTTGCCAATTTTAGTCTTGTTGTATATCAAATGGATGTAAAATCAATATTCTTAAATATATATTTGGAGGAAAAATGTATATCATACACAAAGATTCATAGTTTTAGGTCATGAAGATAAAGTGTATGGGTTGAAGAAATATTTTACATGCTTAAGTTGACACCTAAATCTTGGTACTCTAATATTGATTTGTACATGCATACAAATAGCTATGAATGGTGTTTGACTAAAAGTACATTAAATAAAAAGGTAGTTAGATTAGATTTTATTATGATATATTTTTATGTTGATGATATAATGTTTATGGGAAGCTTGACTATCTTGTTAAAACAATTTAAATAGGCTATGTTGGATGGATTTGAAATGTGTGATGAAAGGGCTTTGTTTGCTGTGAAAATGACTGTTGTTTGTTGTGGGACCTCTAAAATTCAAAATTCTAAAGGTGGGAAGGATTATTTTCAAATTTTTGGAAGGCGGGAAGGTGGCTCTGCACTGCTCGGTAATGATCCTCCTGAGGACCTTGGTAAAACTCTTTCCTCTGAGCAGCAGGATAGTCTTGGTGGTGGTTCTCATTCAATTCAAAATCTTGGAAACTATGAGACTGCTCCTATCACCTCTCATTTACCGAGTGGGGCTGCTTCTATGAGTGTTGCTAGCATTTATTCTAGGCAAGAGGATTATGCCTTTCATGGGCTGTCTTCCATCTCCAATCCTTCCTCGCAGGCGGGCTTGCCTAGTTTTGCCTCTGCGCAACCTCTTACCTTCTAGGGTGACAATACTGATCCTAAACCTTCCTTCACTAAGGTTTTAGGTAACTCCTCTAGTTCTTTTGATTCATCCCCTCCTCCCTTTGAAGTCTCGAGTAACATAATCAAGATTCCTGATAGCATTGCTGAGAAATTCCTTGCTGAGGAATCTATTTCCTTAGTCGAGAAAGTTATGGGTGGCAATCCTAGTCTCGATATTATCAGGCATTGGGCCTTCCCTAGGTGGAAAGTGTGAGGGTATCTTCAAATAGTAGGCCTTTCCAATGGCTTTTTTGGCATTCAGCTTAACACCAAGGAAGATGCAGCTCAAATCTTGACTGGTGGTCCCTGGTTCATTGGAACCAAAAGCATATTTCTTATGAAATGGATGCCTGATTTTGATCCGCAAACCCAAAGCATTAACTTTGCTCCTATTTGGGTTAGACTCCCAAACCTTCCTTGGCACCTTTGGTGGGAACCTATCTTTAAATCAATTGCTTCAACTATTGGAGACTTGCTCCTTATTGACAAGGTTACTTTGGCCAGAACAAGGATGCATGATGCTCATCTTTGCATCAATGCTAATCTTGATTCGGCTCTTCCCACTTTTGTTGAACTGGAGCATGGTGCTTTCCTCTAGAAATAGGCCATTGAATATGAAAACAAACCTCCTTTCTGCATTCACTACCGAACCCAAGGCCATCTTCGTGCTCAGTGTCCTTTCAAAAAATAGACAAGTTCTACCAAAGATATTTTTGATCATCTCTCTCAAGGTAGAGACAAGGAGTTGCAACCCTCTTTCAAGAAGGACAAAAGGTGCTTTCTTCCTTCTAAAAAGGTTATTTACAGGCCCATCAAAGATTCAAGGCAGATATATGCTCAAGGTAATGCCTCCCTTCTCATCTCACCAAGCGACAAAGGGAAAAATATGGCTTCCCCTGCAGATGATCTTAATGAGGTTAGTCTCTTTTCTAATCAATTTCAAATTTTGGGTGATTTGATTTTCAAGGATGACCATGTGGTGGATGTTGCTGAAACTCTTAATCCTATTATTAATTCTCCTCCACCTCCTTCCTCTAAACCCTTAAAATATTGGATTGAGTTTGTTCTTTTAACTGCTAACTCTTCTCTCCCTAATGCTTTCAACCTCTGGTTGATGATGTTTCCATTTCTGCTTCCCTCCTTCAACCCTCCAGCCCTATTGTGCAGAATTTTAGCCCCAAAGTCACCAGAAGCCATAAGAAATCTCCTATTGATTGTGGCTTTGAGAAAAAAAGAGGAAGGCCTTCTATTTCTGATCAATGGAAGCAAGGAAAAAATGATGATATTGCCAATGGTGTACAAAAAACTCTCTTTTCTACTGGTATTTTATCCAAGGAAGAATCAAAGTGTCCCAAACCTCCCCCACCAACCGGAAAGGGAGGCAAAAAAGCATCCAAATATTCTAAATGAATATCCTCTCATGGAATGTGAGAGGCCTTAATGGTTTAGCCAAGCAGAGAATAGCTAAATCATTGAGGAAAGAAATCAGTCCTACTATTTTTGTGATCCAAGAAACCAAGATTAGAGAATCTCTTGATAAAAATATAAGCAACCACATTTGGAAAAACTGTGAATTTTTTGCTTGTAAAGCCAATGGGGCCTCTAGTGGCCTTCTATGCTTATGGAACCCAAATACTGTGGAAGGAAATCTCATTCATTCGTGTGATGAGATGATGAGCATCCTTTTCTTTGACAAAGACAATAACTCTCCTTGGGTTCTCACCAACATTTATGCTCCCAATTCTATTACTGGTAGGAGCCATTTATGGGATAACTTGGCTACTATACGGAGCGCTTTCCCAACTCTTCCTTGGATTCTTATAGGATATTTCAACACTCCTTTGTTTCCCTCTGATAAGAAAGGTGGAGTTGGTTCCTTTTCCAAAAGTATGGAGGATTTTTAGGGATTCATCAGTGACCACAATTTAATGGATGTTAATTTGAAAGGAAATCAATTTACTTGGTCAAATAGAAGATGTGGATCTCACTTAATTCAAGTTAAACTTGACAGAGTTCTTTTCTCTCAGGAAGCTATTGACATTTGGGGGGATGCAAATCTCCAATATCTCCTCAAAGTTGGATCTGATCATAGTCCTATCCTTCTAGATACAAACAATCCAAAAATATACAAAACTCCTTTCATATTTGAAGCTATGTGGATGCTCCATCCTGATTTCAGGGAAATAATTAATCAATGGTGGCAAATTGATATTCAAGGATCTCCTTCATTTGTGTTGGCACAGAAACTCAAACAGACTAAAGAGAATCTAAAAATATGGAACAGAGATATATTTGGAAACCTTTTCCAGAATAAATAGGATATCATCAATAGGCTTGCCATTATTGAAAAGGAAATTCAAGATAAGGGAGATTATTCTACTGAAGTCAGAGATATTGAAAGGAACTTATTAGCCCAATATCATAACATTCTTCAATGTGAAGAAATTTTTTGGAGACAGAAATCTCATGATATATGGCTGAAAAAAGGAGATTCCAACACAAAATTTTTTCATGCTTCCACTATGAGACATCGTAGCAACAATAGAATCAAATAAATTCATAGTCAGGAAGGTAGAATCATCACTGATATTAAAGAAATCAGGGCTGAAGGAATAGCTCACTTTATGCAATTACTCCATGAGGAACACAGACCCAATTCCTTAGTTGCCCAAGATTTCTTCCTTCAATTCATTCCTCGCCTTATTACTGAAGACATAAACACCAAATTAAATTTAGTTCTTTCTGATGATGAAATCAAGGAGGCCCTATTTTCAATGAAGGTTGACAAAGCTCCTGGACCTGATGGTTTTCCTCCTAGATTCTTTCAGGCTTTCTGGGACGTTGTAGGCAATGATGTTTGCAAAGCCATTAGAGATATCCAAAAGACCAAAGTCATTCCTAGAGGCTTCAATTCCATGTTTATTGCACTCATTCCAAAAATTCCCAATGCTTCTAACTTCAGTGAGTTCCGTCCTATTAGTCTTTGTAATGTTATTTATAAAATTTTAACAAAGGCTATTACCATCCGAATGAGGAATGTCATGCCTCTCATCATTAATCAATGTCAGGGGAGCTCTGTCAAAGGAAGATCTATCTTGGATGGGGTTATTTCTGTTCATGAAGCCTTACATTCCATTTCCATCAATAAAAAGGTTGCCTTCCTTCTTAAGCTTGATATGAACAAAGCCTATGATAGATTGAAATGGGATTTCCTAGTTGCGATTCTCCACAGGTTTGGATTTCACCCTGAATGGATCTCTCTCATCAAAGGATGCATTTCCTTAGCTTGGTTCTCTGTTCTTATCAATGGCTCACCAGCTGGTTACTTTCAAAGTAGTAGGGGATTAAGACAAGGTGATCCTTTGTCCCCCCTCCTTTTTATCATTGCAGTTGAAGCTCTTGGTAGGTCTATTTTGGTAGCTAAAGAGGTAGGATTAATTTTTGGACTGCAGGTCACCTCGCAATGTAATCCCATTACTCATCAATAATTTTTTGATGATACTCTGTTGTCTACCTTTGCTTCTATCTATGAAGCCAAGATTATTAAACAAATTCTTCTTTTGTATGAAGAAGCAGCAGGTCAACGAATCAATTTTTAGAAAAGCAAATTGTATTTCCTTAATACTCCTCTGAGAAGACAGACTTTGATTTCCAACATTCTTCAATGTACTATAAGCAGTCTACCCTCCACATACCTAGGATTACCTCTTTTCATTGGAAGCACCAAAGATTGCCTCTGGGACAATGTCATTGAAAGACTCCAAAGAAAGTTGTCCACTTGGAGAGGGAATCTCCTATCCCAAGAAGGCAAAATTACTCTCACCATGGCCTACCTTCAAAGTATTCCTATCTATTTTATGTCCTTATTCAGAGCTCCTACTTCGGTTTATAAAAAAATGGAAAAAATACAAAAACATTTTCTTTGGACAGGATCTGAGAACAAACACAGGTTCCATTTGGTTGCTTGGGATAAAGTTTGCAAACCCAAAGATCAAGGAGGCTTAGGACTCAGGAGGATTTCTCTTCTCAATATTTCCCTTCTCGCTAAACAAGCTTGGAGACTCATTTCCAATGAAAAGGTCGAGTGGGTTAAGATTATCAGAAGAAAATATCTTCAAGCCTCTGAATTCTTGCATGGACAAATACCTTCTTATGGGTCATTTTTTTGGAGATCCATTTATGAAACTCGATCCTTGTTGCAAAAAGGAACTCGATGGCAAGTTGGTGATGGCAAGTCCATTTTTTTTTGGGAGGACAAATGGCTCGGGGATAATCCTCTCAATCAAATTCCTATGTTCCAAGGAGTCATCAACATAACTAAGCAATTATTTGGTCCTTTTGTGGCTAATTACATGTTGTCTGCCAATGGGATCATGAGATGGAAAAGAATTAATATCCCTGAATTTGACTTTGAATCATCTTGCTTGAATGACCAATTGGCATCTATTAAAATCCCTGTTGGAAACATCAAGGATCAACCCATTTGGGAACCCACTGACTCCGGTGAATTCTCTGTCAAGTCTGCCTACTTGCTTTCACTCAACAATCTTGAAAATCATATTCCTTTTAAGCTTGTTTGGACCAAGCACCTGATTCCCAAAATTGCTTCCTTTTCTTGGCTTTGTATCCAGGATCGGATCCTCACTATTGAAAACCTTTTAAAAAGGGGCATTATACTTCCTAACAGGTGCTATCTTTGCCATTCTGACTGGGAGTCCACTTCTCATATTTTCTTGTTCTGTCCCTATTCAAGATCAGTGATTAGCAAGTTATTCCAAATATTTCAGTTGGTTTGGGCTTCTCCTCCTTCCATTGTTGACCTCTTTCATCAGTGGCCCAATCCTTTTAAAAATTTGGTGCTCAAAGGATTTTGGAAATTTTGTCTCCAACACTTCCTTTGGCACATCTGGCTTGAACATAAAATAATTTTTGATAAAAAAGCCCTGCATGTTGATTACATTGCAAATAGAATAATCCTTTTTGCCAAGGAAAATGTCCTTTCTGCTCCTTTTGATCTATTTCCTTGTCCTCCTCATGAGAAGGCCATCCTTAATGCTTGCAATATATTCCTTGACAATCTCAAGCCTGTTGATCCTTCCAATCCAAGGAGTAATGTCAAATGGATTCCCCCTCCTATTGGGTGGGCCAAACTTAACTTTGATGGAGCTACCAAAGGAAATCCTGGCATGGCTGGAGCTGGAGGAATTCTTCGAGATCATTTAGGTAATTCCATTTTTGCCTTTTCAGAACCTCTTGGCATAATGACCAATCATTCAGCTGAAGCCAGAGCGGTTTGGAGGGGCCTCCAATTCCTCAAAGATACTCCTGGAAACATCATTGTTGAAGGAGATTCTTTAAATATCATCAACTACTTAAAGACCTCTAAGCCTAGTAGTTGGAGGATCAGATCCATCATGGAAGAAAGTAAGCAAATCCTTTGCCAGCAACATAACTTCATTGTTCAACATGCTTACAGGGAAGCCAACATGGTTGCTGATAGGCTTGCTAATTTTGGAGCTAACGCCCAAGGTATGATGACGTGGATGGATACCTTATCTCCTGAGGTGGATGAAATTATTAAGCATGAACAAAATAATATTACCAATGTTGAGACTTAAATTCCTCCTCATGTGCAATCTTCACCTTTTTTCCTCCCTTGTGATGTTCATGGCTCACATTCCTATCCTTTTGCTTGATCCCAATTCTGACGCCATACCTCACATCGGAATTAGGATGTTCAAAACCTTGTGTTTTTTTATTAATATTCTCACCGCCTTTACTTACGCCCATTTTCATTTCTCGGTTACCAAATTTTGTTCCTTCCCCGAAACTTCTTTCAGCTTGATTTGTAATCATTTGCTTCCCACTTGCATTGATATGCGTATTTTCTTTTTTCCGAGAATCATCTTAAACCTTCCTACTGTTTGGTCCTTCCCGAGACCCTGCGTTAAGATTATTCCCATCCTTTTTGTGTCTTGGGCTAGGGCTTCTTACTGGCTATGAATTTTGTGCACCTGGAATGGTCAGTTACCTCCTACGTTATTTTTCCAACCTTTTTTTTGGTGCTATGTCCAATATCTTAAAATCTGCTTTGACCTTTGCCCTAGCCAATCCTCACCTATTACGGGGCTTTTTCCTTTTTTGACGTGGCCTTCTTGGTCTTCAAACGGAGGTCCCAGAGGTGATTGCCTTCTCCTTTTAACCGATTCGTTGCATGCTCCGATCATTCACCAACCTTCTACGTCTTTGCATGTCCTGCTATTCCCTTTGCCAAGCTTTCCCCTATTCTGTTCTTTGTTTGCCATCATGAAGGAAAGCAAACTAGTTTTCATCGAACCTGTTGTGTTTGAACTTAACCCTTTGGTCAGAGAGGTGTGGAAGGACAAAACCAAAAGTGCTTTGATCGAGTTCTTCAAGCTTTTTATTGACACCGATGAAGGTGTGACGAAGACCTTTGCCGAGACCTGGAACAATGGTTTTTTTATAGTCCATGGTGTGGAGTTCCACATCACCTTCGAGCTGCTGGCAGAACTAACCGGGCAACCTTCAGAAGGGAAGGTCATAAGGCGTAACAAGCACAACTAGGATGCTGAACTGGTGTTTTTTGAGAAGAATTCAGAGGTTTACAAAAACCACAAAAAAGGTTTGTATCGCAGCCACCTTTCATCTCCCTGGCAAGAAATTTTAGTTCCCATCATGCAGTATCTAACATGTGACAACCCTGAGTCCCAACTATGTTGTTTCCACTTAGCATTCATAAATCATTTCCATGATGCTAAGACAATGAATATCCCTACCACCATCTTCTGGTCCATTGACTATAATATCCTTACTCGGTCTAATAAATAAAATGGGTTACCTTGCCACCAAGGGCTTTTCAATGTCATTTACAGGTATCTCCTCCTTAAGTTCCCTGTAGGCAATATTCCAGCCTCTGACCCTGAGGAAGAGGATTCCTCCTCTTCGCCCAGCCCCAAAGTTTCAAAATCCAAAAGGAAGGCTAAAAATGATAAACCCCATTCTGCATCTGCGTCCCATCTTAGGAAGAAGGTCAAAGTTCATACCACTCCTGTCAGAAGTTCCCAAAGGCTTAAACATAAAGAGTTGGCTGAAACCCCTCCTTCCTCTTTGGAAAAACCCTCAAAGCCTCATTCCAGCTCGCCTGACCTTGTCAAAAAGTACCTTCACAAGTTGGCCATCCACGCTACTTCGCAACCATTGATCACCTGGAAACAACCCATGCAGCTATCGACAAAGCAATTATGTGTCTCAAGGAACAGAGGCATTCTCTGAGCCTGCTATTTTTCTGTGACAATTTCAATGATACATCAATGATTTCTGCTTCTGAAGTTCCATCTGAAGCAAAATGAGGGGCCAAGGATGATGATGTGGTTGAAATCACCAAGAATGCTAGCTTCGAAGCCCTGAAGGACATTCCAAAAGACACTTCAAAGGATGATGTCAAGGACACCACCATGGAGAAAGGTGTCAATTCTCCTTTGCAAATTGACGTTCCTCTCTGAGCTTGTTTGCGGTCTTCTATAGCTGAGGGCATCCTTTCTCTGGGTCTTTTCCTTTGATCTGAAGGACTACAGGTTTTTTGGTTGACTAGTTCCTATTTTGCTCCTTTACGGTCCTCTGTCCTTGAGGAAGGCTCTTTCTGGGTTGTGCTTGCCTCTGTTTCTCAGTGTTGTTTTGTCAGTTGTTATCTTGAATCCTTCTGTTTCTTCTTGTTTCAATGTTGTACAAGGCATTAGGGCGCCTTTCAAATGCCCTGTTTTGAATAAAATTAACTTACCAAAAAAATTGAAATGTGTGACTAAAAAAATGTAATATTTTATTTCTATGCAAATAAAGCAGTCAGCTCAAGGTATAACTATTACTCATTCCAAGTATGTTGAATCTCTTATGCTAAGATTTAAAATAAATGGTTGTAAACCTACTAGTGGGATCCTAACAGAGTTGTGGGTTACAAGTTGACGAAGGATTCTTCTCCCCTTATGGATGCAATAGTCTATAGGTTCTTGGTTGGTATTTTGATTTACATTAAAACAATTAGAATAGACATTATATATTTTGTTAGCTTGGTTGCAAGATTCATGTCCTTTCCTCATGAGTCCTATTGTTGAGCAACCAAGAGAATCCTTAGGTATATGAATGATATAACATAATTTATCTTATGTCATTATGCTATTAATTTGTGTGATGTTGAATCATAATTTATCTTATGTCATTATGCTATTAATTTGTGTGATGTTGAATCCTAAAATATGTAGATTGGAAAGAGAGCCTTTATCATAGGAATAGTACATCAGGTTATATTTTCTTCTTTTTTGGAAAATTTGTGTCTTCAAGTAGCAAAACAAAACAAACAGTTATATTATCTACAATTGAAGTAGAGTATAAGGTTGTATCATTCACTTGTATTGAATCTATTTGGATGGAAATGATCTTTGAAGACTTGTGAATGGATATTTATAAATCCATTAAAATCTATTATGACAACACCAATACTATATCCATGACAAAGAATCTAGTGTTTCATAGCTTATGTAAAACTTATAAACATATACCATAACTTCACTCATGACATGGTAGGAGATGAGTTTATAGCTCTCATGTTTTGCAAATTTTAATATCCATTTTTTGATATATTAAAAAAGGATTTGAATAGAGATATATTTTATATTTTGTTAATATGATTGGAGTATGAAATATCGACATGAAGAAGGAAAATGAAAATATTATAATATCTAACATTTCACTCCTCATGTATGTCATTTAGAATTGATAATTATAGTCTGTGATTAGAAAATAATAATAATATAAAATTAAAAAATAGCACACTTCTTATAGAAGTTCTTTATTGCTACTTTTAGTTTAGAAAAAATAATTGTAGTTGAATAAGGGGTTTTCTAATTTTATTTAGAATTTAATTTTAGCTAGATTGGAATATTTTATGTAAGATTTAATTTTGTCTAGCTTACATTTTTTTCTAGATTGGAATATCTTATCCATATCTAATTTTATCCAGATTGCATTTTTAACTATATTGGAATATTTTATTTGAATATGATTTTATGTAGATTTTATTTTTAGCCAGATTAAAATTTTTATACAAATTTAATTTTTATTTGAAATGCATATTTAGCTCGATAGAAGTTTTTATAACATTTTATTTCGACCTAATTTTTATTCATATTTCAATGCATGTAAAAGAAAAATAATATTATATTCAGATCTAATTTTATTCTCATTAATTTGGGAAAACTAGGTCTATATAAGGAGGATCTTGTAACAATTTGAGATGAATCTCTTTAAGGTCTGCAAACAATCTACAAGTAAACTATACTATATTTCAACTGCCTTTATTAATAAAGTAGTACTATTGGTGAAACATGTTTTTTCCTAATTTTATTGGGATTGAATTCATGATGTTTTCATATTTTGTTAGCTAAATTGATTGTTTCATTTTTGTAGGATTTTATGCTATTATTACTAATGTTTTTATACTATATTTTATATGAAATCTCCAACTAATCTTGATGTGAAAAAGTTCCATCCATTAAATTTTTTGAAGCTTGTTGTAGTTCTTTGGATTTCGTCAATAGCACTTAAAATATTTAATGCTAACCAAGTTATAGTCCACGATTGTTATAGTAAAGAACACCTAAGATAGTTATCCTACTAAGCCCTATTACTTAAATATGGGAAGTGAATGCCTAATATGGAATATTCAAGATAGGCTCACCAATTTTTGTAAGAATAATAAAAATAAGTTGAAATATTGTTAAAATTGTTATGATAAATGCTCAGTACATTTATCAAAATAACAAAATAAATAGAAAGAGAAACACAAATACAATAACCAAGCTAATGCTATTCTAATAAAAATGAATAAAAATAAGTATTTACAAGTCTAATCTTAATGTAAAACATTAGTACTTTATATCATAGTGCACCAAAAACCAAAAAATTATTAGTATTGTAATCTCAAATTAAAAACTACCTAATCCTATTATATCTTGCTCATAACATGATCAAAATACTAAGGACCATACTTGGAAAATATATAGAAGATTTTAGATCCCTTGGGATTAGTCCTTGAGCAATAACTTTGATATTTAGTTATGAATATTGATTGTGAACTATATTGTTCTCCATAAAAAGAAATAAACCATTAATTAATGGATTTGGTTATACTTATGTGGACATGAGTGATTGATCAAGTAAAAAGAAATGTTGCACAATCATAACAACAGAGGTAGATAGTTTTTAAAAACGTTAAGATAAAGACAATGAAAGAATTATTTTTTCTATATTTTAATGAGGAAATAGAATGAATACTTAATGGAAGAGATGAAAAACTTTATTTTTAAGGCTTATGTATGGATTATAACCTTGTCCAAGCCATAAATACATAATTATTAATCATAATGACATGTCATTTTTTCACTAGGTATACAAATATGTTAGGATTTATATATCTATTTGTGGTGATATACAAAGTCAAATAGGAAGAGAATACCCATGTATTTAATGAATGCTATTTATATGGCATGGTGGATCCACTTCATCAAAATGGTTGATTATATGTCTAGACTCCTCTCTTCAATCACCCTCTTCATGAGCATAAGTAATACCTCTTATATGGATACTATTTTAAAGATTTATCCTACTATAGGTAGCTCAATGATAATGTATGCATACTCCAAGGTAATCATAATGTCTATCTACTCATTCGGAGCAAGATTACATAAGGAAGTATTGGTGATGATGTCTGAAAAAGAATAAACACACAATATAGTACATTGTAAGAAAATGTATAGTAGGTTGAGTAGGATTTCTAGTCTATATTATTTTGGAGGCTTTAAATGTAATGTTTTGGCTATGTTGCTCCTACATCCTTGGTAGCTCTTTGTACATGTATAGGTTATCTTTCATTACCTTGTGTGTTTGTTACAACCACTGTACTAGTATTTGATATCAATGTTGTGTCTTACTTAGTTGTATCCTTAGCCTCAACTTATCTTGCATGCAATGATTACTATTGGTCCATTCTAAAAAATTATTATTCTCTTAAAAATTGTATGTTTATGTTGACCATGATCACAATTATTGAAATCCATCATTCGTATTTTTGTAGGACTATGATCATCCCAAGTAGCATACAATTATGTTGATTGATTTGGATGAAAATCATTGGCTTTGAGCAAGATAGCCATATTCTATACAATTTATTTTCATCATTAAATTTCACCATGATTACAATATTTTCAAAGTGATAACCCTTGTCTACCTTAATTTATTGGCTAATTATTACAAATTTTGGATTATTTTCAACTACCATACCTAGATATTATTCACAAGTGTGATGTGGTGGTTCCAATGGTAATTTTTACATCATTATTTCTACTTAATTACTAGTCTAAGTTTTTTATTATTAATTTTGTTTCTTAATATTTGTTTACTTTTAGTCAACAATTATATAAGTAGGTTAGGATTCCTACCTTGCTAGCACTACCTTATTGTCTATTTTTTATCTTTGTTTGCATTAAAATATGAGTTCATATGAGTGTCAACCAAGTCCATTATGAGAGAAAATTAAAAAAATTCCCATATTTATATTTTTGAAACATTTTCTTGCAAAAATATTTTTTTACTTAATATTTCATTGTGTTTTATAGGAATATGAAAATGGAAAATAATTTAGACGTTTTCAATCACTCAAGACTCTTATATGCACTATTTTTTGCTCATTTTGCACCTATCTATCTTTCCTTGGTGCTTTTGGCATTTTTTGACAAATAAATTCTTTTAAAGTTACATGGGGCATGTAAGGATTATTTTCATCTAGTAAAAGTTTTCAAGAGCACATATAGGTAAGCATTGCGTATGTTCTCCTCCACTTCTGAATTATTTAACTATGATTTTTATCTTTTGCTTAGATAGTACAATCAAACTAAGAAATATATTTGTATTATTTCATTTCTGTTGTTTTTGATATTACATAGCACTATTTTTTTCCCTAAGGGATCACAATTTGTTATCCCTTATGAAATAATCTATGGTCCTTAGGGACAAGCAATATGTACTTTTAAAAATAAAACTAACAATAAAATTTATGTGGTGGATATATTCTTACTACTAATATAGGTCATACATAGGCTAATTTTATTAGTCCATGGGTAGGACAATGATAATCCATGTTGGCCAAATATATTAGATTCTTTGTAACACTCGATTTGGCATCCTTTCCCCACCTTTTATTTGTAATTTAAATTCATAAAATTCATAAACATTTTAAATACATTTGTTAGTATGATTAAGGGGAGTATTTAAATATGTCCCCTATATTGCATCCCCATAATAAATGGTGCTATTATAAATTTTTATGGTATTTTTTTATGTTTTTAGTTTCTTGTTCAAACCTTATATAATGTTATAACTCTATAATAGTTCATTGTTATGATCAATGTGTATGATTTTATCACTTCAATAATAGTGTAATATAGTCGTCGATATTTAAATGGAATGTTGTCATTATTTTTACTAAACATTCATTCCATTTTATCATTAAAATTTTTAAAATTCTATTCTTCTCTTCACTCTTTTTTTTCTAGTTTTTTAAAAACCCATTACCTATTATATCATCATAGTACATGATGCCTTTCTACTTAATCCATATCTCTTGTTCTTGTAGGTATTATAATGATTATTGGTCATTGGTTTGTTGCTTTCTATGGAGGACGATGCACAACATCAACCATTATAGTTTAATATTGAAATTTTTATTCAATGACCAATTGTAAGTTATATAGAATCCTCTATGTCAATCTCAATATATCCCTTCCATAAAATTTTAATGATATTATAAGGCAGATTAATTAGTTTTGAGTGTTTATTGCTTGGATATCATATAATTGATATTTTGATTCTTTATTACCCAATGTATGGAGTATTATTTTCTATATTAGAATTATGATTGAAAGTGTATTATTAATAATTTTAATGTAGATATATATATTGCTTTACTTAATTTCATTTTTTTTATTGGAATAAAATTTTCTCACTTGTTGCACTTATTTTTTTACTACTCCATTGTTCTAATTAAAGTATTTTACATTTCTATGAGTTATGCTCAAAATTTTCCATAATATTTTGGTGAATTTAGTGCATGCTTACATTTTGAGGTATTCATCTATTAATGTTTAACCAATAGAATATAGTAGGTTAGATTCCATAGGTACAACTTTAGCTACTAAATTTTAACATAGATTATCATAGTAATTTCCATAGCTTTTATCCTTTTCTTATGGTTTATTATAAAAATCCATTCTTGTTGTGGCTCGAAAGGTTTCTAATACGTCTATATCTTGGCATATTCCTCAAGGATTTGTATTTTATCTAAACTATGATTGCTTCTAATTATTTTTATACCTAATCATATTGCTCTTATTATTTTGATCTAAGTAGTAGAATTGTTAGCAGATGTAAGAAAAATCAAGTTCAAAAAAATTAAAATAATTTAGCTTATTGTATTTATATGAATAACTATGTTCTTCACCCTTATTACCTTATATGTGTTGAAGAATATATGCACGTAAAAGGTTTGGAAAATAGAAAATAGAATTTTGATGATGAATATGATAGGGACCAAACCAAGGACTATGAATATATAACATGGGGTCTCAAGGTAATTCAATAGCTTTTATCTTCTCCTCTAGAGGAAAGCATAATGCTTTTCCATGATCATTGCTTAATGAAGCAATCATGGATACCTCTATATGTATGCAAAAATCTAATATCAAATAACATTTTCAAGAGTCCCAATCTCTTCCTAATCCACAAGATGAAACACTAGCTAAGTATATGATACTATAAATGTAACATAAATAGTCATATAAGGGATAATTAGAGGTATATGGAAGCTAAGATATGAGATATGAGTAGATATTTATGTAATATTATGTAGAACATAATTTGAGCAACATTGTTAAATTATAATCAAAATAGTAGTAATAAAACCCCTATAGTTTAGGCTATTATACCTTCCTACATAATAAATGCTAATGCCCCTCCTCTACCTCCATAGCTTTCCAATTCTAGATCAAAATGCCTTACTTTAGACCATAGTTTTTGAAACTACCAAAGTCCATCTCATCCCCATAATGTGTGAGCCATTAATTATTTTTGGTATGTTCCTCATGTTTCCTATGATGGTATAAATAATGTCTAAATTTCCACAGAAACATTTGCTACATATTATGAGTACCGATCATAGAACAAGAAGCCATTATTAAAACTTTAGGGCCTTGATAAGTCATTTTCTTGATTAGCTTATTATTTTACCAAAGCATTGATTTAATAGATACTATTATTATAAAATTTAACCAATAGTTTAAGGATATTATAAGTGTAATGGAAGCAATGAATGTGTTAGCTTGAAATAAGATCAAAATATATTGATACCTAAATTACATATGTGGTAAGACTTAATCTAATGCTACTAAGATATTAACTAAAGATATAACAACTAGATTATTTGTCAACAAGCTAAGATCCATGAAAAAATCCTTATCATTTATCTCCTTAGATAATATCCTTTAAATGATCAAAGTCTTTGAGTATTGAAAAAAATAGATATTCAAAAACTCCTAAAACATAACAATATTAATAAAAATATATACATCAAGATGCACATTAGGCTTGGCTAGGAGTGCCTCAATGACTATCACATCATACAAGTTGAGGCAAATAAATCCTATGAGGGAACTAACTTGGATTAGCTACGTCTATTATTAAATTGGATTGTGGAAGCCCTCATGATATTGAGTTTACTATAGAGGAATCCAAGGCATTAAATTTAGAAGAAAAATATTTAAAAGGATAGCAATTGATATAACATCATGGTCCAAGGTCCTCTAATTTGATCTCCTATCCAAAGTCGAATTCAATTTGATGGTGAGGGTGGGAAAACAAAAACTAGTTCTAAAACTACTAAATTTTTCTAAAATTTGAAATTATTTGATGTAATTCATAGGATTTCACAATTAAGAATTGTAACTATACTCTTTTTAAGAATATTTAGTAGCTAACTCTCCATTTATTGTTAAAAAAATATTGTTCTTTGTAGAACTATTTTTTAAAGTTTTTTCTTGCTTGAATTTTGCTTAATTGCCAATAAAATCTCTAAAATTGAACTTTCAAGTTTTTTCTAAGTTAGGATAATTCTAACTATGGTCTCAATCATAGCTTCAAGATTCTCGTGAGTTTTTTTTTTTAGTTGAAGAAAATTCTACACTCAAATAACTAGTTCAAAAGTAAATCTCCTTTAATATGATAAGTTCAAATGAAGATAAATATAATTCCACTATCCATTGCTATACTCAAATTGAAAACTACATATTATGATCTTCATTTTTCTTAAAACTAAATATTAATTCTATTAATCTTAAAAATAACAAAGTTGTTAGATAGAGGTATGTGATTATATTTTTCACCCTAAATATTTTGAATTTATAACCCAAAATTTGAACACAAAATATTAAAATGTAAATCCTCAATAAATAAAATAATAATAGTAAAACAAACTAATAAATAAAAACTATTATCCCTTGTATGGAGGTCAATACAAAAAGGTTAAATGATTTTGGATAGTTTAGAACTATCTAAATTTTCAATTTTGAAATCTATGTTCATATCATGTGTGTGGGGCTGGCCCTCTTACTTTTTAACGTTAACTTGATGATACAAGTCTAATAACATGTTTCATGATTGAAATTTCATTCCTAATAAAACATAAATCTAGCGATGTGCATTTTAACAATTACAGACAACAAATAAACAAATTTAAAGAAGACAGTCAAATGGAAAATTAATGTTCAATCAAACTTGTCCTTATTTATTTATTTGAAGAACTATCGATAAAATAAATAAGGATCCATCGTCTGTGTGACCAAGGTCGACTGGCAACTACTGGTAGTTGTCAAGCCCATTGGGCCATTTGTATGCGTATTTAGGGTGCTCAACCTTCTATAGATGGTGTCATAAAATATTTAATTAAAAAGAGACATCAGACAATATAAAACAAGGAGATACACGACAGACAAAAACATGGGAGAGATGTTTTGGTTCACTATCAGGCCTGAGCAACCTTCTATAGAAGGCAGCCGTACTCCTCTTGGAAAGGCTTCGAAGCTCAGCGTAGTTAACTGTCGCACTAATTGTTTAAATAAATATGGTGGGGCTGCCATCGAAGGAAGCCGCGCCATCTCTTTCAAAGAATGCCTACATAGTGTCAGCAATAGGGCGATTATATATATAACACGAGGACAACGATCATCGCTACGAAGAGAAGGTGGGCGTTCTACCATCTGTCTCGCCCACCTAAGATTGCTATTCCCTTTGAAGAATAGCGACATTCTTTTCTATATAATTACTATAATATTTTATAATATTACTATATAATTTTTATAATATTACTATATAATTTTAATATAAAATCAATAAACATTTCATTCTTATATAATTAATTTTAAAATATATATTTTTAATGCGCCACACTTACACCTATTAATTAGTCAAAGACATGAGGTCTAGCTCGTAAACAAAAATAGATATAACTAAGATTTTGAAGTTCTTTAATGTCTAATACAAGGGATCCTATATCTTTTTATCAATCAATGTACATTAAAGGATAAGATAAAGTTTAAGTGGTTGGATGTATTTAATATATTTCAAACTTTAATAATTAATAAGATATTTAGGTATATTATATTTTTCAATTGAGTTTTAATTTTAAAATTGGTTAAAGAATATATATAATTATTAAATTATTATAATATTAATATTGATAGTTTGCTTATATTTAATATAATTATAGTCTTTGCTGTTACTTTTTACTTATATATTGAGTTGGTCCAAAGTTGAAGATTTTATTAAGTGGGAAAGGAAGAGGAGGTTCTAGAAACAATTTTTTCAAAGAGTATTTGAAAATAAGGAGACCATTTAGCCTGGGGGACCATTTATAATCATATTAGACTTTATAGTATTGCGAAGATATGGAGGACTCTCTCATTTGGAAAGCCAAAAGTGAAGGTTGTTACTCTGTTAGATTAGCCTACCATATTTTTGATGCAGATCCTCAGTGTTGGTTTTTACCCATAAAAGTTTAGCTTGAAATATTGACTGCACTCTGAAAGTAAATATTTTTTATTAGTTGATTATTCAAAATAAATGTTTAACAGTAGAAAATATTTGCAAGAGGGGGATGGCTCTGATCAATAGATGCTACCTATGTGAGGTTTCAAAGGAAACTTATCAGTATATTTTTTCGAGTGCCTCTTCTCAGTTTTAGTAGTTTCTCAAGTGTTGTCCACTCTAGATGTCAATTTGGTTTTACCAAACACTATCTCGGATATGTTCTTGCAGTGGACTTCTCCTTTCAAGTCCCCTTGATTGGAAAAAAATTAGACTTTCTTGTTTCTACATTTGTTTTGGAGCATTCAAGGCATGATCCAGATTGGATTTCTTCTAGAGCTCTTGGATCTGCTATGGAGAATGTATCTCATTGTTTCTTGGATCTCAAAGTGGGTTATTTGTATGAAAGCTGCATGGAGGCTAAAATTTATTTTCCAGGTTCTTGCAAGTCGTCTAAACCACCTGCTACCTTGACACATTCAACCACCTCATGGTGCCCTCCTCTTGAGGGCTAGGTCAAATTGAATTTTTATGGTGCATCAAAAGGAAATATGTGCCCTACAGCTACTGTGGGGTAATTAGAAATTCTAAGGGTGAGTTGATTGGTGCATACACAGAGAAAATTTCTATCCAAACCTTTAATTTTACTAAATTCGTGGGTATCCTTCAAGGGCTACTATTGGTAGAAACACTTAAATATCGTAAAATTATTGTAGAAGGTGACTCTTTAAATCTAATAAATATTGCCAATTCTATTAGCAAGCCTCATTGGAGCATTTCAAATATTCTAGCAAAGGTGTTTAGACTTTTAAAATGAAGAGAGGAGTTCAAAGTTTAGCATATTTATCGGGAAGGCAATAAGGTGGCGGATTATATGGCCAACTTAGGTCTTTCTCAACAAGGCCTGAGGGTCTAGTTGGATAATTTCCTCCAGGACCTTGAATCTCTTGTTTTCGATGATCACAATTAGCTACTGGTTGTGCGTAATGCTTGGTATGAAAGTTCACTTTGTGGACTCTTTGCTCGATGTTTTATTTTATGCTTAATTGGGTGGGCCATCTTAATTAGTGATCTTCACAAGTTCCCTAACATTTTTTATCTGAATATCATCGGTTGGATACCTTTGTGTGGATGTTGGTGAGAATTTTCTTGGCCTCAGTCTTGATGGTGTCCTCATTGTATGCTCTTATAGAGATATGGTAATTGTTTTTGCTCTTGTGGTGATGTGGTGATGTTTTTATCTATTTTGAAGGAAAAGCACTATGCTCTTCTAGGTACATTGCAGGTTGTGGTCTCCTTTGTCAATGAGATTCGGGATGTGGTTAACAAGCAAATGGATATGGCAACCCCAAACTAGCTCTGCTATGATGTTATTTTGGTAATTGATATCAGGTTATATTTTATGTTGGTTTTATGGGGCCCTCTTTGTTTTTTTTTGCTGAGAGAGACCTGGTTCCTTTAGTTGTTGTTATCTAGCTTTTATGGTATGTTGTTTGTATGGGACCCTATTTATTTTTCCTTGTTTAGAGTGACCTATTATTCCTACCCCTTGGCTAGTTTTGATTTAGTATTGTAGTTTAGTGTATTCTTATGCCCTATATCTACCTATTGTAATAGGTTTGGGGACCTCAAAAACCCTTCGTTTACCAAATAAAAATAAATAAATCCTTTCAATTCTACATAATCAATTTAAATAATATAATTTTTTTTTGGACATAAGGTCTAATTCACAAACAAAAATAGATATAACTAATATTTTGAAGTTTTTTTACTTTCTAATAGAGGAGCCTATATCTATTGATCAATCAATGCACATTGGAGGATAAAGTATACGTGGTTAGATGTCCGAGACTTGAATAAGATACCTAGGCATTGTCAACATCCCATGGCATTTTGGCATGCTATGGAATAGTCAAGATATATATACTTGGGTATGTATATATGCGTGTGAATGGGAGAATGAAGTCACACTAGAGCTATGGAGGAAATCATAATCTAACTACAATAATTCTAGAGTTCTAGGATGTACAGATCTTAAGGTTAATAAAAGAATAGTAATAAAAGAATTTAACTAATATATTATAAAAGAGATAACTTAAGAAATTAAGTAAGCTAGATTTTTATGTTGGTTTGTTTATTGAGAAAAATATTTTACTTGGTATAATTAATAAAATATAAAAATAAAGAGGAAATAAACAGATCGGGATATTACAATGTTTTATTTTATTATTATTTTTAGTAATTTTGTTATTGGTAAATTTGAGAGTACATTGAAATTATGGAAAATATAAAAATACATTATATATACAAGGACTAAAATCTCATTTAATGCATGATATTAATTTAGAATTAATATAAGTGGGATTTTTATTTGTTTGATTTTGGGAAGTGTGATAAACCTCTATGATCTATGTATAGGGCTGAGCAGTCTCCTTCGAACCTTGATTCCTCATAGATCTAAGAGCTATACTTATCAATAGAGAATTTAACACACACCCACCCCCTCACATACTCACCCATGCCAAGGTTTGAACCTTGAATCTCCCAAAGAAGAGCCAAAGACCGAACCTATTTTAGAAAATTTATTAAGATAGTTCTTTTTAGTAATTTTACAATTTTACGCAGCCTTATTTTTTAACAAGGTGATGCAGGAGCATCCAGTGACACCTGATGCAAAAGCATCTAGTGGCAGGAGGGCCACTTCTAAAAATTTGACCAAGGAGGGAAGACGTCGTGATTTTGTGACAAAAGAAGCGAAAGAAGGCAAGGAGAAAAATATGTCGTGATATCACGACAGAAAAAGTGTCACGATATCGCTGCACAAAGAGGAGAGAGGAACCAACGAAGAGAACTATCATGATATCACAATAAAAAATGTGTCGCGATATCGTGACACAAGTGAAGAACGGAGCCAGCAGGGAGAAGCTGTCGCGATATCGCGATAGCAAATGTGTCGCGCTATCACGACACAAAATAGTGAAACAAGCTAGTGGGGCCAACTGTCATGATTTCATGGCAGGTTTCATCAGAGAGGCGAGGGTGCCAAAGATGTCATGATTTCGTGGCATGTCACGATTTCGCGACACAAACAGGAAGGAGGAGGCTGCAAGCAAAGATGTCGTGATTTCGTGACATGTCGTAGTTTTGTGACCCAAAAGCAGAAGGAGAGTACAGAAGACAAGGATGTCATGATTTCATGACATGTCACAGTTTCATGACCTGAGGAAGAAAGGAGAAGCCAAAAGCTAAGATGTCACAATTTCATGACCCGGAGGCAGGATGAAGAGCGAAAGAGGAAGATGTCGTGATTTTGTGACATGTCATAATTTCATGACCCATAGAAAAGAGAGAAGGTGCATTGGAGTAGATGTCGTGATTTCATGACATGTCATAGTTTCACGACCCTCCAAGGAGAGAGAAATCCAGAGGAGGAAGATGTCGTGATTTCGTGACATGTCACGATTTCGTGACCCGATGAAGACAAGGAGGCAAGGGAGCCGAAATTTTGTGATTTCGTGACTTGTCGTGATTTCGTGACCCAAAGGGGAAGAAAGGCGGCAAGGAAGGAAGATGTCGCAATATCGCGGCATGTCATGATTTTGCGATGCACAGAAGAGAAAGGTGACAGACTGAGAAGATGTCACGATATCACAACATGTCATGATTTCACGATAGGAAGAAGCAAGAGGAGGTGGAAAGAGAAGATGTCATGATTTCATGACATGTTGCGATTTTGCGACAAGGAGAATAGAGAGGAGGCGAAAAGAGAAGATGTCGCGATTTCGTGATGTGTCACAATTTTGTGACGCGTAGAAGGGAGAGAAGGAGGAATGAGAAGATGTCACGATTTTGTGACATGTCATAAAATCATGACCCAAAGAGGCGGAAGGAAGCAGGAAGAAAATATGTCGCGAGATCGCGACATGTCATGATTTCGTGACCCAAAGTGGAAAAGAGGAACGAGGAAGAGAAATGTTGCGATAGCATGACATGTCATGATATCACAATCAAAAAAGAAAAGGAAGGGCAAGATAAGGAAGATGTCACGATATCGTGACATGTCGCGATATCACGACCCCTATTACAGTGCAGCTGGAGGAAGAAGACGATAGAGGTCAAGCAGCAATTGCAGAGCAGGGACGACACGTGGCACCAAGGTGTAGTAAAAGCGAGCAAGTACCAAGAAGCATGGGAAACAAAAATGATGGGTCACACAGAGTAATCTGACAGGAAGCGACGGTCAGACGGCGGTGACAGGGGTTGTGCAGAGTGAAGCCATGAATCAAGTTTTGTGATCCAATTTTTGTGAAATATGTTTCAGAGGGTCGGGGCCTCTATAAAAACCCAATTTTTGTAATAGACTTGGTGGTGGATTGGAAGATTGCACGCAGAGTGTAGTTGAAACTAAGCTGAGCACTAGTTATTGTGAAGCCTGTGGGCTATTACTGTAAAGGTTTTCTAGATTAATGAAGAGAATTTGGAATTGGTGAGAGTGCAATTTTCTTGTCTCCCATCAAGTGGTATCAGAGCGAATGTTTCTGAGTGTGCAAGCAGATCGCCAGCCGTGAGGCAGTTTGTGCCAGGATCTATGGTAGGGTTCTGAGAGAGAAGAGTGATTTAGGGTTCTGAGCATGTGAGAATATCACCGAAAGTGAGGCAGCTACACCAAAATCAATTAAGATTGTGAGAAAAGTGAAGAAATGTCTCCACAAAGAATCCGTAGCGGTGAGAGCGATATGGTGCCAGAGGAAGACTTTAAAGCTTTGCAGAGGCAAGTGCAAGCCCTACAAGAGGAACTACGCAGAAGGCATGAGGAAAAATAAAAAAGAAGAGAATATGGAGTGCGACGGTAGTTGAAACCATTAAAGGCTGCAGACGTGGGAGAGTGCAGTAGTGCTAGAATCTACCTGGGAGAAAGCAAAAATTTATCTGGCCAAGAGGCGAAGTTCAAGCTGGTTGTAGATGAGGAAGCATGCAATAGTGGTAGAATCTGTCTGGGAGAAGGCAGAAGTTATTTTGGCCAGGAGACGGGGTTGGAACAGGCTGTAGAGGTAGATGAATGTCTGGAGGTGTTACAGAAAGTGATGACCAGATAGCACAAAAGTGAAGATCACTTCTCCACAAACCCTAGGTGTCTGATGCAAGAGCATCCAGTGACACCTGATGCAGAAGCATCCAGTGGTAGGAGGGCCACTTATGAAAATTTGACCAAGGAGGGAAGACATCATGATTTCACGAAGTGTCATGAAATTGCGACAGAAGAAGCGAAAGAAGGCAAGGAGAAAAATATGTCGTGATATTGCGACAAAAAAAATGTCACGATATCACGACACAAAGAGGAGAGAGGAACCAACGGAGAGAACTATCACGATATCACGACATAAAATGTGTCGCGATATCACAACACAAGCGGAGAATGGAGCCAGCAGGGAAAAGCTGTCACGATATCACGACAACAAATGTGTCATGATATCGTGACACAAAATAGTGAAACAAGCCAGTGGGGCCAACTGTCATGATTTCGTGACAGGTTTCATCAAAGAGGCAAGGGTGCCAAAGATGTTGTGATTTCATGACAAAAACAGGAAGGAGGAGGCTACAAGCAAAGATGTTGTGATTTTCTAACATGTCACGGTTTCATGACCCAAAAGCAGAAGGAGAGTACGAAAGACAAGGATGTCACGATTTCACAACATGTCATGGTTTCGTGACTTGAGGAAGAAAGGGGAAGCCAAAAGCTAAGATGTCACGATTTCATGACCCGAAGGCAGGATGAAGAGCAGAAGAGGAAAATGTCACGATTTCGTGACATGTCATAGTTTTGCGACCCACAGAAGAGAGAGAAGGCGCATTGGAGAAGATGTCGTGATTTCATGACATGTCACAGTTTCACGACCCACCAAGGAGAGAGAAAGCCAGAGGAGGAAGATGTCGCGATTTTGTGACATGTCACGATTTTGTGACTTGATGAAGACAAGGAGGCAAGGGAGCAAAAATGTCACGATTTCATGACTCGAAGGGGAAGAAAGGAGGCAAGGAAGGAAGATGTCGTGATATCACGGCATGTTGCGATTTCATGATGCACTTAAGAGAAAGGTGACAGATTGAGAAGATGTCGCGATATCATGACATGTCATGATTTCATGACAGGAAGAAGCAAGAGGAGGTGGAAGAAGATGTCATGATTTTGTGACATGTCACGATATCGCGATAAGGAGAATAGAGAGGATATGAAAAGAGAAGATGTCATGATTTCGTGACATGTCATGATTTCACGACGCATAGAAGGGAGAGAAGAAGGAACGAGAAGATGTCACGATTTCGTGACATGTCATGAAATCATGACTCGAAGAGGCGAAAGGAAATAGGAAGAAAAGATGTCGCAAGATTGTGACATGTTGCGATTTTGTGACCCAAAGTGGAAAAGAGGAACGAGGAAGAGAAATGTCGTGATAGCGTGACATGTCACGATATCGTGATTGAAAAAGAAAAGGAAGGGCATGATAAGGAAGATGTCGTGATATCGTGACATGTCACGATATCATGACCCCTATTATAGTGCAGTTGGAGGAAGAAGACGACATAGGTCAGGCGATGGTTGCAGAGCAGGGACGACATGTGGCACCAAGGTGCAGTAAAAGTGGGCGAGTACCAAGAAGCATGAGAAATAAAAAATGATGGGTCACGCAGAGTAATCTGACAGGAAACGATGGTCAGACGACGATGTCAGGGGCCGTGCGGAGTGAAGCAATGAATCAGGTTTTATGCTCTGATTTTCATGAAAGATGTTTCAGAGGGTCGGGGCCTCTATAAAAACCCAATTTTTGTAATAGACTTGGTGGTGGATTGGAAGATTACACGCAGAGTGTAGTTGAAACTAAGCCGAGTGCTAGTTATTGTGAAGCCTGTGGGCTGTTACTGTAAAGGTTTTCCAAATTAATGAAGAGAATTTGGAATTGGTGAGAGTGCAATTTTCCCGTCCCCCATCACAAGGTGTATATATGGTTTTACATGGATCAATGTATAGTGCACAAAGGCCTTGGAGGTAATGAATAAAGATGCACTTGTGAGAAAGTACATTATGGTAGAGTGTAAAATTATCCTCATATTCTTTATGAAATTTCATTAATGTTAGCATCAATACATATTTAAATGAGATGAAGTCAAGTGGTAAAAAGTGTATGTTTCAAGTTTTAATATAGGTAGGAATTAATTTAAATAATAGAGTAAATTTGAATTTAAATTAATATTTGTTTAATTAGATAACTACAATGTTGTCAAGAGAAACTAACTACTAAGGAGAAAAGGTATGTTATGTATATATTAATAGGTGTTTCCATATATATTTAAAAATCTTTATCATAGTTTATTATGGTTAAGTCTAAACCTGGACAATAAAATCAACAAGTGTATTTCTATAATATTGCATATTGATGTCATAAAATGTCATGACACTAAGTTTAATCCATGAGATAAACTTCAATATGAGGTAAGAAGATCATATCATGGTAGAATTTGAGAGAAATAGAGTATTTTCCACTTCCAATATAGGGGTAACAAAGGTTATTATACATGATTAAATGACAAAGTACATTATGGTTTACTTGATTTAAACATTAAAAATAAAATTTGCACAAGGAATAAAGAAATACAATCTACAAGTTCATATTCAAGAGATAATGGTACAACAGAAGATGTATTTTTTTTTTAAATCAAATCAAATGAAAGAGGTCAATGTTAAGTTGTGTAAATCATCTTAATTTGAAACATGTAGGATAAAATCATCTCCTTGCAACAAAAATAAAATCACTAAAAAGTATATTATTTATACTTTACAGTTTTAATATTAATGCATATGGAAGATATCAATGGAAATTTAAGATGTTCACAATAGCATTAGAAAGCAATTACAATAATTACAATGGATGTTGTTCCTTTTGCTTTAGATTTTTTGAGGTAGAAACACAAATCTTTAAAACATATATCTTATTATGAACAATATGAAAATATAAGACACTCATGAAGGTGAAACTATATGTGGAAATGGAAAATAGAGAGTAAGGTCATCAAAATAAGAACAAATAAAAAATAAAATTAAATGAATATCAATGTAGGAAGTCAAAACCAATATCAAATTTGTTAAAAATAAGTGTGTCTAATTCCAATAATAAATAAATAAATAATGACGTAAAAATGGTATCATGGAAAATTAGGGTACAAATAAGACCCCTAAGATATGAGTTATATTTCTTAATTTTATTTAATAAAAGAAATAAAATAAAGTTGTTATGATAATATGTAACAAACACAAATGGGTAATTGGAATACTACACTATTTTATGGGAAAGGGTTTGATATGGTGTAACTAACCTATGACATCAAATGTAATATGTTTTTATTTTCATGGAAGTGGCCTCTCGATATCAAAACCTTTTATCAAAACACACACACACACACACACACAGATATATATATATATATATATATATATATATATATATATATATATATATATATATATATATATATATATATATATATATATATATATATAATATATATATAGAGAGAGAGAGAGAGAGAGAGAGAGAGAGATATTTCTTATAAAGCTAGATATAAATAGTTTTAACATATTCTAGAGTCTAAAAATTTAAAATTGTATGGTATCTATGTCCAAAATGTAATTCAATAATATTAATGATAATACACTAATCCAAGTAACATACATGTAGATATTTCTCCAAAGGATGTCTAAGTGAAGAATATAAACTATCTTCCTCATGAAGGATTACCTAAAGTAAAAATTATTGATATTGGGTAAATATTCTAGTCAAACATAATAATATCCTATTCTAATTTATATATCACATCATAAAATTACCACCTACTATGTAAAGATAACAATAATTTACTCTCCTCATCATTTCTAAACTTTAAATGACAAGTGATGATGAACTAATTCAAAATGGAACGATAATAATTTAGTAATAAACCTAGATAAATGTGATATATGCATTAAACCTATGTATTTGTAACTTATAGTATTCCAATATGTAGATAACACATACAAACTACTCATTTTATACCTCATAGATATTAAAATATGACTATGGAAATGGTGGAACACACCATAGTTGATTTCCTAAACTATTAGATCAAATAATATCTATGAATGGGATCCATGTATCAATGAGCTTATAAAATAAATAAACACTAGCTTACACATTCAAAATAACCTTGAAAGTGACTCATGTAGGCATACTAATATATTGATCCATTGAGCATTACAATTTAAATTGGCCAAAGCATTGGTATAGTAGATGATAAAATTTTACTCATGACATGCTTATTTAATGGGGCTAAGAAAAAAATTAGAGTTGTAAATATTTGTAAGTGTGTAAAGTAATAGGACATATTTAGGAGCAAAAATACTATTTTCTCTTTTGATCTTTAGTTAATCAAATATCCAATGTAATTATAATGAGCTTTAATGATTCTTGTAAAACCAAATTCCATTAAGGGTGTAACAAGGATCCACACCCATGGATGAATAAAAAAAATTTAAGTATCAAATATCATTATGTTAATATCTATTCCGTTATGATCCTCTCATAATAATAATTTTAAAATATAGACTATTAAAACTTTTTTACTTGTCAAAAATTATAAATATTAGGGCTCATCTATTATGGTCCTATTCTCATAGTCATTATTTTTTATTTATAGCATTTATAGCATATTTAGTACACATAGGTGAATTATATCATATATACAAACCCTATCAAAATTATAGGGTTTGTATATTTGATATAAATATACTATAACCCTATAAATATGCTATATATAAGTAGTAGTGGGGATCAAGTTCAAATTACTTATGAATTTTATTTTAAATATTTTATCATTATCATCTATTCTAGTTCAAAATTTACGGATAAAATAATCAATGGTGGATCATGGTTTAGGGGGATATTCCCTTTACTTAAGACCATGGAGTAAATTGTTTTCTATCAAGACACAAATTATTAAAAAGGTTCTAGTGTGGGTTAATATTTCTAACATATCATCTCATCAGTAAGGATGGTTAGAGGGAGATTCCATTAATTTAAGACCATAGAGTAGAAATTTTCCATGAAGACGTACATCATTAAAAATATTTTAGTGTGGGTTAGGATTTTTATACTTGCATATCATCTCATGAATAAGAATATTTTCAAGCAGGGTTATGCATAAGTGGTTGGACTTGAAATGTACTTGTAAAAAAATAGCAAATCCTAATCGAAATCAAGTTGAATCAAGATGAATCAAGATGAATCATAAGAAAATAAAATAAATCATCTTCACACAAGAATTTGGGAAATTTTTTGATCTATTAAAACATATTATAACTTCATAAAAACACCACCATTATATCAAGCTTGAAAAGAGCTTTCCAATGAGTACAAATATGCTTATGTTTGGATATATATTATGGCAAATTGACCCTAAGAAAAAATTGGTCCCAAAAATTTCAAGCAAATGGATCGACATTGAGGGTCCTCATATTCACCAATTTTTAATTTTGGAAATCATAATATTCATCCAATTTGATAATATTTGCCACTATGCATAACCAAGTTTTTAAGAATATTTGAAATTCCCTAGGGTTATTCATCAAGGAGGGGCCAATTAATAAGGAACAAAAAATACTATATATACACAAATATGTGTTACTATGGATATTTGAAATCCTTTGATAATAATATATTAATATAAAATCTAAAAAAGTGAATATGACCAACTACTAGATAGTAAAAATATCCCATTCTAATATCATAATTGTTATAGGACTCAATACATAAGACATGGTAAAGTAAAAGTGGTGAATAAAGAGAAGAAAAGGGTAAGACAAACATCAATATTAAACAAGAAAATCACACTATAATAGAAGCTAGATTAGATCAAGGATGTCCCACTCCAAATGAAGAGAAAAAAAATCCTATCTCTAACATTATATGGCAAATGCCACCATAGTTCACTTATATTAACCATTAGAAGAAATAAATAATTATACAAGGAATAAGAAATTACAATGTGCAAGCTCATGTCTAGAAGGATTTAAAGATGTAAAGGAAAATTATGACAAAAAAATATTCCAATAAATTATCTTAAGTTTTTTCAAGTAGCATAGAATCCTCTCTTAGAAATTATAATGAAAATGGCACATCAGTTATCCATTGCATTGTAGGAATTAATGAGCATCATAATAAGGAAACACATAATAAATATATGGATTTGAGGGCAACATAAGAAGGTAATTTCTTTAATGAGCATCATAATAAGGAAACCCATAATAAATATATGGATTTTAGGGCAGGTAATTGCTATGGAGGATCATATTTGGATTTTAGGTTTTTTAGGGCAACATAGAAAAAATTCTTTTGAGAATACCCCTTGCTCGTTGAGTTCTTCATAACAAGACAAAACTATATATTATAAGTCTCATTATAAGTATTGTGAAAAGATGAAGATATTGATAAATATGAAAGTGTTGGTGGAAATCAAATAAAGAGAGGAATATCCATGAATCAAAAGCAAATAATGATATTAATATCTTTAAAACTTATAAAATGAGGATTACAATCAAAAAATATAACTGAAGGAAATATAGAGAACTCGTTACTAGATATTGATTTACAGATCTCCAGGAAAACTAACTACAACTAATTTTAACATGTTTTAGATCTCAAAACTTCTCAATTGTATCTAAACTCAAAGGACATATATATATATATATATATATATATATATATATATATATATATATATATATATAAGTAATAAATTAATCCAATGGGCCTATAGTAATAAAGGATATGACCTTACTTTTTAGGGCTTCAGATGCCCCAAATTCTTGTGTGAAGATGATTTATTTTATTTGCTTAGGATTCATCTTGATTCAACTTGATTTCGATTAGGATTTGCTATTTTTTTGCAAGTACATTTCGAGTCCAACCCCTTATGCATAACCCTACTTGAAAATATTCTTATTCATGAGATGATATGCAAGTATAAAAATCCTAACCCTAAAAATCCTAACCCACACTAAAATATTTTTAATGATTTATGTCTTCATGGAAAATTTCTACTCAATGGTCTTAAATGAATGGAATCTCCCTCTAACCATCCTTACTGATGAGATGATATTTTAGAAATCTTAACCCACACTAGAACCTTTTTAATAATTTGTGTCTTGATAGAAAGCAATTTACTCCACGGTCTTAAGTAAAGGGAATATCCCCCTAAACCATGATCCACCACTGATTATTTTATCCGTAATTTTTGAACTAGAATAGATGATAATGATAAAATATTTAAAATAAAATTCATAAGTAATTTGAACTCAATCCCCACTACTACTTATATATAGCATATTTATAAATTTTTGATACATTATTTCTTGTAAAAAAGTGAAAGCTAATGGCAACTAAATTAATCTACTAAGAATTTTGTAAAACATTTCTAATTATTTGTGGTAGGTTAATACATAATCCAATATGTTTCCTTTAGCATACCAACATATGGTATTATGTATGGACTAATAATAATATGTGATTTGCATAATATCATCATCAAAAAATAAAGTTTTAAAAAGTTAAGAACCTTATTGGGAACAATACTGCACTTAATTTTTTATTGAATAGAAGTAAAATATCCTCATGGTATAATTTTAAGGATCATGCAAATAAAATTAATTAAAAAATAAATAAAAGAAATTATTAATATATTTAATCTAGTTTTAAATCATTGATCTTAAATCATTAATAAATTTAAAACATAAGATAAAAATAAATAAATAATAATAATATTTTTTTAACATTTAAAATTATGACATTCAATCATTTATATTTTTATATTTTCAAAAACATAATATTAAATAATAAAACTAAAAATCCATCCTAAAATTTTGAAAAGTATAAATTTTGTAAATTATATTATAAATATTAAATAATTTTTTTTTATAAAATAATATAATATATATTAATAAATTTTAATCTTAAATATTTATTAAAAATTTAAGCTAAATTACTAAAAAGATATTAAGTTTGCAGCCATCACCATAAAAATAAAATCAAATGAAATAAACATGTTTACATTTTAAAAAACCATAGTGACAACAAACCTAAATTCATTCATGGATTTCTTAGACAACTCCAAGCAAATTAAAATTGATCCTAAGGTATTAAATTTAAGTGGAAAAGATTGTGATTTTAATTGCCATCCCGACTCATAAACCCTTGAGTCAGGGATGTGCAGTTTCCCTTTTAAAGGCTTGGTTTTTAGAGCATAATGAACTTAATATAGGAAGCTATATCAATATTTTCTCACCCTAAATACTCTTCTACCTATATTAAAGTAACAACTGGGTAAGAAGTTTATATTAATATTTTTTCACCTTAATACTCTTTTACTTATATTCTTACTTATACTAGCTTAGATATAAAGGATATATATCTAAAAAAGTCAAAATATATATCTTGGATGGGTGTTTTAGATATATATCCTTTATATCTAAGCTAGTTTGTTAAACAATTGCAATTTAGTTTGAATATTTTAAATGTTTGCAAAGGTTGGTTAGTCGACTGTTTTAATTTAAATATTTTAAATGTTTTTGTTAATGTCCGTTTTTTTTAATAAAAAAAAAATTGTTTACGGCGTTACATGTATGACCTCTTTGCCTCCCTCTTTGCCTCCCACCGTAGGAACTCTCGGCATAATTAAAGTAACAACTTGGTAAGAAGTTTTTTTAACGTGTGAGGCTTAAAAAAATTATTATATAAAACGCTGAGAGTTATCAATCTCGAGGTGCCTATTTTAGTTTAAATATTTATACAATATTTTATTAAACAGTTGCAATTTTAGTTTAAATATTTTAAATGTTTGTAACGGTTAGTCGAATTTTAATTTAAATATTTTAAATTTTTTTGTTAATGTCGGGTTTTTTTAATGAAAAAAAAATTGTTTACGACCTTACATGTATGTCTGCCATTGTAGGAACGCCCCTCGGATAATTATTGTTGTTATTTTCTTTAAAAGCACCTAATTCGAAATAGGCCTTGCCTTTTGCCAGCGACCAAACATTCTGAGAACCGAATATAAAACATTATTTTTTCATCGTTTTCCGTATATTTATTTGTACATCAAATAATATTTAGTTTAAAATAAGTGATATTGACGGACAAATATTTGGTACTATGAAATGATTGATTTGACCTATCCATGGAAGAAAAACAAGATAAATAAATTGTTAAGATAAATAAATTTAAACAAGTTGGTCAAAATTCAAATCAAATTATTGGAGACATTACTTGTAAGACTAAAACCTCCACTTTTTCGTTTGACGTCACTTGAGAAAATTCCCACGCATGAGAAACATATGTAAAGAATCTGACATACGAATGCTATTTGTCTTTTCTACATACAACTCCTTTTTTCTTAATAGATATTCCCCCTTGACATGTGACGATGGTATGTTCATCCATGGAAAAGCAAGGTGTGTAAGTTAATCTATACTTTCTATTAACCAGAGCAATTCTCTCTCTACATGGCACTAAAAGCATTACATAAAGTAATAATGGCAAGTCCCAGAAGAGGAGTTAAGGGAAGAATGGACTGAATGAGAGAAAGGAAAAGAAAGAAATTTTGGAGAAGTGGTTAAAAGGGAATGGGTCTGATTAATTAGGTTAGGTTGGGTATAGTTAATTAGAAACTTATATTTTTTAAGGTTTTAGAAAGATTATTCACAACTTTTAACTTTTAAATGGATATAAAGCTTTTTTTAGTTGAAATTATGATAATTTAAAGAATGGTTAAAGGTAAACTGTTTTATGTGGTTGGTTGTATATAAGAGTGTTATGACATGATCAGACGTGGATTTATTGGATCTAACTGGTGTGTAATGTGTTACCACGGGTCATTTTTTTCTATGTGTTCTTATATCTGAAATTTGTGTTACAACTTTTTATGTAAATAAGAAAGATCCATTCTCAAAGATCGTGAAGATAGCTTGGGATTTGGATTTAGATTTTGGCAAATTTGATTGGAACAATGGAATAACAAAACAGAATTTAGACCAGAGGAAAGAATTTGGAACATTCTAGGTAGAAAACTTTTAGTGACAGTGCAGGCTAGAACTCATGGAAACTCTCAGATGAGACAGTGCAGGCTAGAACTCATGGAGACTCTCAAATCACAAAGAATGAAGCAGATATATGAACACAATTCCAAAAACAACTGCAATAAAAACAAAAAAAAGTATACAAATAAAAAACAGTAGAAGTCCAAGTATTCTAAAGAAGAAGATAAATGGAAAGTTGGATACATAAAGAAACAAAGTTGAGAAGAGTTTTGAGCTTTGCAAAAAATACAGATTATCAAAATTAAATATATAACTTATTTTTTTAATAATTTTTTTAATTTTGTTTCATTTGAAAAATATATTATTCAATAAGAACGTTACTTACATTATGACGATGTGACCCGAATTCAATCTCCACAAATATAAGAAGTATGAATAAAGAAACATTTATCTTCCTATTTAGTTAATCAAAATTGGCAGGCACCAATGTAAAGGGAGTTCCTTGGTATGGAAGTCCGTTTGAGAAATATGTCATGAGATATGGACTTTTCCTAAATGTTTGTGTATCCCACACCCTCCCTTGCAAATGAGAATATCAATGGCTTATTTTCTGAGATCTAAGAACACGGCATTTCTGTAATACTTTCTTACTTTTTGAGATCTCTAACGGCCTACCAACAGTTTATCTTATAGAACCTGTTTTTAAATATACTTTATATGAAAAGATTATATATCTGGTATGAAAAGCATATCAAACTATATATCTCAGAATGTTACTATAAAAAGATATGAGCCTATATCTATGCCCTCTTGTGAGAAGCAAATCTAGCCAAGGAGAGCCCATCCCATCCACATACCTATGGTGAGAATAAGATATGCCCCTATCTCTAAGCAGTCCCTCCAAAGTGGTGACGACATCTCTTTACTTATTTTCCTTTCCATTATTAAGTGGGCTCATGGGATACGGGCAGAGTATTTTATGGGAGTTCTGAGGCACAAATGAAAATTTTTGTGAAGTTTGGCCTTATTATCGGTCACCTTCAGAGCTTTTAAGAGAGAAACAAGCATTATGGGGTTAGAATTAGTTGAAGCCTCTCAATCTCTATGGAAGGAAGGCACAGAGTGCCATGGAGGGTGAGAGATAGAGAAACAAGCATTATGGGGTTAGAGTTAGTTGAAGCCTCTCAATCTCTATGGAAGGAAGGTACAGAGTGCCATGGAGGGTGAGAGATAGGCATAGGTAGTGATATCGTATAAACATCAAAATATAATAGATTTAATTAATTAGGATGAGAGCAAGAGAATGGATTTGATAATATATATATATATATATATATATATATATAATATGGTGAAAAAATAGGGTTTTAAAGGGTCTAGAATCTTTTATATTAGAAAAGGCACACAAAGAGAAGGTTAATTAAGCACATGCCACAATCCACAATCCATAATCCACTTCGAAATTGGTCATAACATCAACAAATTAGTTACCTTCCCTTCCTTATAAATATGCTTAATTTTAACTTTTAACATACCATCTAGAATCTTCAAGGTGTCTTTAATAATATTTAGGATAAAACAATTGTTAGTCTTTCTAGCCTATAAATCCCGAATGATGTTCAAGGAGTCACCTTGTACAAGAAAATCTTCTAAAGCCCCTCTAAAAAACTAATGAATACCTAAGAAAAACATTTTAGCTTCAGCTATGTGGTTGGTCTACTATAATTTTCGATGTAAGCCCAAATGACCTTACCATTATCATTTCTAATAACACCCCGTCCACCATCCCCTCCTGAGGTTACCTTTGGTAGTTTCATCAAAGTTCAAAAATACCCACCCTTTATCAAGTTTATGCCATATAGTAACCAATATATTTTGAACAAAGGATATAGAAGTAGAAGACTCTAGATTCAATTTCCAACTAATAACAATCCCTTTCTCCACAACTTTCTCCCTACCATTTCCAGCAGCAAAGACAACTAGGTTATTATCAATAGGAAAATAAATCCTTCTAAACATAAAATAGTCATCCCTGGAAATATCCTTGAAAGTTATTTTGCTCCTCTCCCACCATATACCCCATATAAAATGAGGAAGGACTTGGTCGCACACCCTAGTGAGGCTATGATTGATAAAGGAGGATTTCCACTAAGTGAAAAGTTTCTTGAAAGTTCAAGGTAATGTCCACTTGACAAAAAGAGAATCCACTAAAGCATTGAGTATGTTATTTGACAAATCACAATGGATAAAAATATGATCCACAAATTTAGCATCTTTAGTAAACAAGGAATAAATATTAGGAATATGGAAGCCTTTACATAAATTATCAATAGTCAAAAATTTGTTTTGCAAACACAGTCACAAAAAATACAATCTTGGGGATCAAATGAGGATAGCAAACCCTTTCCACTGGAAAAGATTCTCCCTTGGACAATGTTTGTGCCTCATATAAAGTCTTGAAAAAAATATGTTTAGGAGAATGAGTCCATAGAAGGAAGTCTCTATCATTATGTTGAGGAAGAAATTACTATTGCAAAAACATGTTCAATTTTTTCAAACTGTAAAAGATGTGAAGATCAACTATATGTAAAGTCATATGTTTCCTAATGCTTTTACCATTAGTGATGATTATATAATAAATTACTTTTTCTCCATATTTTAGTGAAAAAGGAGCCTTCAATTCATAAAACTCAGGTCTAAGAAAGAGGGGTTCAAGAAAAATCCAAGTAACCTCCTAGAAGAACATATCCTTTCCATTTCAAATATACCACTACATCCCCTACATAACCAAACATCTGACCCCTAGAAACCCATTCCAATTCACAAAGCTCCTAGGAGGAGAAGCTCTTCTTAAAAAATAAATTTGATTTTCTAGATACTTACCTCTCATAATATATTTCCATAGTTGATTCTCCTCAAGATATAATCTCCAGGCTATTTTTGCAATCACTGCCTTATTGAAAAAAAACAAATTTCTAATCCCAAGAGACAAGGGATATCCTCTATATATCCTCCACCCCATCCTCAAGAAATATCCTATTTATTTGACCAATCCTCCTTCTAACTTTGATGGGTATTCTAAAAAGAGACATATAATAGACAAGAATACTTTGGAGGGTAGCTTGAAGCAATTGCAACTTGACTGCTTGTAATAGGAAGTTATATTTCCACCCAACTAACTTACATTGAATTCTATCCAACACAGGAGACCACAACTCCTTCATCCTACCAATGAACAATGACATACATAGATATAAATAAGGAAGTTTAGCAATACCACAACCAAAAATCCCTATATTTATATGCTAAATATGCCCCTAGTATTCACAAAAACAAAAATTGAATTTTATGGAAGTTAATTTGTTGGTTGGAAGCTCTCTCATATAGCTACAAAATATTCATGAATTCCTTAGCCTCTCTCATAGTAGCCTCACCCAGAAGTATAGTGTCACATACAAATTGTTAAAAATAAACTACCTCTGCAATACCAACAAAACTAATACCCTTAATCATAGAGGACAAGGTAACAACAAGAATCAATCTACCTAAAGCTTCAACAATCAAAATGAAAAGATATGGAGATAAGGAATCACCTTTTCTAATACCTCTTTGACCCCCCAAAAAAACCTCTCAAAATACCATTAATGATGATAGAAAATTTAGTAGAGGAAATACAAACTCTAATCCACTTCCTCCATAGATCCCTAAAGTTAAATTTTTACAACATCTTGTCAAGGAAATCCTATGAGACCTTATCATAAGCCTTCTACATATCAAGTTTAAGAAGCATTACAACCAACTTGCTTTTGGACATAAAATGTAGAGTCTTATGAACCGTAATGATCTTATCCATGATCTACCTACCATGAACAAAACCACCTTGAAGATGAGACATCAATATGGGGAGAAGCTTTTTCAACCTATTAGTAAGTGTCTTAGTAAGCACCTTATATAGGGTATTGCATAAGTTGATACGTCTGAAACCCCTTAGAGAAGAGGTAACATGTTTCTTCAGAACTAAAAAAATATAGGTAGTATTCCATGCCTACAACAAAGAGGAAGAATATTGGAACTATCACAAGGCTTCTAAAATATCCAAACCAAGAAGGTGTTGAAACCTCTAAAAAAAACCAGAAAGGAACCCATTTGAACCAGTCGCTTTGTCCTCATTTATACTAAATAGGTTGATCCTAAACTCATCATTAGAAAAGAGGATACTCAAAATATTATTCATTTCAGCCATCACCACCTGGGGAATGTTCTTGAGAAGTTCCTCTGAAGCATCCCCATATTCCTCCATGTTTGTAGAAATAAAATCCTAAAATAAGGATACCGTGAAAAAGGAAAAAATACAATTAAATTGTTCTTTTTAAACTTAAAATCATAAGCATGTAAAATAGGTAAGTGGTACTAGTAGTTAAGAGGAAGATGAATCATTTCTAATCACCAAACCTCTCCTATTTAAGTTATGGTATGTGATAATAGGTGACAACATGAGTGGTTGGACTTGCAATACCTTAATACCATATCTCATAACCTCATTCAAAGTTGTTTACTTAGAGAATATTATATGCGATAATGTAAATATGAACATAAATAAGTGAGAGGTGGTAATATTATGAATCTAATGGATATAGAATGTATACTTGAGATGCCTACTGCTAATCCAATATAAGAAAAAACAACTAATTTAGAGTAAAATAATATATCGAGATAATTTGACAAGCTATGTTTAAGCTTATAAGTACTATATAGGATATGCTCTTGAGACTAAGATTCATCCTTATTCCCATCCTATATGAATAAAAATCAACTAATCTATAGCAAAATAATACAATAAAATAATTGAAGAAGCTATGTATAAGACTAGTCTAAGTAATAGTTACTTCTACTATAGTAAAATATATTCTCTATAGTAAACAAAGATAAAGAAAATATAAAATTAATTTAAATAAAATAGCGAGAGAAGAAATTTACCTCTAAAGTTGAATCTTTGATGGTATAAGAAGGACTAAAATCAAAGGAAGATATTTCAATGAAAATATCTCCTATCTTTGTCATCCTTCATGTATCTCCTTTCCTTTACAATACCCAAATGTCCAATGATGATATATATAAAAGAATAATGTGATCTAATGGTGGAGAACAACTCTTGCTTCTCTCAAAATATTTAGGTCAATTAGCCAACTTTAACATTTTTCTTGAATTTGCCTTATATTTTTTTTTTTTTGGTAAGTAAGAGAATATTATAATTAACACCGGGTTTTAACTGGTTGACCCAAAACCATTTTACAAAATAGGGTCCACTGACCAACTGGACAAAGGCCAAGCCCTAAAATTTTAAATCGACAACAAAAATGGCCAAGACCTACTCTTCCATTAGAATACAACCAAACTAAACTATGGAAGCCTAATATTATGGCCATAAGAAAAGAAAGACGCAAAAAAGAACTAACAAAGACAAAAACTAATCATGCAAGCACCATGCAGAGTAGCTTGTGCCCATATAAAAATAATAGAATATGGTCAAAAAAAAAACATCCCATAGAATGGACAGCCAAGAGGCCAAGTAGTCTTCCTTGTAGTCCTCATCTAACTTCTTATCATCGTTCTTGCCATCATCTTTAGATTTTTCCTTCGACTCCTTGTGCCCCTGGAACTTCTGGCTATAAAACAAAAGATTTCGAGAATCACACAAATCAATAGCTGCACTGATGAGGCCAGACAGACTCTTCAACTGGTTGATACTGTTGGAGGCTGATGAAATTGTCATCTTCTCCAAGACTATTATGGTGGGGTCCGGTGCCTCATTGTCAGGGATCTCCAACACTTTGTTATTTCTTGCTAGGGCCTTTTTGCGACATCGAATCCAAACACACCTTGGGAAATACTTGAGGCCAAAGCGGATGTTTCCCATGCATGAATTTGTAGATAAAAAACCTATATCAATGCCCCACCAGCTGCAAAAAACACTAGTCACATGAACAAAAAAAACAAATATGACAAAATCCATTATAAGGTTCAAAAAAATATTTTTAAAAATGCCCCCATTTTCTGTCATTGATCCACTTTGAGCCTTCCAATCTAAAGTTTTTCATTATATATCACCATTGAGACCGCATGAGGAATATTTTTAGTCCACGTGATCAAATTTGCTACTACAATGCCTTCATTTGCCAACCTATCAGCTGCCATGTTTGCTTCCCGAAAGGTATGCAAAATTATGGCCTCGGGTCGATCATGAATTAGAGCCCTTGCTTCATGGATGTAGTCATCAAATCTCCAAAGAGCTCTCTTAGTGTTCTTTAGAAGATTTATAATAATAATAGAATCACATTCCACCAACAGTTTCCCTGGATAATTCTCTCGCCACCTTGAGGCTCCTCCAAACCGCCCTTGCTTCACCCACATTGTTAGTTTGAGCTCCAAGATGTTCAGCAAAAGCTACAAGCACCTCACCCTTGTCGTATCTAAGTAAGCCACTAGCCCCAGCTTCACCTGGGTTGCCCCTAGATGCCCCATCAAAATTTAACTTAATCCACCCTAGGGGGGGTGGGGTCCATGTGATCATGGTTCTAGGACAGACTTGAGGATGATTGAGGCCATCAGTGAGAGGTAAGTTTAATGACTGGCATAATTAAGCTTCAAAAGGATTTGGAGGTCTAGATGCTGCAGGCACTAAACAAGCATTCTCATTAGCATATGCTAAAAATTTTGACAGGACAGAGGATGACTGAGAAACCTTATCCAAGAAGGCCCAACGATTCCTTTCCAACCATATCTGCCACAAGTAATGATGAAGGTAGATCTTCCACATATACCTAAGACGCCTATTCAAAAAGGGGGAAGGCCACTGGACAAATAATTTAAAAATGGACTGAGGATGGACCCAATAAATATGAAACACTTGTAACAGACCTAACAAGATTGAGACAGAAAAATTACAATACAAAAACAAATGATCAATAGACTCCCACTCAGACATACAAAGATAACACCTATTAACAACAATCACACCTCTTTTTATTAAGTTATCCATGGTGAGGATCTTATTTTGGATGGCCAGCCATGCAAAAAACCCAACCTTCGGAACAATGCTTTTGGGCCAAACTTCCAAGTGAGGGAAAGTAGGTTCATCATTATCAATAAGCATCAGATAAGCAGTCTTGACAGAAAATTCCCCATTGTCTGAAGCTTCCCAGATAAGCTGGTCCTCAAGAATGCCAGAAGGGAGTAAATACTATTTTAATTCATTCTCCAGTATTATTGATGCCCCTGGTAGATCATTGTTCATTATTGGCTTCCATACCCTTCTATTGTTTGACAAAGTAATAAAATCTACAACTTTGGTACCAAAAACTTCAATTGTCCAAGCTCTAAGGGTTGAAAGGATGGGGTCTGCAGAGAGGGGATAGTCCTTTAACCATTTGTGGTCCCAAAAATCAATGTTTCTTCCATTTCCCAGTTTCCAACGTAGCCCTTTGCTTAGCAAGTTTTTAGTTTGAAGGATTGATTTCCAAAAAATTGATCCCCCGGGAGGAAAGGAATAACTTAAGAATTCAATTTATTGCAAATACTTTCTTCGATTATAGTAATCCATTCTGCATTTGCATTTGTCAAAAGACGCCATGCTTGTTTGGCCAGGAGGGCCATGTTTAAATGTTGTATTCTCCTTAGCCCAATACCTCCAAACTCCCTTGGTTTGCAAACCCTATCCCAGGACACCAAGTGAAAGCGCTGCTTAGATTCAGAACCAGTCCATAGGAACCTCTTCGGATCTGTTCAATTTTATTGTAGACACTTGTAGGAGCTTTAAAAACAGAGAGAAAGTAGACAGGGATGCTTTGAATGGAAAACTTGGTGAGAACTGCCTTGCCAGCTTGATATAACAAATTCCCTTTCCATCCAGCCAGCTTCCTCTGAATTCTTTCAATTACATTAGTCCACATGGAATCGTAGGCTCGCTCGTAAATAAAGGAAGGCCTAGGTATGTGGATGGAAGAGTAGACACCGAGCATCCAAGAATCCTAGCAATCTTAATCTGGCTCTGAATGGGAGTGTTAAAGAAATAAATTTTACTCTTTGAAAAATTTACCTTTTGCCCCGAAGCATCCTCATATAGCTCTAGAATATGTTTTATGACCTTAGCCTCAAAAACTGATGCAAGAGTTAACAACAAAGTATCATCCACAAACTGTTCATGTGTAATCGCTCGTGTTTGTGATGATGCTTTAATTCCCGAAATAAGACCAATATTACAGGTAGCTTTGATTGTCCTCTCAAGGGCTTCAGCCACAATGATAAACAACATGGGAGAGATAGGGTCACCTTGCATTAGGCCCCTTTTACTTTGAAAGTATCCAGCAGGAGCACCATTAACAAGGACTGATAACCAAGGTTTCATAAAACATCCTTCCAAAAGCTTGATCCATTCATGATGAAAACCAAATTTCTGAAGAATGGCAGAGACAAAACTCCACTTTATGCGGTCATAAGCCTTGTTCATATCCAGACTTGAGAGCAAAAGCAGGTTTTTTAGTCCGGACTACCGAATGGAGGGCTTCATGAACCGTTATGACCCCATCAAGGATGGACCTTCCAGGGACTGAACCGCCTTGACAAACATCAATAAACATAGGAAGGATCTTCCTCATTCTATTTGCAATTGCCTTGGTCAAAATTTTATAAACAACATTACAAAGGCTAATAGGTCTAAAATCCATCATAGATCTAGGAGTAGGAATCTTTGGGATTAAAGCAATAAAAGTGGAGTTAAAACTTCTCGGAATATGCTTTGTGGACTGAAATTCCTTGATAGTAGCACATACATCAAAACCTACAATATCCCAAAAAGCCTGAAAAAAATGAGGTGAAAACCCATCTGGACCTGGAGCTTTATCAGGGTTCATTGAGAAGAGGGCCTCTTTGATTTCTTCATCCGTGAAAGGCTTAATTAACTCCCCATTCAAGTCATCAAAAATTAAATGAGGAATATGGTAAAGCATTGATTCCGAAGCTAAGGCGTAACTGAAATGTTCTTCTCCTAAAATATTTTGAAAATAGGAAACTGCTTCATTTCTGATTTCATTAGGACTAGAAAGGAATGATCCATCATCTCTAACAAGTTCTTTAATTCTATTGTGGCTTTTGTTCCTTAAGGTAGATGCATGAAAAAATCTTGTATTGGCATCACCTTCTTTTAGCCAGGTAGCTCTAGACTTTTGCCACCAAAAAGTCTCCTCGCAGGCTAGAACATTATGGTACTCAACAAGGGATTTCTTTTCATCTGCCTGTAGGGAAGGGTCTGGCAATCCCTCTTCAAGTTTTTTCTCAATGGTTGATAACCTTTAAGAGATGGCTTTCTTGTTTTCAAAAATATTTCCAAAAATTTCCTTATTCCAGATCCTTAGATTTTCTTTCACCACTTTAAGTTTCTGTGCTAATCTGAATGAAGGCCTGCCCTGACAAGAATGCTGCCACCACTGAGAAATTCTGTCTCTGAGATCGGGTGGTGCATCCACATAGATTCAAACCTAAAAGGCCTTTTGAATTTTGGAGTCTCTTCAACTTCAAGTAAAATCGGGTTGTGGTCGACCCAATGCGAGGCAAGGACAACAGATTTGCATCCCCAAAAGATTGTATTGCTTCCTCGTGACAAAAAAAATCTATCAAGCTTTTCCATTATAAGTTGATTTCCGGACCTCCTATTGCTCCAAGTAAATTTAGCATTTTTTAATTTGACATCCAATAAATTGTTGTTGTTGATGAAATCTTGAAAGTCCTCCATACTTCTTGCTGGAATTCCTACTCCCCCTTTTTTATCATAGGGGTAAAGAGGGGTATTAAAGTCCCCCGCCACTATCCATGGGATATCCCGAAAAGCTTCCTTGAAATGACTGAGTAAATTCCATAGATCAGCGCTCCCAGATATAGAATTAGGGGCGTACACATTTGTTAATATCCAAGAAAGGTCATTAACCTTATCCTTAAAAATAATGCTCATTACCCTTTCCCCCAATTGAATAACCTTGCCTTCCACCTTCCCTAGATTCCAGATACAAAGAAGACCACCTGAGGTTCCATTGGCTTTGCAAAAAATTGCTTCTCCATTTTTCCAAATATTGAGGGCAATTTTTTTAGACAAAACTTCATCGACTTTAGTTTTTTGCAAAATAAGAATAGTGGGATCAAAATCTCTTCTTAAATATTTGACTAACCGCTGTTTAGGAAGGCCATTGATCCCCCTTACATTCCAGGATATGATCTTCATTTGGAACTTTTAAAGATTTTTTCCTCTTCCCCTACCTTGGACTTGAGGGGGCTTAAGAATTTTGTTTTCTTCAAAGGGAAGATTTCCAGTTGGTGGAAACAGAGTAGTCTGAATTCCATTTGCTATCTCATCTTGGACCTCTTCTTTCCATTGCTGGGCATTTGACTTTCTTCCCTTTTTTTTTCTCACCTCCACAGTCAATCATGGGGGATTTCATTGAGCTTCTAGTCCTGTTTCGGGCTAAATTTGGTTTGGGTGACCTGTTGGATAACAAGATCGGAAACCCCTTCTCTCGGATTGGGACAAAGACAAAGGTGAAAAATGTCGCTTGGAAGGGCTGATTAACTCAAAGCACTTTTTCTCTTTCTGGGGAGTAAAAGGACTCATCATTAGGGCATTCTTTATGGCCAACAGGAGGAGGATTGGAAGGTCCAGATTTGGTTGGGGAATCAAGGTAAGCAGGGAGACCAAGAATTATATCCACAACATTAGACCCTTCATTCCGATTTTCCTCTCGTAATTATTTGGTTTTCAGCCAAAATGTTAAATTTATTTAGATTCTCGAAAGGAGAGCATACCTTTTGTTGGTCAGTTTGTGATGTAGCAATTTGCTTGTCCTTACCATTGTCCATGTGAAGCTCAGCCTCATTCTCCATTTGCCCCAAACCAGAGGCCTTTGCCTTTTCAACATTTGGATCTTTAACCCTGTACATTCCTGTGTATTTGCCATTATTTCTGAAATACTGCCGCTTGGAATCATTATTCCTAGGAAGGGTTTGTCGGCTTCTCAAAAAAGAGCATTGTCCTTTGAGATGGCCTTGAATATTACAGATCGAGCAAAATGCCGGTCTATTTTCATATTCGATGACCTGTAATATTGTTATATTTCCATATTCTAACTCCACATGAGTAGGAAGCTCAGATTCTAGGTTTGCATTTACACAAATCCTAGCATGCGTCATTCTGGTGCGTGCAAGGGTTGGATTATCAATGGCCACCAATTCCCCTATGGTCTTGGCAATACCCTAAAGAAAATACTCATGCCACCAATGAAACGGGAGATTTGGGAGACGGACCCAAATGGGGGCAAATTTTATGCTCTGCTTTTCTGGGTCAAAATCCTCAGCCCATCTCCTAAGAAAAAGACTTCTTCGGCCCAATAACCAAGGTCCTCCTGTTATAATACGACTAGCATCTTCACTATTGTTAAGGCATACCACAAAAAACCCCCTTGATAATGCAATAATCTCCATGTGTCCGAAAGTCTTCCACTTCAAAGTTGCCCATCGTCGAATCGTTTCAATATCCGGCCTGCCCCCTATGAATTTTCTACCAGAGAAAATTTTTCCATCGATATAAAATCTGCCATTATGCTTTCAGGCACGGATACCTTCTGCCCATTGGGAGTGAGAGGTGGTAAAGAATGTAAGGAAACCCTATTGCCACCTTTAAGGGCCTGTGCAAAAGACTTATTGCCCTCAAAATTCTTGATGTGGGCCTTCTTATCAAAAATAATATCAGGGGGTTCGTGTCCCTCTAATTTTTTAAAACCCTCAGTGTCCTTGTCACTGTCCACCTGCTCTTCCTCAGTTGCTTCAGAACCTTGCTTGTTCCCTCCTTGAGCCTCACAGCTTCCAGGGGTTTGGAAACCCTGTTTCCCACCTCCAACAGAATGAAAAACATGTTTGCAAAAATTGCACCTGCCTCTGCTCCCGCTTTGCTCCATTCCTGCCTCCGCTCCCGCCTTAATTCCTCCCTTTAATGTAGTGTTTTTAATTGATAATAATGTGTGATCCAAAATGAATTGAAGTTTTTAATGTCAACAAGGGCATAGGACATATGAGACTAATACTCTTTACCCAATATATGTTTATACCTAACATACTACACATACCAAACCTTAAAATTTAGATAAAATAAATTATGAATAAATTTAATGTAAACATATTATATACCCATAAAGGATAAAAAGAGTAGAGTAGTTTTAAACCTCACCAAATATGAGATGAACCTCACCAAATATGTTGTTTACCCAATATACTAAGCATAGTGTATAACCCTAACCCCCATAGAATTCAAACCTTAGACTCTATTTAGAGTTCCAAATTTTCCACCATTAGGCCACTAAGGTTGATAATATGCAAAAGAGGCCAAGCAAACACATCCTAAATTTAGCAATAAGATTGGTATAAAGTTATCAATGTTATGATGTTGGGAATATTGGATTTGTGCTTTGGTATTAAAATAAGGATAAATTTTAGGTAAGTTTCAATAGTATTTATACAACCTTCAACAATTTTATATTTATTCAATAATAAAGTTAAATTGGTAGTGAGTCCTATGAGGGATATTGCGATGGTATATATTTTGATTTTCATCTAAGAAATTGTTGTTCAAACCTTGGTACAAGGTTTTGGGACCCTTTCAAAAACCCATCCTTACCATTAAACATTTATCAAATGGAATTAATGCAACCAATTAGATTTCTCAAAACTCAAGGAGGAGAACCAGGTTTGTATCTTGTCAAGTAATACATGAATAATGTCCAAGCTTTGTTGTGATATTGCTATGTTGTGATGATGTAATATAGATAGAGGATTATTTTTCCTTAAAACAAAAAATGTTAATATTTTTAAAGTGAATTTTATGCATTTACACAAGACATGAAACCATGAGAATTTAACCCTTGACCTTGTTAGAGAAAGCACACTTCATATTTTTTAATTAGATTTTAGTGAAATGTTTTATCCAAATTATTGATGTAATATAGATGGACGATTATTTGTCCATACAATAAACAGTATAATATTTTTTTTAAGTGAATGTTATGCACTTACACAAGGGTACAAGACCTTGAGTGTTGAACCCTTGACCTTGTCAGAGAAAGCACACTTCATTTTTTTAATTAGATTATATTGATATTATTTATTAGGTTTATTGTAAAAGGAGTGAATATAGTTGAACTATTAAGTGTATAATTATATAAGATATTTACCATTTTGCTTACAAATAGTTGTAAAAATAATTTTTGTGGTATCTAGTAAGTAGCATATTCATTAAAAAGATACAAGAAATAAAAGAATGGTTTTATTAAAAATGTAGAACTAAAATTATTACTTTCTAGTCCATTCATGAATAAAATTGTTAAATTTTATAATTCTTAAATAAGATAGCATGTCATATAAGCCACATCAATATAAATAATAGGTATATCCAATGTTATACAGATCTAGATAAAGATAATGCATGAACACACCATTAATATTGAGAGGTCTCATATCTCATATAGAGTGTTGTTTTGTTAAAATATCTCATCAGAACCAAATTACTAGTAAGGAATATATACCATTATCATTTAATTAACTTTATTCAAGTCTTGATTAATATTATAATTTTGAATTTTAAAGCTTTAAAAATGGATTGATGATAGAGGTATAGTTATTTTTGTCAGAAATAGAGTTTATTACATCATTTGGATTATGTATATGTATCTTCCAAGGTACATACTTAGGATATTAGATTAATTTAGGGGAAGTTATCTAGTTACATCATGAAATGTAATAAATTCACAAGTGTCAATGTGCAAGTTGTATATGTGCAAGTTTTCCCTTGCACAACTAGATAGAGTGTTGGCCAAGGAACCTATCTTCCTATATAAAAAATGCTTCATTGTTGGATAGATATAAGAAGGGGGACATAGATAGATAGGGCTACTTATAGCATAGTCATAGGTAGTAGTACAGTGTTGTGTAGATCACCATATATTGGTGATGGCTGCAGTGTAGTTCAATATATTCATTAATGGAGTGTGTATTTCCTCCATAGCTATGTTGTATTCATTTATTTTATTTCTATTCAGAGCATACTTCAGTTATATTGTAGTTTTACTTTATTTTATATTATTTTGTGTCTTGTGATTTCTATCTTCCATTGCTCTTTACATCAAAATATAATAGTGGTATCAGAGCCATGGTAGATCTAGCTTGTGTATATCAATAAGAAAACCACCATTATCATTTGGTATAAGATTTTTGATACCCTGATGTGATGTTGGACCAAGCACTATCAAAAAATTGCAAAAGATTCTAGGTGATAGAATTAGGGAGATTCACAAAATTAGGACTAAAATAAATATTAGATCTAAAAATAACGAGATTACATTTGACTGGAGTTTCCACAAAATTGTAGAAAAAATTGTGAAGACTAGGACTTAACATTCAATCCATTAAATTGACAAATCATCTAGTGAATATCATTTAGGATATTTGAATTATGTTAACTATGACCTATGTTGTAGAAAGTTAATACTCAGAGGATTGGGACTCCTACAACAGAAAGCTAGGAGACTCCAACTCCATTGCCTGAATATCGGTGTGCCTTCATAGTGTGGAGATTAGTTCCTTGTAAAATAGAATAATACTGTAGAAGAATACTTCTAGTGAAGAGTCGTAGTGAAGTTAGGAGACTGAATATCTCCATTGCTAGATTGAAAAAAATCACAATTGAATAATAGGCCATAGAATATTGGATACAAAAAGGCCATATAAGCCTTTAAGAAAAGGCCATATAAGCCTTGAAGAAGAAACCATAAAATTATTGATACCTAAAAGGCCATAAAAGCCTTGATACTGAAAAATACCAAAGGCTATAGAAGCCTTAATACTAAAAAGGCAATAGAAGCCTTCATACTAAAAAATGCCATAGAATCCTTGATATTGAAAAAGACCATAAAAAACTTGATACTAAAGAAGAATTCAAAGATAATATCTTATTCAAAATAAGATTAAATATTTTAGTACTAATAATTTTTTACAGGGAAAGAAGATTCAATGAGTTGGAAAACTTCCTACAAAAAACTAGAAAGAGTATCTTCTTCAAAAAAAATTCAACACCTAAAGCAAAATCGAAGAGATCAATAGAAGATCTCATTGAAGAACCTCCAGTCTTGGAAGAAGAAGAATAAGGACTAGGTGATTCTTGCTCAAATTTAGAAGTAGCAGAATCAAATATCCAAAATAAGATCTCACCACCAACACTTGAAATAGTAGAAGGTTGAAGAGAGGGTTTGAAGGAAGACCATAAAAAAAATCAATATCAAAGACCTTGGGAAGGTCTCATCGAGCATCCAAAAAAAGGCTAGGAGAGCCTTACTAAAACAATTCTCAAAGGAGAACTCATTGGAGAAATCCACTACCAAGGAGAAGCCCCTAATAGTAAAGGACTTGGGACAATTGTTGCCATTCGACAACAAGTCCAAGAAAATAATAATTTGGCAAGGAGTGCCAAATTTGTGAAGAAGAATTTAGCAAGGAGTGCCAAATACATGAAGAATAATTTGGCAAAGAGTACCAAATCTGAGAAGAAGAATTTGGCAAAGAGTGCCAAATCCTAAAAGAATATCCTGCTTGAAGTTAGAATTTGACAAAGAGACTTGAAGATAAAATAAGCTCACCAAATCTTGGATATTTGAAGATTACCTCTCACAGCAAGAAGACACTTCTTTAGAGACAAAGAATTCTCTAAATATACATCATAATAAGAACACAAGAGGAGAACAAGCCACCAAATCCTAGGCTGATGAAATAAAGTTCAAGATCATCATTTTGTGAAGAAGGAGTTGTTCAGGATAGTCTACAAAGAGCTATGAGATCCTACTCAAAGCAACAACTTACTGATCCTAGATACCAAGATCTACATCCTCTACAAAAGTGGAAAAAGAGCTATAGAAATGTTCAAAACTTAAGAAAATTTTGGTGCAAGTATATTCTTTAATTGGATTACTCATCAGATTTGTTAAAGAACCTAAATTTATATTAATGTTGCAAGAAGAAAATTGGATTATAGTGTTCAAAATTGTAAAAAGAGAAAATTGTTTTTTAAGGTTCATTTGCACATTAATTAGGAGATTATTAGACTTTAGAATTACTTATATAAACTACCTATAATATAAATTTGGAAAAGGAAAAATAAGACTAAGTCCTACTATATTAATTTTAGTGAAATTATAAGATAAATCTTGAAGATTCATTTAAGATTATTCTTGAATAGTTGCTAGTAAATTTTATTAAGTCATTGATTTGAGAGTTGATAGGAGTGATAAGGTGAAATTGCTAGTGCATTAAAAGAAAGTATATTAGATTTATTTTCACTATTCTATTGCTCTCAAAAGTATTATTGTTTGTGTTCTCGAGAAGGGCACAAAATAAAATAATTGTCAAAGTATCTAAAGACACTATTAGTGCACAAAAATATGCAACACATAGTGGCCAAGTGAAGCCACAAAAATAGGTTAGAATCCTCCAAAACTTGGAGAAGAATATGACTAACCAAAAAAGAAATAGAAGATTCAAATATTAAGACTTTGTGAGTCTCAAATCCAAAGAATTACAGGATTAATTGCAAGGAGAAAAGTGCAGAAATTTACATCAAATATGGGGATTATATCTACTTCTATCTAATCTTAGATTCATCATTATAATATCCAAGAAAAATGGGAAGGTGTCTAAGCAAAATGACAACATCAAAATCTCTACATTGCATTCAAAATTCTGCCATATAAATTAGAATATTTGAATTGCAAGGAGTCCAAGAAAATGTGCAAAATATATCTTATTTACAATTATTGCTATATTGAGTTGCAATTATATAACTCATTCTATGCAAGAAAAATTAAATATTGGAAGGTGCCTCAAATGTGCACTATAAGTAGGTTGAATCAGCCAAAGGCGGCTGGACGCTATCATTCTCCCAAATATAACAAAGAGACACTCCTTTTGGCTCATATTCTATGTATCTTGGATGACCGAATCTACAAAGGATAAGGTACAAACCTAGGGGAAAATTAAGCAGTTTATAAAAAAAGGAAATCAAAGCAAGCATATGTCCAATCAAGGAGCATGTCTATAAAATAAAGTGTACATTAAAGCAAGGAGAATTCCTACCATTAGTGGTGCATCATGGAGTCTTCATCAAAGTGCTTCCACATATCTACCAAAGCTCCACCAAAGATCCTCCATATCTCTTCCATATCTCCACCATAATATTTTTGTTGGACATTTTTAGTCAAAGTTGTCATTGAAGTCAAGGAATGAAGTTGTCATTGATGTCAAGAAATATTTCAATGAATAATGCAAGGTTTAATGGAAAAAAGTTTCATAATATTTTTAATATTATGTGGAGTCATATGAATGCGGGTTTTTATTAAGACCATGGATTAGAAAAATAAAAGTTTTTTCATAAAAATCCAAGAAAGCTTTTTGAAAAGCTAAAGGACGTTTTAATATTTATTTTATAAAATATTTAAATTCAAATTGAATTTAAATTTTATAAATAAATATTATTTATACAAAGTGGTAAAATCAAAGAGGGATTTTATATAAAATCCAAAGGGTTATAAAATTAATTTATAAAATTTAAATTCTAAATTAGAATTTAAAAACTTTATAAATTAATAAAGTCTTTATTAAGCGTCGACATCATATTTTATTGCACCCGTTGACGTGCAATTCAAAGGAGGGAAAAGGGTATTTAAACCCTTGCCAAAGAAAACCTTAGGTATTTGATTTAACTCCAAAAATTTTGTAGTGAGATAGCGCAAGGTTCGTGCAAAAGAAAGTAGTGAAGAGGGAGCGCGTTGTTCAGGGCATGGGAAAAGGAGAAGAGCCAAAGGCTCTAAAGAGCTTAGCAAGGAAGTCAAAGCACCTTTTACACTTTTACATTGCACATGGAGCACTTGGATCACACGACTAGAAAGCCGCGACTAAGTTTCTAGAAAGGGAGAGAGCACATGATCAATCCCGCAAATTGCGAAGCAAGAATTTTTGAAAAGGTTTTTATAAATTTGATTTTTAATTTTTCAATGTTCTAAGGTTAAGGAGTAATAAGAGTGGTAAATGAAAGTTTGATGTATTTCTTTGCTTTGCTAATTTTATGGAGATATAAGGGGAAAATGGTTGGATTATTTACCTAGGTGGTAAATGAAATATTACTAGGGTAAATATTACTTTTACCTTAGAAAATTAAAATTGGTTTATTTCATTAATTTTTGTAATATTGAGAAGTAGAAAGTGTCATTTTGAAAGGGTCATTTGATAAAATTATTATTGTTGAATATTGATATTGAGATGGAGAGATAAAGTGCATGTGTGGTTTTATATTTGCATTGTATATTTGGGAGAGTTCTCTAACTTCTTAAGCTTGGCAAAGAAGTGTTTGTGATTGTGGTAGATTTTAGAGGTTCCTTCATCATCAAGAAAAAAGGTATGAGCACATTTTTCCATAATTGAGTTGATTGGTTGGTTTTATGGAAAATAAGTTTGGAGTGAAAAGGACTTGATTAGGGTTTCCTTATTGAGTGTGTTGAGTTAATGCTTCAGGGTTTTTTGGAATAAAGAGTTGTTGTTAAAACATTGTTTTATAAGCATTGTTGTTGAAGCCATTGGTTGTGTGAAGAACTTGAACTAGGGTTTGAAAAGAACATGAGTATCATTTTTATGTGAGAGTTTTTTTATAAGCATTGTTGTTGAAGCCATTGGTTGTGTGAAGAACTTGAACTAGGGTTTGAAAATAACATGAGTATCATTGATATGTGAGAGTTGTTTTATAAGCATTGTTGTTGAAGACATTGGTTGTGTGAAGAACTTGAACTAGGGTTTGAAAAGAACATGAGTATCATTGTTATGTGAGAGTGGTTGATAAGCATTGTTGGGAATATTTTGAGTGAATATCATATGCTTGGACTAGGGTTTGTGAGCAAGGATTGTTTCATTGAGTGATTGGTTGAGTAGTGTTGGTTGATCCTAGTCAAGTGGATGTGTGAAGTGACTGTTCAAGTTCCATAAAACAAACTATTCTATATTATAAATTAATTTGAGAGAGTGATTGAGCATTGAGGTGAATGTGAAGCATATTGAGTCTCTAACAATTCTCCTTATGTTTTTGAAATAGTGATTGAAAGTGTTTGAGAATTGAGGTGAAGGTGAAGAATATCGAGTCTCTAACAATTCTTTGTATGTTTCTAAGAGAGTGATTGAAAGTAATTGAGCATTGTGATGAGTGTATAAAATATTGAGTCTCTAACAATTCCCTTTATGTTTCTATGAGATTGGACAAGTTCTAGTGTGGACTTGTTGAGAAGATTTGAGGTAAGTCTTTGAGAAGACTTGTGCATAGTTTTGGGTAAGATTTTGTGGAAACTTACAATACAGATTGAGAGCATATTTGGATAAGTTCTAGATAGGACTTATTGAGAAGATTTGGATAAGTTCTGGTGAGGACTTATTGAGAAGATTTGTACAAGTTCTAGTGAGGACTTGTAGAGTAGATTTAGCAAGTTCTAGAGAGGACTTGTGGAGAATATTTGTACAAGTTCTAGTGAGGACTTGTAGAGCACATTTGAGCAAGTTCTAGAGAGGACTTGTGGAGCATATTTGTACAAGTTCTAGTGAGGACTTGTAGAGCATATTTGAGCAAGTTCTAGATAGGACTTGTGGAGTAGATTTGGACAAGATCTAGAGAGAACTTATGGATAGATTAGTGTGAGATTTTGTGGAAGCTTGCAAGGTAGATTTGAGATAAGTAATTGAGAAGACATGAGAGTAGAGTTGATTGATTTATTTGTTCAAACCTTGAGTTAAGGTTTGGGGTAGATACAATAAAATTAATTTGAGATTGATTCAAGCTTTGTGTTAAGGCTTGAGGACAAATATTGAGGATATATTTGTGCTAGACCAAAGTACTGTGTTTAGTGTAGATCAGAGGATAGAGATTGAGGATAAAGTTTGGTGTATATTTGAGGATAGGTTTATGCCAGACCAGAGACAAATATTGAGCAGATTTGTGCTAGATCAAAGGACTATGTTTAGTGTAGATTTGAGACAAATATTTGGATGTGATAGAGTATAAAGGATGATAGTATCCAGTGGATAAATATCCATTAATCTAGGGTAGTTAGGACAGGATTCTTCAATGGATATATATCCATTATCCAGAGTAGTGGGGATAATAGTTCTTCTAGAAGATCACCAATCAAAGCTAAGGAGAAAGAAGTTGTCTTGTGGATAGAGATCCATGAACTTGATTAGGGTATTGGTGTCTCCTTTGGATAGAGATCCATAAATATTGTAATAGGGAAAATATTTCCAAGATATTTATTGAGAAAATATTAGTAAAATATTTTCTCTGTGGAGTAGCCCACATTGGGTGAACCATGTTAAATTGGTGTCTCTATTGTGTGTGATGATTTATGCATTGCTTTAGTTATTTATATTGATATTGCCATTTATTATATTGGATAATACTATTTGGAAAAGAAAAGTAAAAAGTGGTCTTATATTGTTCACCCTCCCTCTCAATATAAGCTTGTGTTCTTCAATTTTCTTGGCTGGAAACATTTCAGCACCAACAAAGTACAACAAAGAACAAGGTGGAAGAATATATTGAAAGGCTTGTGAGAAGGTGTTGATAAGATAAGGGTATACAAATAAAAGAGGATGCCACTTTTCATTATCCAAAAAAACCCTAGAAAACCTATAAAAGAGATGTTACAACATCATCTTGGTGGTATAGGAGTTATGTATAATAAGGAGCATTACATTCAGGTAAGCACTAAAGGAAAAATGATTTTTTAGATAGCACATTAAGAGGGAGTGAAGAGTAATGTCTCAATAGAAGGTGAAACTTGCCACAAGCATTGAGACAATATGTGTGCCTCCACCAAACATCTAAAGCTATCTTGGAGCATTTGAAAAAAATGGCTATGACACTTGTCACACCTTTGATCATCTACTAAAGATGACTTGGACACAATAATAGTCGCAAGCAATTCAGTAGCAAAAATAGCAAGTAATTTTGAAGTGACTCAATAGTAATTTGGTAGGATCTCGGTAGTAACATGGTAGTATCTTGGCAGCTACATGATAGCAGATTGGTAGTAACTTGAAGTGCAATCTGAGATCAATTTGAAGTATCCAAAAGCAACAAAGAACATTACTCATAGTCAAACGGGTCAAGGAAGCATTAAAGTGAGTTTTGAAGTAAGTAGAAAATGGGAGAATCTTCCATTGCCCAAGAAGGATAGTCTACCATCGGTTTCATAAAGGTACAATTTCCCATCTAATTTTCTTTCCTTAAAAAGGGAGTTATAAGGTTATATTATAAGGTTGAATTATTGAAAGGAATTAATCTTCATTTGAAAGAAAAACTTAGGGAAATTAAATATCAAAGTTGACTAATATTTGCAAAACATAACCTAGGATAAATAAGATCTACAACTTGGAATTAATCCATTTAAAGTTTACAAATATTAATGTGTTCTAATTTTCCAAATTTTGGAGTCATAAGGTCTACAACTTCAAACTAGGTTATTGGAAATTAGAAATAATTAAATAAAATCCAAGGGATATAAAAAGAGGTTATTAAGATTTTTACTAAGGTTAGAAAATTATTACATTATTGTCTCAAAACTTCTCAAAAGGGATAAAATAAATCCAACATTAAAACCTCTTAAAAATTGAAAAGTGCTTAGTTCAATAGGAGTAATAAGGTGTTAAGAAGTTGATTTTTAATCTTTACAAAAATTGTGTAAAATCAACTAAAATTGAACTATATTTTACAAAAGCACTATATCATATTCCAAAAATCTCTAGGCATTCTACAAAACTTGATAATAATAATATCCTTCAAATATTATCAAGTTAAGAATATATAAAATTTCTACAAAAACCTAAAAATAGGTATTCATACTCTCATTACTAGGGAGACATAAGGAAGTCTAAAAACCTAAGGATTAATAAAGGTTTTATCAAATCAAGATTATATATCTCAATAAAGGATCATATATTCAAATATTGGGAGCTATAAGGTAGACTACTCTATGCTTAAAAATTTAGGTTATACAAATGACTACTAGCATACTAAGCAATGCTCTTAGAAGTGGAATAATAAAATTACCAATATGGATTAAAAACGTGATAGATTAAAATTATTTAAAGGGCAAAGAGAAGGAAGAACCAATACAATACAAAATAAGTTATAAAATCAATAGCTATGTAAAGGAAGATTCATCCAATGAATCTAATGACCAAAAACAAGAAAATATTGATCAACAAGACTTTATACAAAAAGGAATAGCTTCAATTGTGCACATATGGTTTGAAGGCCTTATCAAGGAGATATAAAAACATGATATTCCTAAGATAGACTACAAAACTATCATATCATCTCTATTGTGCACTCATTGCAACTAATATGGTCATGAAAAGACCAATTGTTGGAGTTTCCATCCATGCAAATATTATGATGGAACAAATCACTCATATTTCTCCTATCACTTCAAATACAAGTACTATAAAGGCTATGAAACAAGTTTACATCAAAGAATAAATTGTTATCTTCATAAAATTATTTCAAATAGATCTACTAACATTGAACTCAAGGTTGATACTTATGAAGGATAGAGAAACAGGTCTTACATAGGGACACAATAAAGGTGAAGAGCCTATTTAGATCCACTCATGGAATGCAATATCATGATAGCAATTAACCATAAAATATGCCTAACATCAAGGAATAAAGAGTGGAAAAATACAATAAGCCATGACATGAAGACTGAAGTAGCAGAAAAAGAACCAAATCAAGAATGCTTTGAATAAACCAAATATCATTGAATGAAATAAGATCCATATTGAAGACTGAGGTCTTCAATAATCAAATAATGTAATATAGGGGGGTTTTAGAAATATATTTTATTCCAAAATTTGGGTTATGTAAATGTATCTTCCAAGGTATATACTTAAGATATTAGATTACTTTAGGGGGAAGTTATCTAGTTACTTCATGCAATCTAATAAATTCACAAGGGTTAATGTGCAAGTTGTATACGTGCAATTTTTCCCTTACACAGCTAGGTAGAGTGTTGGCCAAGGAACCTATCTTGCTAAATAATAAAGGTCTCATTGTTGGATATATATGAGAAGGGGGAAATAGATAGATAGAGTTGCTTATAGCATAGTAATAGGTAGTATTATAGTGTTGTGTATATCACCATATACTGGTGATGGGTGCAATGTAGTTTAGTAGCTTCATTAATGGAGTGCTTATTTTCTCCATAGCTATGTTGTATTAATTTATGTTATTTCTTTTCATAACATACTTCAGTCATCTTGCAGATTTAATTTCTTTTATATTATTCTACATCTTATGATTGTTATCTCTCATTTCTCTTTACATAAAAAGCTAACAATTTTGAATCTAGCACTATTTTTTGTTTCTATCATTTCACCAATAATCATGAAACTAAATTGACCACCTATGTTTTTAAGTGTCTAAGTGATCTACAGTGGGGACATAATGAAAATACCTTATATGTAATGGTGATTTCATATATATATTTGAGAAAATTTTAAATAATAAATATCTGAAATAATTCTATTTGATAATAAATATTAATGATATTTATAATTATAAATAAATTATTATAAGTACCTTCAACTATGGTACTATTTGTTTTCTTAAGGGTGTCAAAAATCTCTAAAACTAGAAGATAAAATTGAATTGATTATTTATGGTTCACATAACTAATGAAAAGGTTCAACACATACTATAACTATATACAATGAATATTATTATAATTAATAAAAACTATGCAATTAGAGATAACCATGTACTAGAAACAATTCTAGATATCATATGGAAATCTAGCTATAATCATTCAAAGAATCTATATATTCACAATTTAAAATATTACATCAAGAAGGTGTATAAATCCCTCCACATATTTCATGGTCTTAGTAGTAATAGCAATAATGTTATGTTAAGAACTTATGTCTTAACCTATTTATTATGTTTACTATAATAGTGTAATTAGTAATGGGATTGGGTACCTCTTTTCTATGTAATATGACCATTGATCACCAGTGTTATAGTTAAATTCATTAGATAATTATTTTTGGCTGGTTTTTTAGCTTTAGGGTTAGGATTAGTACTACTATTGAAGGATATTTTACCATAAATGTGGCATATGAAATGTAATTTGTTTCAATGTTAATAATAAAGCTCATTTACTATCTAATTTCATTTACCATATTCAATCCATTTTATTCAATGTATATTATATTTTTTGATTTAATTAATTATTGTAGATAAAATCCTTTCATCTAGTATCAAAATGTTCTCTAAGGACAACTCTAAAATAGTATCCATTTTCTATTTCACTTTTTACTATCTATTATAACCAAAAAATATCTTATTTCAACTCTTCCATTATAGCAATCATGGGTCTATTTTCTCTTTTATATCTTTGTCATATGTTTTACATCCTTTATATTTCTTGAATATATTGTGTGCTTTAGTAGTCCTATTTTCTACATTCAATACAACAAGAATAAGATAATTTGCAAAAATAATTGTGATAGAAATCCTACATCAAGGGTTTTAAAAATTTTACAATTGTATGTTATAGCTATGATAGATTTACCTAAAGCATATAACAAAGTGAGGCATAATTAGGCTCCAATACCCAAGCCTTAGACAAAATTTGATTATAGCCTTAATATCCCATGTGATTTTTGGTATATTATGTGATCACCTTTGGTTGAGATAATCCTTTATCCACATGATCACCTTAGTTTTTGACTTGTGGTACAATGAGAAGCAACAATCTTGGAAAATATTTGTTTTGTACCTCATAGACAATATAGTGTAGCTATTAGAATAGTGAAATAATATATAGTTGGTACTATAAAATATTGGGCTATACATTATCTATGTGTCATATTAGTAAGTCTACAATCCAACAAAACAACCAATTCTTGCTTTATAAGCATGCCAAGAGAAATATCCATTGACAAATATTTTTATTTGGATTGATTACTATTTTTTTATATTACACATTTTTTAGTAGAGGATGACTTATATACAAGAACCAACCTATGTATAATAATATTATAGAGCATTTTAGGTATGTAGAAGAATAAAACAGACTAAGGAATTTGGATTATACATTCTCTTTTGGTCTTGATTTAGTCAAGGATTTGGGATGTATTTAGGAAAAAAATCAAAACTTCTGGGGCTAATAATTCACAAATTGAGGAATTTGGTAATTCTAAAAAAATAAAACCCCATCAAAGGTAGTGCAAGAACCCCAATATCAATACATGAATAAAATATTTCTAGGTATTACAAATAATTTTTTGGATAACTAGTTCATTGTGATCCTCTTGTCACAACAATCATTTTTTATTATTAATAAGAAGGGGATTGGAAGGGCCCGTCCATTTTAAAAATACTTTATTACATAAAAACAATAAAATGTAAATAGAAAAATGGCTTCAATTCTAGTTGGAGTACATAAAACAAAATACACCAACCATCAATGCCCATCTACGAGACAAACAAACTACAAAACTGACATATGAGAAGAGAAAATTACAACAATAGACTCCAAATACATCAATCCAATAAAGCACAAAACCTTACAACAAATGAAGCCACAAATAGCTCTAAAAATATCAACAAAAGAAACAATATGATATTGATATCTTTAAAACTTATAAAATGAGGATTACCATCAATAAAGATAATTATAGGAAGATAGAGTACCCGTTACTAGATATGGATTTAGAGGTCTCTAGGAAAACTAACTATAAATAATTTTAATATGTTCTAGATATCCAAACTTCTCAATTGTATCTAAACTCAAAGTACATCAATATCTATATACATAGTAATTAATTAATCCAATGGGCCTAGATGTACATATCAGTGTAGAGGACCTCTAAGTAAATATTACATATTATTTCCTATGCAAAGGATAACCTAAAGTGAGAAATCAATGATATTTGACAAATATTCAAGTCAAGCATGATAGTGTCATATTCTAATGTTTATATTACCTCATAATATGATCACCTTCTTTTTAGATAAAAAAATTACTCAATATTATCCTTATTATTGCTAAACATAAGGTGGAAATTTATGACAAAATAATTCTTTCTCTCTCTTTTTTAATTGGTTATATGAGATTGAAACAAGACCCACTCGTATTCCTCTTATATCAAGGTTTGAAATTGGGTCTCCTAGATGAAAACCCAAAGACATAGCACTACAATATCTCCCATGAATGACAAAAAAATTCACTCATAGTATCAAATGACAATATATTAATTATATCTTAAAGCTAAAAATATACAATATATTCTCAAAAAAAATTAATTTATAAAATATTAGCATCATTTTTTTATTAAATTAAGGAGTATTTTGAAAGGCACCTCTCAAAATTTTACAATAACTCCGGTATAGGAGAAAAACCAAAGAAACAAAATACAGAAATAAAAACCAGGGAGATCCTCCCATAAGTGCTAACACTTAAATAAAACCACAACACGTAGTAGGCATTACCAATCCAGACAATCAAAAAATAACATCTAGAGCTAATTCAATCACACAAAGAATTTACCCTTTTTTTCTTATAGGATTTCATTCACCAAGAAAATAGAATTGCCCTGCAACTTTCATCGTTCCTAGAATAAAACACTATTTGTCCTCCACCATCCTAAGCTTTTAATGAAATAAACTTGAGTACTCTTTAAGAGGGGTAAATATTTGGATTTCCTCTAATACATTTAATTTCTTATTGATGTTGGATAAAATTTAAGATTCAGACTAAACTTTGACTTATACCTCCTAGGATGCATAGGAAACCACAACACCACCATATTACAATGCACAACCTTTCTCAAAAAATTTGAGCATTGGAAACATATCATGAAGATACCGGATTTTCCCTACATTAATAAGATCACATATCTAGGATAATGTGAATAAAAAATCTTAGGAAAACCCCTATCTAAACTAAAATAGAGGATTACAAAGAAATATGATCCCTTGAAACACACACCATAGGAGTAAGAAACAAGTAAACTATTGATAGTTGAACGACAAAGTTCAATACTAACCTCTTTGTGGGTCACATTTTTTTACCAATATCTAGCTAAAAAAATTGCCCAGAAGGAGGATGAGAGCAACCAACATGGTCAAAGGAATTCAAACTGCATAATAAATATCCTCTACAAGAAAAGCCAACTACCAACAATAAATATGGAGGATTAGAAATCCCAATGTATAATCAAAATTCTTACAGCAATTAAGACCTACCATGAGGTCAAAAACATTGGTTTTGATATTGGCTAGCCGATCAACAAGTACATCACCCTCCCTGCATCACTTGAAATTGCAACAACCCCTAAAGTTGCCTTCTCGATTCAAGCATCATATTGGAAATATTCCAACTTGAAGTAGAAGAATAATTGAGAATGTTCACCATATTCATCAAATCACCTTCTATATCAACATTATCAACCCTCATCTCTGTGATAAATTTAATACCTATAAAGATAACTCTAGCTTTGGTTAAGTGGGAAGTTTATCGAAGTAAATGCTTTGCATATGCCATAATAATTTTACTCATATTTTTCTTGATGACACAACCAGCCCCTACGAGACCTAGATTACCTTTTGAAGCTCTATAAAAACTCAATTTTAACCATCCATCAAGAGGAGGACATCAATGCACCAAACATCTTAGATTTAGAGCCAGAGGAGTAGGGTTGATGCAATTGAAGCCCAATGAAGTTTCCATGATAGCGTATGATGCAGAAGATCTGGAATTATTCTTCCCTAACTTTAGAAAGGAATGATAATTATTTTTTACCATGCTCCAAATAATTTTGAGACCCAACCTTTTATGATCCTTAAAGCAATTTTTTAATGCTCTAGCGTTCCTTTCATTCCATAAAAACCACAAGAAAAGGGGTAAAAGAAACTTACAAAAAAACCTGAGATGTGAAGCTACAAAGAGAGAGGTCCATTGGATTATGAGATTAACCACAAATATTATTCAGCCAATATCAAGATTCTAAATAAAATTATTTAGTTTATAAAATTTATTTATTGGATCCCAAATTTATAATTTTTTGATACATTATTTCTTGTAAAAAAGTGAAATTATAGTGGCAACTTGTAGACACCAAAAAGTCACACATTCTCATTCTTATATACTTGTATATTTGCATAGATACTTGTAGATTTGCATAGGCCATTGTAGGTTTTTGTAGTCATATGTAGGCTACCTTAGTCATCCGTAGACTCCAAACCTACAAAACTAGGTAAAACACACTCAAAATGCCTCCTACCCACTAGGAGGCCATCTACTAGCTCCCTAAGGTCACCTAAGTCCTTTTACACACCTAATTAGGATCCCATGGAACCATTCCCCACTAAAAAATCTAATTAGGCTAATTAAGATTCTAGTTTGCAAGTGACTTTCACTAAACATGCACTTTATCACTAATATGTTTAATTAGGATTAGTGAGCTAATTAGCCCTAAGCATGTCCTCACACATGTGTGCGCCTTAAAGTTAGTTAGGATATTTCCTAGAAATCCTAACTAAACCTCAATCTAACGTAGGAGTTAGCTAACCCTAGTTAACCCTAATACTTCCTCACACATGTTTGAGGATAGGATATTTCTCTTAGGGAATGTAAGCTTGACACTTCATAAACCCTAACCTAACCTTGCTAGGATTTGACTCTAGGGTTTGGTATATTTAACCCCCCTGACCATAGATTTTCCTATAAATAGAGGGTCCTTCCTCTAATTTTACCTCTCTCTCTCCCCTTCTTATCAACTTACCAAAACTTTACAAAAATCATTCCAGAATCAATATCCGACAACTTTACACTATGCAAACAACATAACATCACTTCTAGAGCCCATCTGCATAGAGGATTTCCATTAGAGGGTAGTTGCAGACCAATTCATCCCCACCCTATGAATCGAGGATATATTTTGTAGGTTGCCTTGTGAATTGACCATACAATAGCTCTACATCAGCAAATCTAGTAGGTATCATTTGTTTAATGCTTTTACAGTATTTTCTTCAATTTTTAGTACTTTTTAATATAGTTTTCATATTGAATTGTATTCATAACCATGGGGCTTGAATAAGGTAGGCCCTCAAACATACTAAAAATCTTTTGTAGGCCCTAAATAGGTGCATAAGAATACACATCAACAAACTACCAATGGACCGTGCACATAGAATCCCACCTTCACTAAGGAGCTCTAAAAGATGCCATCAAGATGCTTCATGTTTGTAAATGAAATAGGGAGACTCTTCTTGTAACCTAGAAATATATCTTTATGAATAAAAACAACATTTCTAAGAAATTTATATTTTGTTAATTTGTTTGATCAAATGAACATATTTTGGTCACTTCATTTAGGCACACCTTATGGAACCCCCACAATAGTTGTGTTAAACTAGTTTTTTTATAAATACTATGCAATTTATAATTTTCTATTGTTGTTATAGATACCTTCAAGGTATAATAGAACCTTAAAAACCCTGATACACATCTTAGGTCAGTAGAAGAGGATTTTTAGGCTCCTAAACCCAATTTACCACTAGCCTATGAAGTCAACATCTAATTTGTAGGTCACCCTTCAAATCCTGTTAGACGACATCAAAAAACCATAAAAAAGTAGGGTATCACAATAGACATATCAAGAAACTCATCTGACATAACAGGATTCAGGTATTCCTCTCAGGACCTTCTACTTTTGTTATTCTTTCACAAATAAACTTCACCTTCAAATGCATATTGTACTTTTGTGAGCTAATATATTTATTACATCGATTAGGGTACCATGTTTGTTGGGACTAAAATTGAAAGGGTTGATATTATTGATAAAAATGGTTACAATATATAGGCATAAGCCTATATTCAACACATGACACTTGTCAAGAGAAACTGACAAGTGTCAAGGTGAATGCATAGTGCACTTTAACTCTAACATTCCCCCTTAAAGTGCACTATCCTAACTAAAGAAAAAAACAAGTCAACATTAGGTAACATTCCCCCTTAATGTTGACTTCTCGAAAACAACCTATCATCCTCGCTTATTGCTAATTTGGTCTAGGCTCGTGCTCTGTGCTCTTGGCTCTCCAACTGTGAATAATGCTAGATTCACTGTGTATATATCTCGATCTGTTGCCTCAAGGTCAGCCACTTCCACGGGTCTGTTGCCACTGGGTCAGCCGTCTAAGTGCCTCGGGGTCATCATGGGTGCCTCAGGGTCAGCCACTTCTGGGTCTATTGCCTCTGCAGGTCATCCTCAGAGGATGTTGCCTCTCGTAGGTCACTGACTAGATTCACCATGAGTATGAAATCCCTCCTCATGGTGAACTCAATCTAGAAGGTGTCGGTCTCTGTCGAAAATGCACCTAATACAAAGGAAAAACAAGTCATATAAGAGTGTCGGTCTTTGTCGAAAATGGTCTCAATACAATAAATGAGCCATAGATCCAAATAGGAGGAGAGAAGAAGAAAAGAAGAGAATCTTCTGAAGTGTCTTCGTCTGTAGTCTTCAGAAGTAGATCCGAAAAAAACCTCGGATAGAGTCTAGGGTGTCTTTGTTTGTAGTCCCTAGTATAAGTGTCCTTATGGTGACCATGTCATCCCACCAAAATGCATGGGTAACCAGCCGCTGCATTCGCCAAGTGTATAGAAAATATCACTAGGTACAAGGATCACATATAAAATTACCTTGGGAGTGTCGGGTTCAACCGAAAGTGCACTCCAAGGTAGAAAAACTTTGAGGCTAAAAAAACTGAAGTGAAACAGCCTCAAAATTACAATTTGACACCACCATTGTGTCCGTCGCGGAAAAACGTTTCCAACGACTATAAATACCCCTATACTTGTGTCTAAATGGGGCCTTCAACTTGCTAGGAAAACAATACCATGCCTATGTAGGCAGCAAAATAAACCTCAAAAATATCATATTCCTGACATCGCACTGGTGGAATAAAAAAATAGACTCAATGTTCAATTTTACCTCATAGGGGAATTTCATGGGCCTTGAGCTCCCACTTCTACTCTCCCACTTCTACTCTCCATGTGGAATAAACATTAAAAGATCTTGAGTATCCATGTGGAATAAACATTAAAAGATCTTGAGTATCATGGGCCTATATGAATGGGCCATGTGGGAAAAAAATGGCCAAAGTGGCCATATTGACAACCATTACAAAATGTTATTCCCCATACATTTAAAGGACTTAAAAAAAAAACATACAATGGAGGAGAAAGTTGTCCCTCCACTTTATGTCAGCCATTTTGACATGCAAGTTCCCTATTCAAATTTTAGTATAAAGTACCCTTTGCTTTAAAGCAAATATTTCACCTCCGTAAGCAATGGTTACGCCCTGCATCAATTTTCCCAACTCCTTGTCATTTCCCACAGCGAGAAGAAGACGCCTGGGAATTATTTTGTTCTTCGTGTTATCACTAGCGACATTACAGCGAGCTCAAGAACCTTTGCAGCCAAATACTCCATGAATAGAAGGCTTTCAAACAGTTTCTGGCACTGGCTTTGGCGGATTCCGAGGCCATCCCGCACAATCGCGGCAATCCATTGCAAGGGCTGGACCTATCGGAAAATCGCCTGACTGGCTCCATTCCAGCCACCGTCGAGAATTTGCAGTCTCTTCTCTGGTTATACCACATTCGGGTTATCCCACATGCATCAAGAAGCCCCATTCTCTACAAGTGCCGGCCTACGTCGCTTTCCGGAAACAGGTTCACGGGGATGATACCGGAATCTCTTGGTAACTACACCAGATCGTGGGCACTTTTTATGGCGGATAACCTGCTTTCAGGCCACATTCCAAAGGCGATTACCGTCCTCTCCAATCTTTCCTTCTTCAATCTGTCGCCCAATCACCTGACGGGAACCATTCCCAAGGACTTTGCCCAGCTGGAGTGTCTTCAAAGCGGCACAATCTCTGCTACTCTTGGGAGGCTCACTTCTCTATCAAGCTTTAATGTTTCGTATAACGAGAAACTTGAGAGGCCTTTGTACTCCACTCCATCAACAAAAGCAGGTCGAAAGATTGTTTTATATGGAATTTTTCTCTGCCATATCTATGTAAGAGTCGATTTGAGTTATCTAACGCGACTCAAATGAGGAAAATCAAAATGGTCGCAGCAGACAAAACTATAGAAAAGGAAGGAAATTAAAAGCAAATTGCGATTGAACAAATGACCATCGTCCACTTCGATTGAACGAAAGAGCGTTCTGCAAGCGGCGCCACCCATACCCTCCTCGCATTATCTTGTGTTGTCGTCTTCCATTGATTTTTCCGTCCTGCCCGATGTGGCTCTGCGGGCATGCGTCGCGTAGATCCACGACGCTACGATGGGGCAGCACCGGCTCCATGCGTGATACACCGTTTGAGACGCATCTTCAGGATCTTCTATATAGCCTCTTCCAGAAGGTTATCCAACTGGACTGTCATCTAAGTCAAGGTCTGAACACCATTTATGGGCAAGGAAACACTCCTCCTCGCATTTTTAGGAATTAGTGTGGCCAAAACTTGCACAACTACGGTCATTATGGGTCTTGCCTCTGGATCCATTTGCAGACATGCCCTTGCTAACTGTACGCCGATCCGCACGATGGAAGGACTGCTATAACCACTGCAATTTGAAAACAAAGCCCTTACCTCCATATTTCGTTGAATCTGACCACCTAAACTACCAAAATCATTCCAACACCCTTCTCAAATTCCCCGCAACGCGCCACGACAGCACTCCGCTTCGCCATCATCCTCGACACTTCTGGCGTCGCCGTGCTCCAGAATCATCTCCAGCGAAGGTTCCCACATCCCGCTCTGCTTCACCACGGCGGGGCCTTCGGCATTTCTGCCTCCACCTTATGCACTGTCAAAACAGCAGTAAATAGCAGCAACAAACAGCAGCAAACAGAACACTACTTCCAGTGAGAACTTCTAGTTGTAACATGGGTTTGCTCGGTATTCTCCTCCGATTGCATCAAAACAACAACTGACGGCTCAAATTATTTCCCAGTGGTAAATGACTTTAAAAAATAACATGGGTGTCGCTAGATTTATTCACTTGGCAGAGGCGGTGCCAGACCACGCGCGTCTCATCGACGACCTCTTGTATAGGGCTATCGACCTCTTTCTAAAGATGCATCCGAAGCTAAAAGACGCGGAACGCAACAAGCTGTGCAAGCTTCTGGACTGCTAGAAGCTGTCGCATAACGCCTGCACGCACGCGGTGCTGAACCAGAGGCTGCCTGTACAGTTAACAGTGTAGGTGCTCTACTTCGAACAGCTAAGACTGCGAAGCGCCATTAATGGAGACCAACAAGCGCAGCAGTACCACTGTTCCTCGTACCCAGCGGTGCGGCTGAGCAGCGAAGTACCCAGCACCGTAATTTCGTCGCACGACACCTACGCCTCCGTGCGTAGAGAAAACAGGGAGCTCAAGCTTGAAGTCGTCCGGATGCGAATGAGATTGACTGAATTGGAGAAAGACCACCATTCCATAGAACAGGAACTCGTGAAGCACACCCCCACCCAAAAAATTCTGCATTCCTTCACCAAAAACTCAGCAATCTATTTCGATCCAAAGACAGTGCCAGCAACAGTCATGTAACTCCTTGATGAACACACTTCCATACGCCTAGCACAGATCGGATTTGGCAGCCATGATTTTTCAAAAATCTGGTTTCTGATTCATCCATCAAGAATGAAGAATGGGAAAAATGGGAAAAATGGGTGAAAGGATGAGGGGGGAGGGAAGATTTCCATGAGGGAAATCCCCCCTCAAGGTTTCACAGGTAGGAGAGAGAACTGCTCTTATACCAAATGTTGGGACTGAAACTGAAAGGGTTGATATTATTGATAAAAATGGTTACAATATATAGGCATAAGCCTATATTCAACACATGACACTTGTCAAGAGAAACTGACAAGTGTCAAGGTGAAGGCATAGTGCACTTTAACTCTAACAATGTTAGCTCAAAAATCATATAGATTAAATTTCATCAGTTTCCTTTTATCTTTTAAAATCGAAGTTGCACCCCTTTTTAACTCATCAAACTAGAATTTTATTTCTTGTTTTCAATGTTCGCAAATTATTCCTTTCCAATCATCCCTTCATGCATTAGTTACGTCTTTACAATCTCTTAGTAAATTTATGTTCAGATCAGATTTCCACTTTCATTTCAAAAGTGTTTCACATTTATTTATCAATTTGCATTTAGGATTAGCTTTACAATATATTTGCTTTCATTTTCTAATTTCATTTCAAAAGCATTTAAAATTTCATTCACACTTGCATTTAGGATTAGTTTTATAATATCTTCCATTTCATTTTCCAATTTTTGAAGAACACAAGCTTATACTGAGAGGGGGGTGAACAGTATAAGAGAACTTTTTACTTTTCTTTCCAAATCAATATTATGCAATGTATGGATAGCAATATCAACAAAAGTAATAAAATCAATGCACAAATCATCACACACAATAAAGACACCAATTTAATGTGGTTCACCCAAATATGGCTACCTCCATGAATAAAATATTTCTTCTAAATATTTATCAAATAATATCTTTGGGAATCCTTCCCAATTACAATGTTTATGGACCTCTGTCTAAAGGAGATGTTGATCCCCTAAATCTAGTTTGTGGATATCTATCCATAGGAGAACTCCTTATCCTCTACTTTGGATGGTGATCCTCTAGAATACTACTGCCTCCACTGCACTAGCTTGTGGATCTCTCTCCACTAAAGACTATTGTTCCCACCCAAAAGACCTATCCTCACTACCTTAGCTTGATGGATCTCTATCCACTAGAGACTACTGTCCTCTTTGCTCTGTCACCTCCAAAGCTCTATCTCAAATCTACACTAAACACAGTCCAGTCGGTCTAGCACAAATATGCTCAACAAGTCCACTCAAATATGCACTAAACATAGTCCAGTCAGTATAGCACAAAAATTCTCAATGATTTCAATCAAATCTACACTAAACATAGTCCAGTCGATCTAGCACAAATTTGCTCAACAAATCCACTCAAATCTACACTAAACATAGTCTAGTTGATCTAGCACAAACCTTATCAACAAATACACTAAATTCTATACTAAACATAGTTCAGTTGGTCTAGCACAAATCTGATCAAAAAATCCACTCAAATATGCATTAAACACAATCCAATTGGTCTAGCACAAATTTGCTCAACAAATCCACTCAAATCTACACTAAATACAATCCAGTCAATATAGAAAATATATGCTCAACAAATCCATTCAACTATGCACTAAACATAGTCCATTCAGTCTAGCACAAATTTTCTCAATAAATCCACTCAAATTTGCACTAAACATAGTACAGTTGGTCTAGCACAAATCTGCTCAACAAATCCACTCAAATCTGTACTAAACATAGTTCAATCGGTGTAGCACAAATTTGCTCAACAGGTCCACTGAGAACCTATCTAAATCTGCTCAACAAGTCCACTCATAACCTGTCCAAATCTACTCAACAGGTCCACTCAGAACCTATCCAAATATGCTCAACAAGTTCTCTTTAGAACTTAACCAAATCTGTATTGTAAGCTTCCACAAAAGCTCACACAAAATCAGTCCACAAGTCTCCTCAAAGACTTGCCTCAAATCTGCTTAAGAAGTCCACACATAACTTGTCCAATCTCATAGAAACATAAAGAGAGTTGTTAGACACTCAATATGTTCTATACTCAATGATCAATAACTTTCACAACTAGCACAATCTCATAGAAGCATAAAGAGAATTTTTAGAGACTCCATATGTTCTATACTTAATGCTCAATCACTTTCTCAACTTGCACAATATCATAGAAGCATAAAGAGAATTTTTAGAGACTCAATATGTTCTATGCTTAATGCTCAATAACTTTCTCAACTCAAATTAGAATATAAAATAGTTTATTTTATGGAACTTGAACAATCACTTCATACATCCACTTGACTAGGCTCATCCAACTCTACTCAATCAATTACTCAAGAAACAACCTTTACTCACAAACCCTAGTCCAAGCATGTATCAAATAAAAAAAAATTCAACAATGCTCAACAACAAATCTCATATAGCAATAATACTCATGTTCTTTTCAAACCCTAGTTCAAGTTATTTGCATAACAACTCACTTCAACAACAATGCTTATAAAACAAGTTTTTAATCACAACTCTCAATTCCAAAAAACCTTAAAGCATTAACTTGAACACTTTAAAAAATAAAACCCTAATCAAATCCATTTCACTCCAAACTTTAATTTCTAGATAGCCAATCAATCAACTCAACCAAGGAATAATTTTACCATACATTTTTTCTTGACAAGGAGTTGATCTCACAAATCTTCCACACTCACAATTGCTTCTTTGCCAATATCAATAAGGGTTAGAAAATAGTAATTTCCTAAACAAAACACAATACAAAATGATATCAAACAAAATACACCTTATCACTCCAACTTTAAAATAATATCCAATGCCCTCATAAAAATATCTTTGGCAAAAATCCCTTTACTAATAAAATCAACACACTAAATTCAAAACCTCTTATTACCTTATTACTCCAACTTTAGAAAGAATATTTCCTCTTTTTATAAATTACAATTTAACACATAACACTTTGCTATCCCTCCTTATTTCTCCTAACCACTAATTTTAATGCCTAACAAAAAACTTTTAAAAACCCCTTATAACAACTAAAAAGGCTTTAATTAAAACTTTAGGAAATAAAAATTATTTTAAAAAATTACCTTCACCTCTCAATGGATTTCAAAACCTTCACCTTTGCCTTCGTGAACACCCTAGCCACGGGTTCCTCAACCATGTGTGCTCAATGCATGTTGATATCTAAAAATATCTGTGTGCACCTTGTTCTATCCTGGCACTCAAACAAAAACACAAAACTCAACCTTTCCCTTTGCGCATGCACTCCTTGGGATTCGAACGTAGGTTCGACTCCCCAAAAATGCCTTAACAAAAATGTGCACTGCCAATGGACCAATGTGTCCAATGTGCTTTCAAAAATGATATCCCTTCCCTTTATACCTGGCGCTTAAGACGAAAAACTTTTTGTGTTCTTCCTCAACAAAGTAGCGAATTCTCATGAAATTATTTCAACCTTTTGTCACATACAATAATTCAATCGAGGGATAATCATTGTAAAGTTCTTTGGACATCATTTTATACATGATGTCTCCATATTCTTCAAATGTCAGTGCTCTAAAATATTCGATGACTTCGATGTTAAAATAAATTTATAAATGGCACTTTTAATTTTGATGATGTCAGCCCATTTAACCTTTGTAATTTATAAATGATTTAAATTCCAAGGAATTTAAATTTTATAAATTATAAATATAACCTTTGGCTTTTAAGGCCTTCTCTTATTGCACAACTTGGTATTGATGATATTTATTTATAAAATTTAAATTCCTCTTGAATTTAAATATTTTATAAAATAAATACTAGACCTCCTTCAAACTTTGCAATAGGCCTCCTTGGGTATTTAAGAAAACCCTTTTTAACTTATGCTCTCATATAATATTAAAATATTATGGAGCCCTTTGCCTTTAACTTCTGCACTGTTGAAGCTTCTTCTTGGATATTAATGACACCTTTGATGATTTTATTTCTTGCCGAATTCCTTGAGATTAATGATGACTTCATCTGGTGACATCAACGACAACTTTTGACTTAGGGACTCAAAATGTCCAACAATATCCCCCTTTGTCATTGATGGCAACCCAACTTCTTTTTACTGAAAACTTGACATTTCTTTTATTCTGCTCCCCCTAGGACATTGCTCCCCCTGGCTCAATACTCTCTCAAATATCAAATCTCTTCCCAATACTCAAATCTCTCTCCCCCTTTGACATCAATGGCAAAGGGTCACCTTTGGGGCTCGGGTCTACGAATGAGACTCTTAGCTTAGCCCCTCCCCCACCTTCTTTTGAGGTGGTTAATTCTGGGGTGGGAGTATTTCTACTCCTAGAAAGCATTGTTCTTTACCTTTATCCTCTTCTCTTCTTTTCTAATTTTTTTGATTCCTCTGACTATTTCTATTCGTTTCCATGTTCTTGTTCCTGTCATCATTCTTGTTCTTTTTCTTATTCCTATTTACATCCATGTTCGTGTTCTTGTTCACATCCATGTTCCTGTATTCATGTTCCTATTCCTATTCCTGTTCCTGTTCATGTTCATGTTCCTGGTCCTATTCTTGTTCCTATTCCTGTTCATGTTCCTGTTCATGTGCAGACATGTTTATGGAATGTTTGGTCTACACCACTTTGTTGCATGACCATAATTATTGCAATTATAACACTTAATGTTATTATTCCTTGGAGGTGAAAATATCTTAGGATTTCTCCTAGTTAAGCCATATCCTCTTCTATCATGAACCCTGCAATTCATTGCCTTGTGACCAAACTGATTACATGAGTAGCAATACCCATGGAAAAGTCGTTCATTCCCATATTCCTATATTTCATGTGTCCTACACTATGAAGCCATGCGCCCAAACTTGTGACATTAAAAACATATTCCATTGAAAATTCCTTGTCTTGACCTCATTGGTCTCCTGTTCTAATTGTTGTTCCATTCGTATCTTCTTTGTGCATTGTTCCTATTTTTGTTAAACTTTCTATTGTCCAACCCATTCTATGATGTCTCACTTTCTTTTACATTGTCTTCTTCTGAATTATATTCATCTGAAGTTTCTTCTCCTCCAAAGCTTGAAGTTGAGTCTCCTTCCCATTTTTTTGAACCTTTTCAAATCCAAGAAATGTTTTCTTTCATGTAGTATTTTGAGTCTTGATAAACTTATCCAAGTTCTTTGAGCTATTTTTAAATCCTTTCATATTGATATTAGAGTCCTCTAAATATTCTTTTAGTAGTGCCACTTCTTGTGCTAACTTCTCACATTCCAAGATCTTTACTTATAACTTATATTTGAACTTCTTTACCTTAGCCTTTAAATTTTCTAAATCCTCTATGAGCAATCTTCTCTCTTCATAACATTCTTGAAACTAAATTTCAAGTTTAGAGTGTTGCTTCCTTACCTTATTTACCATGTCAAGGGCATAGATAAGTTCTCCCTCCATTATCTGCTAAATAATACTCTATATGTTTACCTTTGTCCACATTATTACTCTCTTTTGACTTATTTTCTATAGGATCACTTACTTCTTCTAATTCCATTAGAATATTTTCATCTGGTCCTTCAAGTGCATTCTCATACTCATCATCACTGAAACTATAACCATCCCTTGTACAATCATCTTTAATATGTCTAAAGTTACCACATATAAAACTCTTGAGAATAACTAGAGTCTTTTTCTTAACTGATAGGACTTCATCTCTATCATTTTCTGAAAAGCTAGCATCACTATCATTTGAGTACTTACTTGCATTATCTACATAGTAGCTCCTATTTTTTCTTTGGAATAACTTATTTCCTTGTATGTTTTATCCATACTTTCTTTTCTTTTGATGCCTATATCTTTCTGATTCCCTGTACCTATGATCCTATTTTTCTTCACCATTTTTGTTTTTTGGTTCTTTACAATCTATCGTAAAATGTCTAAACTTTCCACAATTAAAACACTTAACAGATCTTAGATCTATGGATTTTCTGGAACCTTTAACTCTTCTACCATAATTATCTTCTTCATCACTAGATGATTCATTGCTTGATTTTGACTTCTTACCCTTTGTATTTTTGGATGCTTTGAATGTTGATTCCTTTTAGAACATAGGATATTTTGTTCTTATCTCAAATATTGTGAGCATACCAACCAACTTATCTCTTGTCAAAGTATCACCATCTATTGATACTTCTATAGCAGAAACCTGTTCACTGAATATTTTTGGAAGATATCTTAAGAATTTATCACAAACATAAGATTCATCAATATTCATAAAGTCCTTGCATATCATTAACAACCTCATCAATCCAAATGAGATAAACAGTAATATTTTCTTCTTTTTTCATTCTTATTTCTTCAAGTTATCTTTTTATATTTTGACTCTTTGCTTTCTTGAAACTTTTATCTCCTTCATATATATTTTGCAATTTATCCCACATCTCTTTTGTAGTTATACAATGCATAACTTTCATAGACTCTATTCTATGCAAACCTCTCACAAGTGCATTCATTTATTTTGAATTATAGTTTTGTAGGAGCTTACCTTCCTTATTTGTAGGAGTATTGACTGCTGGATCATATCTAAATTCCATTGCATCCTAAATTTTATTACCAACTACCATTAAGTAGATCCTAATAATCATAATCCAATACATATAGTCACTTCCATCAAATACTAGTGCTGAGTTATTTGAGGACACATACTTAGGATCCATTGTGTTCTTGTTAGTCTTTCCTTCAATCTATTAAACTCTTATGAAGGCACCCACTCTTATACCAATTGAATAACACAAGCTTATACTGAGAGGGGGTGAACAGTATAAGAGAACTTTTTACTTTTCTTTCCAAATCAATATTATGCAATGTATAGATAGCAATATCAACAACAGTAATCAAAGCAATGCACAAACAATCACACATAATAAAGAGATAAATTTAACGTGGTTCACCCAAATATGGCTACCTCCACAGAGAACATATTTCTTCTAAATATTTCTCAAATAATATCTTTGGTAATCCTTCTCAATTACAATATTTATGGACATCTATCCAAAGGAGATCTTGATCCCCTAAATCTAGTTTGTGGATATCTATCCACAATGGAACTCCTTCTCCTATACTCTGGTTGGTGATCCTCTAGAAGACTACCGCCTCCTCTTCACTAGCTTGTGAATCTCTCTCCACTGAAGACTCTTATCCCCACTCAAAAGTCCTATCCTCACTACCTTGGATTTATGGATATCTATCCACTAGATACTACTATCCTCTCTACTTTGTCACCTCCAAAGCTCTCTCTCAAATTTACATTAAACACATTCCAGTCGATCTAGCACAAATCTGCTCAACAAGTCCACTCAAATCTGCACTAAAAATAGTCTAGTCGATCTAGCACAAATCTACTCAATGAGTTCACTCAAATCTATGCTAAACACAGTCTAGTTGGTCTAGCACAAATATGAAAAAATCTACTCAAATCTACACTAAACATAGTGTAGTCATTCTAGCACAAATATGCTCAACAAATCCACTAAAATTTACACTAAACACAGTTCAGTTGGTCTAGCACAAATATTCTCAACAAATCCACTCAAATCTGCACTAAACATAGTCCAATCGGTCTAGCATAAATCTGCTTAACAAATCCACTCAAATATACACTAAACATAGTCCAGTCGGTCTAGCACAAATATGCTCAACAAATCCACTCAAATCTACACTAAACATAGTCTAGTTGGTATAGCACAAATATGCTCAACAAATCCACTCAAATATTCACTAAACACAGTTTAGTCGGTCTAGCACAAATTTGCTCAACAAATCCACTCAAATTTGTACTAAATATAGTCCAGTCAATCTAGCATAAATCTGCTCAACAAATCCACTCAAATCTACACTAAACATAGTACAATCAATCTAGCACAAATTTGCTCAAAAAATCCACTCAAATTTTTACTAAACATAGGCTAGTCGATCTAGCACAAATCTGCTCAATAAATCCACTCAAATCTACACTAAACACAGTCTAGTCAGTGTAGAACAAATCTGCTCAACAAATCCACTCAAATCTGCACTAAACATAGTTCAATCGGTCTAGCACAAATATGCTCAACAGGTCCACTTAGAACCTCTCCAAATCTGCTCAACAGGTCCACTCATAACCTGTCCAAATCTGCTCAAAAAGTTCTCTCTAGAACTTAACCAAATTTGTATTGTAAGCTTCCACAAAAGCTCACACAAAATCAGTCCATAAGTCTCCTCAAATACTTACCTCAAATATGCTTAACAAGTCCACACAGAACTTGTCCAATCTCATAGAAACATAAAGATAATTTTTAGAGACTCAATATGTTCTATACTCAATGATCAATCACTTTCAAAACTTTGCACAATCTCATATAAGCATAAAGAGAATTGTTAGAGACTCAATATGTTGTATACTTAATGCTCAATCACTTTCTCAACTTGCACAATATCATAGAAGCATAAAGAGAATTGTTAGAGAATCAATATGTTATATACTTAATGCTCAATCACTTTCTCAACTCAAATAATAATATATAATAGTTTGGTTTATGGAACTTGAACAATCACTTCATACATCCACTTGACTAGGCTCATCCAACTCTACTCAGTCAATTACTCAAGAAACAACCTTTGCTCACAAATCCTAGTCCAATCATGTATCAACTCAAAATATTTTCAACAATGCTCAACAAAAAATCTCACATAACAATAATACTCATGTTCTTTTCAAACCCTATTTCAAGTTCTTTGCATAATAACTCACTTCAACAACAATGCTTATAAAACAAGGTTTTAATCACAACTCTCAATTCCAGAAAACCTTGAAGCATTAACTCAAACACTTTAAAAAATGAAACCCTAATCAAATCCTTTTCACTCCAAACTTTATTTTCTAGACAACCAATCAATCAAATCAACCAAGGAATAATTTGTCCATATCTTTTTGCTTAACAAGGAGTTGATCTCACAAATATGTCACACTCATAATTGCTTCTTTGCCAATATCAATAAGGGTTAGAAGATAATAATTTTCTCAAAAAAACACAATACAAAATGATATCAAACAAAATACACCTTATCACTCCAACTTTAAAATAATATCCAATACCCTCATAAAAATCCCTTTGACAAAAATCCCTTTACTAATAAAATCAACACTCACTAAAATTCAAAACCTCTTATTACCTTATTACTCCAACTTTAAAAAGAATATTTCCTCTTTTTATAAATCACAATTTAACACATAACACTTTGATATCCCTCCTTATTTCTCCTAATCACTAATTTTAATGCCTAACAAAAAACCTTTTAAAAACCCCTTATAAATTCTAAATAGAATTTAAATAAAACTTTAGGCAATAAAAAATATTTTAAAAAATTACCTTTGCCTCTCAACAGGTTTTGAACCCTTCACCTTTGCCTCCACAAACACCCTATTCACAAGTTTCTCAACCACATGTGCTCAATGCACGTTGAGAGCTAAAAAGCTCTTTGTACACCTTGTTATGTCTTGACACTCAAACGAAAACATAAAACTCAACCTTTCCCTTTGCGCATGCACTCCTTGGGATTTGAACGCAGATTCATCTCCCCACAAATGCCTTAACAAAAACATGTGCTGCCAATGGACTACCATGTCCAAAGTGCTTTCAACAACAATATCCTTTCACTTTATACCTTGCGCTTAAGATGAAAAAAATTTCATCTTCTTCCTCAACAAAGAAACAAATTCTCATGAAATTATTTCAACCTTTTGTCGCATAAGATAATTCGATAAATGGATAATATTTGTAAAGTCCTTTGGCCACCCTTTTATACATGATGCCTCCTTAGTCTTCAAATGTCGATGCTCTAAAATATTCGATGACGTCGGTGTTAAAATAACTTTATAAATGGTGCTTTTAATTTTGATGATGTCAACCCATTTAACCTTTGTAATTTATAAATGATTTAAATTCCAAGGAATTTAAATTTTATAAATTATAAATATAACCTTTGGCTTTTAAGGCCTTCTCTTATTGCACAACTTGGTATTTTATAAAATTTAAATTCCTCTTGAATTTAAATATTTTATAAAATAAATATTAGACCTCCTTCAAACTTTGCAATAGGCCTCCTTGGGTATTTATGAAAACCCTTTTTAACTTATGCTCTCATATAATATTAAAATATTATGGAGCCATTTACCTTTAACTTATGCATTGTTTAAGCTTCTTCCTGGATATTAGTGACACCTTTGATGACTTTATTTCTTGCCGAATTCCTTGACATTAATGATGATTTCATTTGGTGACATCAATTACAACTTTTGACTTAGGGACTCAAAATATCCAACAATCTCCTCCTTTGTCATTGATGGCAACCCAAATTATTTTTATTGAAAACTTGACCTTTCTTTTATTTTTCTCCCCATGGGACATTGCTCCCCCTGTCTCAATGCTCTCTCAAATATCAAATATATCCCCAATACTCAAATCTCTCTCCCCCTTTGACATCAATGTCAAAGGATCACCTTTGGGACTTAGGGCTAAGAATGAGCCTCTTAGCTTAGCCCCTCCCCCACCTCATTTTGAGGTGGTAATTCTGTGGTGGGAGTATCTCTACTCCCAGAAAGCACTGTTCTTTACATTTATACTCTTCTCTTATTTTCTAAATTTTTTGATTCCTCTAACTATTTCTATCTGTGTCCATGTTCCTATTCCTATCATCATTCCTGTTCCTGTTCCTTTTTACATCCATGTTCTTGTTCCTATTCTTGTTCCTATTCACATCCATGTTCTTGTTCCTATTCCTGTTCACATCAATGTTCCTGTTCCTTTTCTTTTTCTTGTTTATGTTCATATTCGTATTCATATTCTTGTTCTTGTTCCTGTTCCTATTCATGTTCATGTTCCTATTCATACCTATTTTTGGAATGTCTGCTTTACACCACTTTGTTGTATGACCATCATTATTGCACTTATGACACTAAATTTTATTATTCATTGGAGGTGAAAATGTCTTAGGATTTATCCTACTGAAGACATATCCTCTTATGTCATGAACCCTGCAATTCATTGCCTTGTTACCAAACTGATTACATGAGGAGCAATATCCATGGAAAAGTTGTTCATTCCCATATTCCTGTATTTCATGTGTCCTGCACTGTGAAGCCATGTGCCCAAACCTGTGACATTAAAAACATCTTCCATTGAAGCTTCCTTATCTTGACCTCATTGGTCTCCTGTTCTGATTGTTGTTCCATTTGTATCTTCTTTGTGCATTGTTCATTTTTTTGTTGAACTTTCTATTGTCCAAACCATACTCTGATGTCTCACTTTATTTTACACTATCTTCTTCTGAAGTATCTTCATCTGAAGTTTCTTCTTCTCCAAATCTTGAAGTTGACTCTCCTTCCCATTTATTTTGAACCTTTTCAAATCCAAGACTTGTTTTCTTTGATGTAGTATTTTGTGTCTTGATGAACTTATCCAAGTTCTTTGAGCTATTTTTAAATCCTTTCATCTTGATATTGGAGTCCTCTAAATATTATTTTAGTAGTGCCACTTCTTGTGCTAACTTCTCACATTCCAAGATCTTTGCTTCTAACTTATCTTTGAACTTATTTTCCTTAGCCTTTGATTTTTCTAAATCCTCTATGAGCAATATTCTCTCTTCATCACATTCTTGAAATTGAATTTCAAGTTTAAAGTGTTGCTTCCTTACCTTATTTACAATGTCAAGGGCATATATAAGTTCTCCCTTGAGATCATAACCATTCTCTATTGAATAATCCTCTATCTATTTGCCTTTATCCACATCATTACTCTCTTTTGATTTATCTTCTATAGGATCACTTACTTCTTATTCTAATGTCATTAGAAGATTTTCATATGGTCCTTCAAGTGCATTCTCAAACTCATCATCACTAAAACTATAACCATACCTTGTACAATCATATTCAAGATTTCCAAAGTTACCACATCTAAAACACTTGAGAATAACTAGAGTCTTTTTCTTAACTGGTTATTTTTCCTCAATCATAAATAGGATTTCATCTCTATCATTGTCTGAAAATCTATCATCACTATCATTTGAGTACTTACTTGCATTATCCGCATAGTAGATCCTCTTTTGTCTTTGGAAGAACTTATTTCCTTGTATTTTTTATCCATCCTTGTTTTTATTTTGGTGCCTATATATTTCTGATTCCTTGTACCTGTGATCCTATTTTTCTTCACCATTTTTTGTTCTTTGGTTCTTTACAATCTATCGCAAAATGTCCAAAATTTACACAATTGAAACACTTAACAGATCTTAGATCTATGGATATTCTGGAACCTTTAACTCTTCTACCATAATTAGATTCTTCATAACTAGATGATTCATTGCTTGATTCTAACTTCTTACCCTTTGTATTATTGCTTGCTTTGAATGTTGCTTCCTTCTGGAACATAGGATATTTTGTTCTTATCTCAAATGCTATGAGCATACCAAGAAAATTATCTCTTGTCAAAGTATCACCATATATTGATACTTTGAAAGAAGAAACATGTTCACTAAATCTTTTTGGAAGAGATCTTAAGACTTTATCACAAACATTAGATTCATCAATATTCATACCAAGTCCTCGCATATCATTAACAACCTCATCAATCAAAATTAGATAAGCACTAATATTTTCTTTTTCGTTCATTCTTAGTTCTTCAAGTTGTGTTTTGAGATTTTGACTCTTTGCTTTCTTGACACTTTTATCTCCATATATATTTTGCAATTTATCCCACATATCTTTTGCAGATCTAAAATGCATAACTTTCATAGACTCTGTTCTACGTAAACCTCTCACAAGTGCATTCATTACTTTTGAATTGAAGTGTTATAGGATCTTACCTTCCTTATCTGCAGGATGATTTATTGCTGGATCATATCCAAATTCCACTGCATCCCAAATTTCATTGCCAAGTGCCATTAAGTACATCCTCATCATCATACTCTAGTACATATAGTCACTTCCATAAAATACTAGTGCTGATTTATTTAAGGATATATCCTTAGGATCCATTGTGCTCTTGTTATAATTTCCTTCAAGTTGTTAAACTCTTCTAAAGACACCCACTATGATACCAATTGAAGAAAACAAGCTTATACTCAGAGGGGAGGTTAATAGTATAAGAGCACTTTTTAATTTTCTTTATGAATCAATATTATGCAATGTATAGATAGCAATATCAATAGGAGTAATCAAAGCAATGCATAAATCATCACACATAATAAAGACACCAATTTAACATGGTTCACCCAAATATGGCTACCTCCACGGAGAAAATATTTCTTCTAAATATTTATCAAATAATTTCTTTGGGAATCCTTACCAATTACAATGTTTATGGACCTCTGTCCAAAGGATATGCTTATCCCATAAATCTGGTTTGTGGATATCTATCCACAGGAGAACTCCTTCTTCTTTGCTCTAGCTGGTGATCCTCTAGAAAACTACTACCTCCACTACACTGGCTTGCGGATCTCTCTCCATTGAAGACTCTTTTTCCCACTCAGAAGACTTGTCCTAACTACCCTAGATTTATGGATCTCTATCCACTGGAGACCACTATCCTCTCTACTATGTCACCTCCAAATATTTGTCTCAATTTTATACTAAACATAGCCCAATCAGTCTAGCACAAACTTGCTCGACAAGTCCACTCAAATTTATACTAAACATAGTTTAGTCAGTCTAGCACAAATTTGCTCAATGAGTTCACTCAAATCTGCACTAAACATAGTCCAGTTGGTCTAGCACAAATCTACTTCACAAATTCACTCAAATATGCACTAAACGTAGTCTTGTCGGTCTGAAAAAAATATGCTCAATAAATCCACTCAAATCTGCACTAAACACAGTTTAGTCGGTCTAGCACAAATCTGCTCAACAAATCCACTTAAATTTGCACTAAGTATAGTCCAGTTGGTCTAGCATAAATTTTCTCAACAAATCCACTCAAATATGCACTAAACACAGTCCAACTGGTCTAGCACAAATCTGCTCAATAAATCCACTCAAATTTGCACTAAAAATAGTCCAGTTGATCTAGCACAAATTTGCTCAACAAGTCCACACAAATATACACTAAACACAGTCTAGTTAGTCTAGCACAAATCTGCTCAATAGGTCCACTCACAACCTATTAAAATATGCTCAATAGGTCCAATCAAAACCTATCCAAATATGCTTAACAGGTCCACTCAGAAACTGTCCAAATCTGCTTAACAAGTTCTCTCTCGAACTTAACCAAATATGTATTGTAAGATTCCACAAAATCTAACATAAAATTAGTCCACAAGTCTCCTCAAAGACTTACCTCAAACCTGCTTTACAAGTCCACACAGAACTTTTCGAATCTCATAGAAACATAAAGAGAATTGTTAGAGACTCAATATGTTCTATACTCAATGGTCAATCACTTTAAAAACTTGCATAATCTCATAGAAGCATAAAGATAATTGTTATCTACTCAATATTTTCTATACTTATTGCTCAATAACTTTCTCAACTTGCACAATCTCATTGAAGCATCAAGAGAATTGTTAGAGACTCAATATGTTCTATACTTAATTCTCAATCACTTTATCAACTCAAATCAAAATATAGAATAGTTTGTTTTATGGAACTTGAACAATCACTTCATACATCCACTTGACTAGGCTCATCCAACTCTACTCAATCAATTACTCAAGAAACAACCTTTGCTCACAAACCATAGTCCAAGCATTTATCAAATCAAAATGTTTCCAACAATGCTCAACAAAAAATCTCACATAACAATAATACTCATGTTCTTTTCAAACCCTAGTTCAAGTTCTTTGCATAACAACTCACTTCAACAACAATGCTTATAAAAAAATATTTTAATCACAACTCTCATTTCCAGAAAACCTTGAAGCATTAACTCAAACACTCTCAAAAAGGAAACCCTAATCAAATACTTTTCACTCCAAACCTTATTTTATTGATAGCCAATCAATCAACTCAACCAAGGAAGAATTTGCCCATACCTTTTTGCTTGACAAGGAGTTGATCTCACAAATCTGCCACACTCACAATTGCTTCTTTGTCAATCTCAATAAGGGTTAGAAGATAATAATTTCCTCAACAAAACACAATACAAAATGATATCAAACAAAATACACCTTATCACTCCAAATTTAAAATAATATCCAATACCCTCATAAAAATCTCTTATACAAAAATCCCTTTACTAATAAAATCAACAATCACTAAAATTCAAAACCTCTTATTACCTTATTACTCCAACTTTAAAAAGAATATTTCCTCTTTTTATAAATCACAATTTGACACATAACACTTTGCTATCCATCCTTATTTCTCCTAACCACAATTTTTAATGCCTAACAAAAAACCTTTTAAAAACCCCTTATAACAACTAAAAAGGCTTTAATTAAAACTTTAGGCAATAAAAATTATTTTAAAAAATTACCTTTTCCTCTCAATGGGTTTTGAACCCTTCACCTTTACCTCCATGAACACCCTAGATGTGGGTTCCTAAACCATGTGTGATCAACGCATGTTGAGATCTAAAAATTTCTTCATGTACCTTGTTCTGTCCTGGCGCTCAAATGAAAACACAAAACTCAACCTTTCCATTTGATGCAGGAGCATCCGGTGGCAGCAGAGCAATCTTGCATCCACAATTTTTTTTGGAGTGTTAGCTTTGATGTCGCGATATCGCGATGTAGCAAAAGTGTCGCGATATCGCGACATGTCATGTTTTCGTGACTCAGGGAGGAGAGAGAAGGCTCGACGCTAAAATGTCATGATTTTGTGACATGTCATGTTTTTGTGACTCAGGGAGGAGAGAGAAGGCTCGGCACTAAAATTTCATGATTTCATGACATGTCACGAAATCGCGACCGAAGCAAGGGAAGGGGAGGTGCCCAAGTAATGTCGTGATTTCGCGACATGTCGCAAAATCGCGATCGAAAGAACAAGGGAAAAGCCAAACGAGAAAATGTCATGATTTCATGACATGTCACAAAATCGTGACCGAAGGAAGACAGGAGAGGCCAAACGAGAAAATGTCACGATTTCATGACATGTCATGACCAAAGGAAGACAGGAGAGGCCAGACGAGAAAATGTCACGATTTCACGACATGTCGTGAAATCGCGACCGAAGGAAGACAAGAGAGGCCAGATGAGAAAATTTCATGATTTCATGACATGTCATGAAATCACGATCGAAGGAAGACAGGAGGGGCCAACGGAGAAGATGTCACGATTTCGTGACATGTCATGAAATCATGACCGAAGGGGCAGAAAGAAATCCAAGTAGGAAACTATCGCGATATCACGACTAACAAAAAGAAAAGGTAGTGAGGAGGAAAATGTCGTGATATCACGACATGTCGCGATATCGCGACCCAAAAAAAAAAAATGCAGTGAGGAGGAAAATGTCATGATATCACAAAATGTCGCGATATCGCGATCGACGAAGAGAAAAGGTAGCGAGGAGGAAAATATCACGATATTGCGACATGTCACGATATCACGACCCAAAGGAGAGAAAAGGTAGTGAGGAAGAAAAATGTCATGATATCACGACATATTGCTGGTTCACGGCCCAAAAATGCACGCATTCCTAGACGGTGTTTCCCAAGGTGGTCAAATGCCTCATCAATGCAGGATTTCTTGCTCGATAAGTTTGCTAAGCATGGTGGCCACTCGACTATTGTGCCCAAAGGTCAAAGATGTTTAGATGGCTCATAAATGCGTGTGTCCATGATTGACCTAGTGGCAGTGGCTGGTTAAGATAAAAAGAGGTGAAGGTTACCGTGAAGGACTGGAGCCAAGTTTTGGAGAAGGGGAAGATTGTATTCTTCTTGGGAGCGCAGGCAGATCGCTGAAAGTGAGGCAGCCCACACCTACTAAAGAAAACTACGCCTGCGGACTAGTAATGTAATTTGTTTTTCCAATTTTAATAAATGAGTTATTGAGAAATTTGGTCTGAGCAAATTTTAATTTCAGTGTCCCACATCAAGTGGTATCAGAGCGGGAGTTCCTGAGTGTGTGAGTAGATCACCAAAATTGAGGCAGCTTGCACCAGGATTTGTGGAAGGGTTGTGAGAAGAGAGTGAAGCAAAATGCCTCCACGAAGAAATAATTGTGGTGGAAGAAACATGGTTCTAGCATAAGATTTCAGTGCTTTTGCAGAGGCAAGTTCAGGCCCTACAAGAGGATTTGCGTAGAGGACTTGAACCCCGAGGGGAAGAAGGAAGTGAAGATGAAGTTGATGAAGAAGAGGACCAATTTGAGGAAGAATAAGAGGCTATAGATCCTGCACAAGCTAGGTTATACAAAGCCATCTCTCAGATTGGGAAGAGACCGAAGATGGAGGTTTCTACGTATTCTAGAAATCTTGATCCAGAAGAGTTGATTGACTGGATCAATGATTTGGAAGAATACTTTGAGTATGAATAGTTTGAAGATCCTAATAGGGTCAAGTTTGCTAAGACCAAGCTAAAGGGTCATGCCAACATATGGTGGAAGGGAGTGCAGCTGGAAAGAAATAGAAGAGGAAATGAGAGAATAACCAGGTGGGATAGAATGTTAGAAAATTTAAAGAGGCAATTCATCTCAGTTGACTATGATATGGATCTGCTGAAGAAAATGCAAGGTTTGAAGCAGGCCAGCAAGTCTGTTAAAGAATACACAGAGGAGTTTTACAATATTGTAATCAGAACAGGCCATTCAGAGGCCAGCATGGAGAAGGTAGCCCATTATGTTAATGGTTTACGAGCAAATATTCAAGAAGAGTTGATCCTGGTTAGGATGATCACCATAGAGGATGCTTACCAGTTTGCTCTGAAGGTTGAAGAGAAACTGAACAGAAGGTTTGAGGGTAAGCAAAGAGGAAGAGGTCATGGAGAAAGAGGATATGGTGGAAGATTAGATGGAGGATGGGATGAGAAGAAAGAAGAAGCCAGCTGCAGTCAAGATCAGAAGGAGGATGATGGTTACCAACCTCATAATCAGAACAATGGTTACCCAAGAGGGAGAGATATATCTGGACGTGCAGTTGGAAGAGGAGGATTTCATGGAACCTGTTTCCACTATGGTGAAGAAGGACATCGAGCATTTGAGTGTCCATAACACTGAGAAAGGATGAATAAGAAACCTGAGGGTCCTACCAAAGCTATTGTAGCAGACGAAAGATCCGAATTAAAACATTCTGAGGAGGTAGAGAGAGGAGAAGTTATGTTCGCAAGGAGAACCTTGTTGAATGAAGAGAAAAGGTCAGACCAGAGGAGGAGCCTGTTTCGCACAAGGTGTAGAATTTTGGGTAAGGTCTGTAATGTGATTATAGATAATGGTAGTACTGATAACTTGGTCTCTAAAGAAATGGTTACTAAGTTACAGCTAGAGAGGAGGAGACACCCGCATCCATACCGGATTGCATGGTTGCAAAAGGACCATAGGACATTGGTCAATGAACAGTCCTTGGTCAAATTTAATATTAGGAATTACTATGATGAGGTCCTGTGTGACATCCTGCCTATGGATGCTTGCCATTTTTTGTTGGGAAGGCCATGGCAATTTGATCGGTGTGCAGTGCATGATGGTCGCGCCAACACTTACTCAGTAATGAATAATGGAGTGTGCCATAAGCTGAAGCCCATGAAGGAGGCGGGCAAAAGGGTATGTAGCAGCACTAGAATCTGTTTGCTGAAGGGGATGGATGAAAAGAGGTTACTGACAACAATGAGAGTGGATGTGGAAGAGGTTGAAGGTTTTGCAAATTGTGAGAAGGTGAAAAAATAATACAGAAGTGAAGGTCACTTCTCAATCCACCCTGGGTGTCTGATGCAGGAGCATCCTGTGGCAATAGAGCAATCTTGTATCCATAATTTTTTTTTGAGTGTTAGCTTTGATGTCGTGATATCGCGACATAGCAAAAGTGTCGTGATATCACGACATGTCACGTTTTCATGACTTAGGGAGGATAGAGAAGGCTCGGTGCTAAAATGTCACAATTTCGCGACATGTCATGAAATCACGACCGAAGCAAGGGAAGGGGAGGTGCCTGAAAGTAATGTCACGATTTCGTGACATGTCACAAAATCATGACCAAAAGAACAAGGGAAAAGCCAGACGAGAAAATGTCATGATTTCATGACATGTCGTGAAATCACGATTGAAGGAAGACAGGAGAGGCCAGACGAGAAAATGTCACGATTTCATGACATGTTGCGAAATTGCGACATGTCGCGAAATCACAACCGAAGGAAGATAGGAGAGGCCAGGCAAGAAAATGTCGCGATTTCGTGACATGTCACAAAATCGTGACTGAAGGAAGATAGGAGAGGCCAGACGAGAAAATGTCATGATTTCGTGACATGTCATGAAATCATGACCGAAGGAAGACAGGAGAGGCCAAACGAGAAAATATTACGATTTTGCAACATGTCGTGAAATCATGATCGAAGGAAGACAAGAGGGGCCAGCGGAGAAGATGTCGCGATTTCGTGACATGTCACAAAATTGTGACCAAATGGGGTAGAAAGAAATCCAAGTAGGAAACTATCGCGATATCGCGATCGATGAAGAAAAAAGGCAGCGAGGAGGAAAATGTCACGATATCGTGACATGTCATGATATCGCGACCCGACAAAGAGAAAAGGTAGCGAGGAGGAAAATGTCGTGATATTGCGACATGTCACAATATCATGATCGATAAAGAGAAAATGCAGTGAGGAGGAAAATGTCACGATATCGTGACATGTCATGATATCGCGAGCCAAAGGAGAGAAAAGGCAGCAAGGAAGAAAAATGTCACGATATCGTGACATGTCGCGATATCACGACATACTGGTGGTTCATGGCCCAAAAAGGCACACGTTCCTAGATAGTGTTTCTCAAGGTGGTCAAATGCCTCATCAAGGCAAGATTTCTTGCCTGATAAGTTTGCTAAGCATGGCGGCCACTCGACTGCTGTTCCCAGAGGTTAGAGATGTTCAGATGGCTCATAAATGCGTGTGTCCACGGTTGACCCGGTGGCAGTGGCCAATCAAGATAAAAAGAGGTGAAGGTTACCATGAAGGATGGGAGCCGAGTTTTGGTGAAGGAGAATATTGTATTCTTCCTACGAGCGCAGGTAGATCGTCGAAAGTGAGGCAGCCCGCACCTGCTAAAGAAAACTACGCCTGCGGGCTAGTAATGTAATTTGTTTTTCCAAGTTTAATGAATGAGTTATTGAGAAATTTGGTCTGAGAAAATTTTAATTTCAGTGTCCCCCATCACCCTTTGTGCATGCACTCCTTGGGATTCGAATGCAGGTTCGTCTCCCCATAAATGCCTTATAAAAAATGTGCACTGCTAATGAACCACCATGTCCAACGTGCTTTAAACAATAATCTCCCAGCATTTTATACCTGGAGCTTAAGATGAAAAACTTTTCATCTTCTTCCTCAACAAAGTAGAGAATTCTCACAAAATTATTTCAATATTTTATCACATAAGATAATTGGATCGAGGGATAATATTTTTAAAGTCCTTTGGCCACCCTTTTATACACGATGCCTCCTTAGTCTTCAAACATTGGTGCTCTAAAATATTCGATGACGTCGATGTTAAAATAACTTTATAAATGGCGCTTTTAATTTTTATGATGTCAGCCCATTTAACCCTTGTAATTAAATATAACCTTTGGATTTTAAGGCCTTCTCTTATTGCACAACTTGGTATTGATGATATTTATTTATAAAATTTAAATTAATCCTAAATTTAAATATTTTATAAAATAAATATTAGATCTCCTTCAAACTTTGCAATAGGCCTTGTTGGGTATTTGTTAAAACCCTTTTTAACTTATGTTCTCATATAATATTAAAATATTATGGAGCCCTTTTCCTTTAAATTTTACATTGTTGAAGCTTCTTCCTGGATATTATTGACACTTTTGATGACTTTATTTCTTGTCGAATTCCTTGACATTAATGATGACTTCATCTGGTGACATCAATGACAACTTTTGACTTAGGGACTCAAAATGTTCAACAATTTCATTGCAAAAGCATTTCAAATTTCTTTCACACTTGCATTTAGTATTAGCTTTACTATCTCTTTCATTTCACTTTCCAATTTCATTTCAAAAGCATTTCAAATTCCTTTCACAATTTATATTCAGGATTTGTTTTATAATCTCTTTCATTTCATTTTCCAATTTCATTGCAAAAGCATTTCAAATTTATTTCACACTTGCATTTAGAATTAGCTCTACAATCTCTTTCTTTTTATTTTCCAATTTTATTTCAAAAGCATTTCAAATTTCTTTCACAATTTCCATTTAGGATTAGTTTTATAATCTCTTTCATTTCAATTTCCAATTTCATTTCAAAAGCATTTCAAATTCCTTTCACACTTGCATTTAGGATTAGTTTTACAATATCTTTCATTTCAATTTCCAATTTCATTTCAAAAGCATTTCAAATTCCTTTCACACTTGCATTTAGGATTAGTTTTATAATCTCTTTCATTTCAATTTCTAATTTCATTTCAAAAGCATTTTAAATTTCTTTCACACTTGCATTTAGGATTAGTTTTATAATCTCTTTCATTTTAATTTCCAAGTTCCTTTCAAAAAGCATTTCAAATTTCTTTCATGCTTGCATCTAGGATTAGTCTTTGTAAATATCTTTCATGTCCTTTTCATTCCTTTTTGCAAATCCCCTTTTTAATCACATTTAGGTTAATCATTTCAAATTCTTTTTGCATCACTTACACTAATATTCAATCTCTTTTCGTAAAAGTTCATTCCTTTCATGCTCTTAGATTAGGTCTCTAGTTCATTTTCACACCTTTTAGTATAACATTTATATCTCTTTTCATATAATCAATTTCATTCTCTTTCAAGAATTTAAATTAGGGTTTCAATCTCTTTCCAAAGCACTTAGGTAAATTATCAAATCTCTATCGTCACACACACTTTGTCTTACTTGTTTCCATGCTTTCTAGAGTATATTCATTTCTTTTCACAAAGATATTTAGGTTTAGTTTTATTTATGAAATGAAATTTAGAATCTAGTTTCAATTTCAAAACCACATATAGAGATAGTTTCATTTTTGAAAAGGCATTTAGTTAGTTGATTTCTTTTAATCACAGCGGTAACAAACACACCTTCACACACCCATGTGGTGTACATAGTGGTGAAATTGGAATTCATCCCCAATCCATCAATCAATACTAGTGATTTGGAATTCATCTCCTTCCACCAACCTGCCCCCTAGAAACCTTAGTAGCCCCCATCATCACCAAAAAATCCCCTACTCTTGAGACTAGTTTTCTAAAACTCATCACTGAAAAGGACCTTTAGAGTAGGATAGGATTAGACATATTTTTTCACAAGGCTCACATAATTAGTAAATATGGTAACTATCATTCTTGACTAAGCTCACTCGAGAGTGAAGCAAATGATTGACTGGGCTAGTAACAGGTCATAGATAGTACAACCTCTTCTTGTGAGATGATATTGGACTCATTAGTGAATTCTGAGTTCACTGTAGTTGGATATCATTTTACTACACCTTCCATACAGGTCACCACTTACCTGTTGAGACATTGTTCTATTTTGTGCACCCTTGGGTGTTGTAGGAGGTTCCATGTCGATGACATTCCTGATTATTTCTAGAGTTTCACCCACTTCCCATGATATTTCCTAGGAGATACATTTCAATATCAAAACACACAAAACAAACAAACATTTTTATTTCTGCATTCATAACTGATTCTAGTTATACATTGTTTGCATGCTCACAAAATTAGTTTCAACACATTCAATAATTAGCAGCACATCTATTGGCTATCCATATTTTGTCAGTTTTTGTTTCTATATAAGTCACAGTTTGAGTCTAATTCATAAGTCAACCTACAAACCAGGTCTCAATTTGCATAGTGACCTATGAATCCTTCAATACATAACAACTCTCCAAATCTCAAAGTATTACCTAAAAACCCCATATAGATCACATCCAGAACCTCATATTTCCATTTTTGAATAATTTTGAGCATAAATTCACCACACACGACACCATGCCTATTACCACACATAGTCAAGTGCATGAGCAAGTACATCTCAAGGAGGTCTTTTTCACTACTTCCAGTTAGTCTACTTCTTCCCCTATCTCTACAGGGGAAGTTGCCACACTCACAATAGACCTTCCCATAGATTCAGATCTACCTCCCATACACACTATATCTCATGATGATACTCCTACTTCCTTTGGAAAATATTATCCACTTCTTCCCCATTCACCTTCACCTAACCTACCTTCCATATTTTGTTATCACATCATCTACACCACTTCAAGACATCCACCTCTTATTTACTATTTATGAGGAGAATCCTTCTACCTCACCTACCTTTGCACATACTTTCTTCTAGATTCTATCTCAATCACTATTCGAGAATGATTCTTCCTTGCTCAATTTTACTTGCCCTGAGGTCACCTCATTTACCCCTACCATAGGGATGATATAAAATACCTCATCTTCCACTCCTAGTACATAAGCACCCTCATAACAAATCCCTCCACTGTAGCCACCTTTAGAGCCACAATATGTATCCCTCACATCTTCATATCAGGATGCTTTTCAAGCGTAGTAACCACCATATTCCTAAAAACCCTTATTTGAATACTTTGGAGCTACATCACAACCACTTTCCCACTTCCAAAAATTCTCATATTAGTTACATAAATAGACCCCGTCCCCCTTATCCAATGAGCATATTTTCACCAAACGATATTTTCAGACTCCTACCATCGAAGCCCATGATCCTTCTTCATTATTACCTCTTCCTACATTCCACCCTCCTAGAATGTATGGTGCACCACCCTCTATTCCACTTCCATATTTAATTTCTCCCATATTCTACATCCCTCCACCACCTCCATTTTGAGATATAGCTCTTGGTTTCTTTCCCACATATGATCCACGACCTATGTCTTATCCTACCAATCCTCCAAGAAATCCTATGCCACCTATATTATCCACTCATCACACTCCTAGCCAGATGAAAGTACCATATTTTGATACCTCATATCACCCACCATCGATACCACTCATCTAGACACCATTACCTCCACAGTATCCTGTTCCACCCACATTCTCCATGACACCCCATTCATGGTTATTGTCTCCTATGGTCCAACTATTATAGTAAAGCCCTTTCTAGTAGATATTGATTTATCAACTACAAGCTCCAAAACAACAATATTACTACCCTCAATATATACCTACTCTACCATAGGGTAATCCCCTTAGATTTGACCTCCTACACTATCCAGTAGTCTCACCCATAATCACCATTACAATATCTCCCTCCTCCACACTCAGAGGATCAATAACTCCAATATCCATCATATTATCATGCTCCACCTACCCGCACACAATCCTCTACACCTTTAGCACTTGAAATTCAACTTCTACAAGATGAAGTTAAGATGCTAAACCTTTTTATATCTAGTTATGGACCACAAAAACCCACATACGATGAACTCTATAATAATCCAATCCACCCTTCAGTTCTTATTCCTCCCTATCCTTATTACTTTGATATCTTAAAGTTCGATAAATACAAAGGTAAAGAGGATCCTCATGAACATGTCAGCAATTATCGCTTAGTTTGTTATAAACTTCATAGTAGCAACCCCCTCATGTTACACATGTTCTCCCTCTCACTTGAGGGATAAGCCTTAGATTGGTAAAACATGATTCCACACCATAACCTTTACACCTTCGAGCAATTGGTCAACTCATTGTTGGAACATTTCTCCATTAACATCAAGAAGAAAATCAACTTTTCAGGTGTCTAAGCCTTGCAATAGGTTGACAATGAGCCTATTATAGATTTTATTTCTTGATGGATATAGGTTGCACATGACCTCATTCATAGCCTTCCATAAATTGAGTTAGTTACACTCTTCTCAAAAAATTGTCATAGATATATTTCCACCTCCTTACAGCTTCATCAAAGTTGTACCTTTGAAGAAGCTATTGCTTAGGCCAAGATAATTGAGGACATCAAAGTCCAATATGGAAATATCAAACTTAGATAAAAATCTTATTACAATTCCAACTTTTGCTTTAACAAAAATATGCCATATCAACCCTATAATAGACTGCCATAAACCAACCAAGTGGTGGCATCTTCTCCAACCTCTTCATCCATCTCATGACCTTCACCTCCATCGCAACAATTTTTCTAGACTAGCACACCTCTTCCAGCCAGACTGATACAACCTCATGGTCTTTACCTACAGCTTCCATAGTGTAATATAAATTTGCTATATGAGCTTTTGCCAGCTCTATTTCAATGATTATATGATGCTAGTAACATTACCTTACCCAAAATTTGATCTCTTAATCCTAATCAACCCAAAATTTGGGGATATATTGAGTAGACCTTTTGTGCATACCATTGATAGCATGCCCACAATATATATTCTTATCATTCCTTCTGTGGTCTTGTTCATGACCTCATTGACCAGGGTACCATTCAGGTCTCAAACCTCCTCACACCCCAAAATCAAATCTTGGAAATCTACCAAAAATTGCTACCTGAACACTAGGGGACTAATATCCAAGGAACCCAATCCAATCCTCAAGGTCAACCCAAACAATTTAACAATATTTAATGATATCCACCCTCACATGACATTGTTGGCATGATCAACCTTACCACTCATGCTCAATGATATCCATCATGATAGGATGTTCCAATGATTTTTCCATAAGTACCATTCACTTCTCCATATCTTTGTACCACATATCAAGCCTCACCATACTTACCATAGAATATCATCACCATATGTTGTAGCCTTACACACCAGTTGCATACCACCCCAATCGAGCTATCTATATTCGATATCCTAAAATAATCTCAACCCCATCATGAGGCATTGAATGAAATCCTCTAACCTATCAACCTCAAAACACATGACACAAATTCATGTGTTAACTTCGTGGGAAACATACCTTGGTGTCTTCAATCCTCCATTAGTTTCCACTACCATGAGATTACAAAACTCATGGGAAAATGAGCAGATCAATCTCTTCACATACAAATGACCATCAATGATATCACCTACAAGCATGCTATTTTTTATACGGGCTCATCCATCAACACCATTTCTATGGCTGCCCTACATCATCTCCACATTCCACCCACTCACTTTTCTACACCATTGCTCGATCTCATAGTATTTTATGGTTCTATGTGACCCAATACAGGCTCTATTGTCCTACCTAATTGCATCAATGTTTGAATAATCTCTATTCTATTTCATATCATTTAGGGTGATATTTGTGAATCAAAAACATACAATGTGTTCCTTCCATATTGCACCACTATCTTATGTATGTCTATGATTTATGTATGTTCATGTCTTGTGTTATTACCGATGGGGATCTCTTCAATTTTGCAACATCACAGACCTTTCACCCAAACCCTCATCATCCTCTCCCTAGGTCCTCCCATTCTTTCTTATAAATAATTAAGAGCATCTCCATCTCCTTCACTACCGATATCATCCCCACAACAATAATCATCTAGCATGACACTTCATTCTACTACCATTCCTTTCTTACCACCTTCCTCATGGCATCCCTCTCCTTCTTATTCATCCTCTTCCACAAATCCACTTCCTATGCATCCACTATTTTTACCACCATTATTGTCACCTTCTATCCCATATCACCCATCTTCCTCTACTGAACCTCCTCTCCTTCCCACTCCTCAAACACCCCAACTTCCTTTTCATTTTGTGACCATGATATTTCACATATTCTCATAGTTCAACACCTACACATCATCCCCCTACCACATAGTTCCCACATTCAAACCACCCCATTTTATCTACTATAGCTGAATGCCATGATTGGAAATAGTGAGCTTCCCACTTAGACATTGAATTACTTCATTTTTATCCTCCCATCATTCATGATTCCTATTTGGCATCATCCTCCTCAAATTTTTATTCTTCGTATCAATCACCAACACGTATTACACCTTGAGTGTCAATTTTCATGACAAACTCTAGGTTCGATAGCTATAACATTTGGGATACTCATGTGAAACCCTTGATAATCCAACCCACATGAGATTTTAGTTTTCCTTCAATTTTTATCTTAACCATCGATACCATTGTGTGACTAGGTCCTCCTAAAAATTATACCAACTTCACTTATGCAGGCCTAGACTCCTCGCTTCTAGCCACTACACCTCCACCACTACAATCCACTTTCTATGGCACTCTAGACCACATGTCTAATCCCCTATTCATATTACACTATCTTTGATGTTTCCATTGGTGTGGGTTTGATTTAGGATTCTATGAACAAGGGTTGTGAACACCCATCAACCCCCATGTTCAATTGCCATCAAATAAATTTGGTCTGGGTTATCACCCCTCCATCGTGCACACGATTGAGGATGAGATTCAAGACCTTTCTTTGCATCACATGCCAATACCTATACACATGTTGGAATACTACATTGACATATACATCCTAGATGAGAGAATATCTTCTCATTCGACCATCACCATTCCATGCACCTTCTTCCAAGACATATATCTGAATGATACAACCTTTGCTTATTGTATATATGCATTAATTAACCAATTTATCACCTTGTATCTCATGCCTCATCATCCAAAGCATACCATTTCACCTAATTCTCTATTACCTCTACATTTGAATATACCAATTCCCACTTACTAGTAGCATCATCCATCAACAATGCATTTTTTATCTTCACCCATGGTTTTACATTCACTATTAAACCTTGCATAACATTCAAATGTTTCTGAATCCTCATCATCAAACTCATCATATTCTGTGACCTATGTTTCTTTTGTCAACATGGTTGATGTGTATTTATTATTACCACTATGATACTCATCTCCCAAAAATCATGATAGCACACCAAACCCTAATTTTATTGATTTCACTCACATTTCACCAAAATATTTAGTACAAGACTTCTTACTATCTCCACATGTCTTACGCATGGTAAATGCACCTTAACCGTATATCCCACCTCACGTTTCATGGGTTCATCATACTGGTATATATCTAGATTATGATTTTTATTTACTTAATGTTATCGATGACCTCCATCTTATCCCAATCCCAAAACAACTTCAAGATGGCTCTCATATGCTTGTGGAAGAAACCATCGATGTTGATATTGGTGATGATCCCACAAATATACATATTTTTAAACTTATCGTAATCCTATCACCAGAAGAGCGCATATTTTTTACTACATTTATTAAGAAATACATTAGAGTATTTTTTTGGTCCTATAAATATATGGCCTAACTCAATCCTTCCCTTGTAGTTCATAATATTACTCTCGAAAAGGATACCAAACCCCTCAGGTATAAGTTGCAACACATGCATCCTACAATTGTGTTACTAGTAAAATAAGAGCTCCAAAAGCTCCTTAATATAAATTTTATTCAACCTATTGATTACCCCAAATGGATCTTCAATATGGTACCAATACCTTAGCCCTCCAATGAGGTTCACATATGCACCAACTTTCACGATTTGAACAAATCTTGTCCAAAATATAATTTTCTCCTCTCAAATATTGACTTGCTCATCGACTCTATCACAGGTTACAAAATGATATCCCTCATAGATGGGTTTTTTGGTTACAATTAGATAAAAATACACCCTACTAACCAACACAAGACTTCTTTCACAACCCCCTAGGGGATCTTCTACTATAAGGTCATACCTTTTGGCCTTAAAAATGTTGGGGTAACCTACCAACATACAATAAATTACATCTTCCATGATTACATGCACAAAATTATAGAATATTATGTTGATGATATCATTTTAAAATCCAAACAACGTTCGTAGCACCTCGCTAATCTATGAAAGATCTTTGACCATATCCTAGAACACAATGTTTACCTTAACCCAAAGAAATGTATCTTTGGTGTTATATTCGATAAAATCCTAGAGTTCATCGTCTCTTAGCGAGGCATTTAAGTGGATCCTAAAAAACTCAAAGCCATCATCGAGATTCCACCACCCACCAATCTCAAACAACTACACCACTTGCAAGGCAAAATCCAATCTATTCATCACTTTATTACACAACTATCATATAAATGTAAACCATTTAATAACCTCTTGCAAAAGGAGGTCACCTTCAAATGGGATGACAATTATCAACAAGCCTTTGATTCAATTAAATCCTACCTCATATCTTCACTAGTTTTATCTCCTCCACACTCGTAGTTGCCATTTATCTTATACATTTTTTCTACAAATTTCACACTTGGTATGTTATTATCCCAAAATAACAATCTCAATCATGAGCAAGCTATATACTACATTATTTTTATTCTAGTTAGCTACAAAACCCATTATGTATACATGGAAAAGCTATTCCTAGCTATAGTCTTTTCCATCCAAAAACTACATCATTATATACTTAATCACACTACATTTCTCATCGCTCACAACAATTTGTTTCGATACATGATGAACAAGAGTTATCATAACTCTCATACTGGAAAATGGATTATGCTCCTCACTGAGTTTGATCTAGAGTTCATTTTATAAAAATCCATCAAAGAGTAGGTCATTGTAGACTATATCGTTGAGGCTCCATTAACCAATGATCAGCCTCTCCTCATTCAACTCCCTAATGATTCTATCTTCAATATTTTAGAACCTAAAGAGTATGTCAAACCAGATATAGCAATTGACTTAACACTTTTATTTTATGGTTCTCACTGCACACATTCTAGGGGTGTAGGCATTGTATTTTTCACATCAAATGGGGAGCCTATACCATTTTCATTCAAATTAGGATATTCTTGCACAAACAACAATGTAAAATTTGAAACTCTCATTCTCGGCTTAAAACAAAAGCATTTTATGCACATTAGATTTCTTCACATCTTTGGAGATTCCCTCCTTATGGTGAATCAAGTCCAGGATATATGGCAAAGTCACTACCCTATCCTCCAAAAATATAAACAAATCATCCAGCAACTCCTCACCCAATTCAAGTGGTACAATATCGAAGTTGATCCACACTCATCTAATTATTTTATTAACACAATGGCTTCCTTGGGGTCATTAATACTGTAAACACCCTTATATGACACTACACATGTGTCCATTCATACTCTAACACAATATACCATTTCATCCTTACCCTCCATAGACGATGAGAGTATTCATGTTGTCCACACTGAACCACATGATCCTTGGTTTTCACAAATTAAGTATTATATTAAATTAGGCTTCCTCCCTTGTGACTTACCACATTGCTTATAATTAAGCATTCAAATAATGGGCCATTCATTACACACTGTTGGGGGAAATTTTGTATTGCAATAGTCATGATGGTATTATTTTGCGTTACCTATAACTGCATGAATCTCATCAAGTGGTACAAGAAACCCATTATGGTACTTCTCATAACCACTTTAGTGGCATGGATATCATGAAATATATTTTGCACATGGGCTACTATTGACACAAAAAGAAACATGACTATTGTGAGTACATAAAGTAGTATATCAAATGCTAACAACACGCTAACCTTATGCACCTACCATCACAAGCGCTCCAACCCATTCAATCCATATGGTTTTTATCCCAATGTGACCTAGATATTATTAGACATATTACACCTACTTCATCAAGCAACCACAAATTTATCATCACTACCACATATTACTTCAAAAAGTGGGTCAAAGCCATCCCACTTGTCCAAACCACGAGAGCCATAATTGTGATATTTATCACTAACCATATCATATATCTCTTTAGAATACCTTCTCAAATCATTTATAATAATGGCACACTATTCAAGAATAAAAATATCCACACCCTATGTACCATATTTAATACTCACCATAGATTAATAACCCAATACTACCCATAGGGTAACATCTAGTTCAAGGCTACTAAAAAACCATTTACTCTATTCTTTGTAATATAGTGACAAAATTTCATAGTGATTAGCACAATCAGATGCATCTAGCCCTATGGGTCTATCATACAAGCATTCGTACTCCCATTGGGGTAACCCCTTTCTCATTGGTCTATGGCACCAAAGCCATTATACCTCTTGAACTCAAGATACCTTCCTTACAAGTCTCCATGAAAGAATTTGTACCTCGACCAATTGACCCTCTTGGACAAGAGGCACATTCATACCATCGAGCGCACACGTGTCTACAAAGACCACCTTCACTGTGTCTATAACAGTAATGTACATTAGCATGAGTTTTAAATTTGTGACTTGGTTCTTAAATAGAACCAACATATCACAATACAACCCTATCAATAGTGAGACAAGTTCGCTCCTAACTGGCTAGGCCTATATATAGTCACACAAAAATTTAGTTTTGGCACTTATCGATTGGTAAATCATGAAGGACTTGCCAAACCTAAACCCATAAACACTATTCATATTCATACATTTAATACCTAGACCTCCTAGGTATGTATCACCATGAATTGTACATAGTGTCATTACAATATTGTCCATGTACACATCACTCACACACCACACCGTACTACACACAGTCTTTCACTTTTTGTTACACAATAGAACTATCTATGCTTTTTATGTAATTTATATGTTGTGGGTATTTTGGTTTTGCAGGTCTCTCATCATCAAAAGTGACATCTTCAGTGGAAATACCTCGTTCTAGGCATACACATTCAGCATATTGTTGGGACAAAAACACTGGTTAAATTTTGCCTAATTTTGCCACAACCCTCGCATTTAAATTGTCAGACCAGGGAGCTCATAAAATTTAGAAGTGTCATGGCTCATATTAATCATAATACCATTCCTGAGATGAGTCCACTAATTTATCATTGGGGGTGTTTATTAAATAGCATTGATTCATCCACACCAAAGGAAAACTATGCATAAATGAAAGTACAAGAAATCAAATCAAACCACACTATATTTGAAATTAAACAAAAGTAATCAACACACCTTGCATAATTTGAAATAAAACACTAAAGAAATCAAATGATATAAAATAGAAAATAGTAAAATTTAAGGGAGGAATACTAGATTGGAGTGGGCCCAAGCTCCAGCAGATCCAGTCTGGCTAATCACGAATATAATGCACTAACGAAGGAACTCTCAAGATTTTATTAATAATGCAATGCAATGTTACATATGATAATGTTCTCAAAAAAATTCCCTCTCCTATTTCAAATAATTTTGTGTGTTTATATAACACACACATGACTTCCTATTACATTTTTGTTACAACAGGAGACGTGGTTACAATCTAATATATAATAGTTTAGCTACTGTAACAGATGCATGATAAACAACTTTTCATCTTTTCCTAGTGATTGAGTGATCTCTACGTTGTTCAGGTTCTTCTTCATTAAGTGGTTGTGTGTTCATCCACTCCCATTGGGACAACTCATTTATTCAATAGTTTCCCATAGATAGCCTGCATGACATGAAACTAAAGGTTTACTATGGTCAACGAGGTCCTTATACAACCATCCAATCAACGTGCATAATTGCTACATAAGGTGCCTTATTGATGCCTACTTGAGTAAGGAGCCTACTTGGTGTCTACCTGAGTAAAGTGCCTTCTTAGTGCCTACTTGAGTAAGGTGCCTGCTTGGTGCCTACTTGATGCCTAATTGAGGAAGGTGCCTACTTGATGCTTACTTGAGTGGGGCACATTCTTGAGTAAGGTGCCTACTTGAATAAGGCACCTACTTGAGTAACGTGCCTGCTTGAGTAAGGCACCTACTTAATATACCATAGACCGATGAAGTAGAAGCATGCCAGGTCCATGTAGGACATTGAATGAGCAAAATATGACAAAATAAATGAATAACTATGCAAAAAACACTTCAAACACAAATTAGATAATGCATAATTTCATTAAATAAAATACATAATGATTCATAAAAATATACAACTAGTATTATATATCTACGCAAAAACCATTGGAACTCATACAAAAATAGGAGCATATATAATGCTCATCATCCCCCCATGTCTAATATGTGCCACATCCTTGTGGCACCTAAAATCGATAGTCACCTCCTTCCTATAGGCCATATTTTCCTATTTTATTTTCTTACTAACAACCTTGGATTTCTCTTCACTCTGGTGCTTCTACTTCTACTGAGAGGCACTGGTTTGCTATGGGGTATTTTTGGGCTGCACTAACCTCTGGCTATGTTGGCTTCCAACTATGCTAGTTCGGCCCTCATTCTTTGGCTGCACTGACTTCCTGTTGTGCTGGTTATACCTCATTGTCTTGCTTGGTCCAACACTTATGCTTGGTATTGTGGTCATAGTTGTTTATCCTCTTTGGAATGCAACCTCTGCTTCTTACCATAGGTCAACATGTTGAGGGTATAATTATCTAAAGGGAATATCAAAGTCATCCTTGACCTTGTATAGATGAATCTCTTTGAGGGTGAGGTTAATGTTTTCTTCTACGATCGCTATCGCCTCTACATTTGGTCCAAATAACCCCTATATTTCCAACCATTTCCTTATTTTTTGAGGTTCGATGATGTAGGAGCATTCAGTGGCACAAAAGCAATCTTACATAAAAAAAAAAAAATTCTAAGTGTTTTGCCTTGGTGTTTGTCAGCCACCAGTTGGGCGAGAAAGTAGAATTTAAAATTTTGTCAGCCGCCAGTTGGGCGGGAAAGTAGAATTTAAAATTTTATTAGCCACCAGTTGGGCGGGAAAGTAGAATTTAAATTTTCAGCTGCTAGTTGAAAGGGAAAGTAGAATTTAAAATTTTGTCAGTCATCAGTTGGGCAGGAAAGTAGAATTTAAATTTTCAGTCGCCAGTTGGGTAGGACAGTAGAATTTAAAATTTTGTCAGCCGCCAGTTGGGTGGGAAAGTAGAATTTGAAATTTTGTCAGTCGCTAGTTGGGTGGGAAAGGTAGATTTTAAAAGGTATTTTGGATCTGGAAAGAGGATCTTGGATTGGGCTCCAATATTGAACAAGTATAGCATTGTAATTTTTACCCCTTTGGGCTAGCATTATGAAAATAATTCTGATTTAACTCCTTGTATTTTTTTGTTCATGTTGGTTCATATTCATCAAGTGGTATCAGAGCGGGAGTTCTTGAGTGTGCAAGAAGATCGTCAAATGTGAGGTAGTTTACACTAGGATCTGTGGTTTGGGTTTGGAGAAGCTAGAGCAAGATGCCCCCATGAAGGAATCGAGGTATTTCCAGTAATGTTGTAGTACCAATAGAGGATTTTTGAGCTTTACAAAGGCAAGTCTAGGAATTACAAGAATAGCTACGTAGAGAGTTTGACCCAAGAAGAGAGGACAAGAGTGAAGATGAAACCTAAGAAGAGGAAGACTAGTTTGAGGAAGAAGAAGAGTCAATAGATCCTACCCAAGCGAGGTTGTACAGAGCCATATCCCAGATTGGGAAGAGGTTGAAGATGGAGGTTTCCACATACTCAAGAAATCTTAGCCTAGAGGAGTTGATTTACTAGATCAATGACCTGGAAGAATATTTTAAATATGAAGAGGTGGAAGATCCTGATCGGGTCAAGTTTGCTAAGACCAAATTGAAGGGTCATGCTAGAATCTGGTGGAAAGGAGTACAACTTGATAGAAATAGAAGGAGAAAAGAGAATATCACTAGATGTGAATGAATGGTGGAAAATATGAAGAGGTAGTTTATTCTAATAGATTATGAGTTGGATGTGCTGAAGAAGACATAAATTTTGAGACAGTCAGGAAAGTCTATCAAAGAATACTCTGAGGATTTCTATAAGATCTTGATTCGAACCGACCATTCTGAGGCTAAAAAAGATAAGGTAGCTCATTAAATCAATGGGTTGAGAACCAGTATTCAAGAAGAGCTAAGTTTTTTTAGGATGAGCACCATTGAGGATGCTTACCATTTTTATCTAAAAATTGATGAGAAGCTAAACATAAGGTTTGAGGGTAAGCAAAAAGGAAGATGTCATGGAGAAAGAAGTGGTGGAAGAATAGATGGAGGACGAGGTAAGAATAAAGAAGAAGCTAGCAATAATTAATACATAAGGGAGATAATGCTTAAAAATCCCATGGTCAGAAAAACAACTACCCAAGAGGAAGGGGTAGATCTAGCCGAGGAAATGGAGGAAGAGGGTTTCGTGGAACCTACTTCAACTGTGGAGAAGGACATCGAGTATATGAGTGTCCAAAACACTAAGAGAAGCCAAATAGGAGGTTAGTGGGTAATGCCAAAGTTGCTATTACAGATGAAGGATTTGAATCAGAGAACTCTAAGGAGGTAGAGAGAGGAGAAGTTATGGTCACAAGGAGAACCTTGTTGAATGAGGATAAGGAACTAGACCAGAGGAAGAGCTTATTCTACACAAGGTACAAATGTTCAAGTAAGGTCTGCAATGTTATTATAGATAATGGTAGTACTGATAACTTAGTCTCTGAATAAATGGTTACTAAGTTACAACTAGAGATGAGGATACACCCGCATCCATACTAGATTGCGTGGTTGCAGGACCATAGGGTATTGGTTAGTGAATAGTGCTTAGTCAAGTTTAATATTGGAAGATACTAGGATGAGGTCCCATGTGATATCCCGCCTATGGATGCTTACCATATGTTGTTAGGAAGACCATGGAATTTTGACCGTTGTGTAGTCCATGATGGACATGCCAAAACCTACTCCCTAACAAAGAAAGGAGTGCACCATAAACTGAAGCCACTGAAGGAGATGGATTAAAAGGTATGTAACATTGCCAAAATTTATTTGGTTTATGGTAGGAAATTTCTAGATGATTTGAAGCATGAGCATGTATGCTATGCATAAATTCCTAGAGTTAGGGAAGAACCAAGCAAATATGTCCCTATAGAAGTCTCAGGTCTGATGGAAGACTTCTCAGATATTATATTTGATAATGTGCCAGAGGGTTTGCCAACCATGAGAAAGATTAGCCATCATATTGATTTGATACCAGGAGCTAGTTTGCCAAAAAAGGCTGCCCATAGGATGAATCCTATGGAGAATGAGGATCTAAACAGGAAAGTTTAGGAGCTACTAGAGAAGGGACTGATTAGGAAAAGCCTAAGTCCATATGCAGTGCCTATAGTACTAACACCAAAGAAGGATGGAAAGTGGAGAATGTGCATAGATTACAAAGCTAACCATCAAGTATAGGTTTCCATTGCCAAGGATGGATGACATAATGGACTGTTTGAGTGGGTCCAAGTATTTTACAAAGATTGATCTGAAGAGTGGGTATCATCATATTCACATCACAGAAGGAGACGAGTGGAAGACAACTTTCAAGACCAAAGAGGGTTTATATGAGTGGTTGGTCATGCCATTTGGGATAACCAATGCACCCAACACATTCATGAGACTTATGAATGAAGTATTGAAGGAGTTTATGGGAAATTTTGTCATTGTCTATTTGGATGACATTCTTATTTTTAGCAAGACCTTGGAGGAACATCTGAGGCACATCATAAGAGTTCTAGAGAAGTTGAGGGAGGAACATCTATTGATAAATTTGAAGAAGTGCAGTTGTATGAAGGAGTTGGTTTTCTTGGGATTTGCCATCTCAAATAAAGGTCTAAAGATGGATCCAGAGAAGGTAAGGGCTATCATTAAATGGCCTACCCTAAGGAGCGTAACTGAGGTAAGATCATTTCATAGTCTATCAAGTTTTTACATAAAGTTTATTAGAAATTTCAGCAGTATTTGTGCACCCCTAACTGAAAAAATGAGAGGGGATAAGAAAGACTTTAAGTGGACCTTAGGAGCTAATAGGAGCTTTGAGTTTTTGAAGAAGAAGGTCACTGAGCAACCTATGTTGGCACTTCAAGATTTTAATAAGGTGTTTCAGGTGGATTGTGATGCTAGTGGTAGTGCCATAGGAGCTGTATTGAGTCAGGAAGGTAAGCCTATTGCCTACTTTAGTGAAAAACTTAATGATGCTTGGAAGAAATATTAAGTCTATGATCAGGAATTTTATGCTATAGTTCATTCTCTAAAGAAGTGGAGACACTATTTGTTGCCAAATGAGTTTATTTTTTATACTGATCATCAGGTTTTAGAGTATATTAATAGTCAAGGGAAATTGAATCAGAGGCACTTAAAATGAGTTGAGTTTTTACAGAGCTATACCTTTGTACTAAAGCATAGGAGTGGGAAGTCAAACAAAGTTGCAGATGCCTTAAGTAGAAGGTAGAGTTTACTGACAACAATGAGAGTGGAAGTTGTGGGGTTTGAAGAACTTAAGAGTTTGTACCCTGAAGATCTAGATTTTGCTAAAGCTTGGAGAGCTTGTACAACACTAGTTACTATGGATAGGACTAAGTGGTTAGATTTTATGATCCATTATGGAATGTTGTTTAAGGAGAACCAGTTGTGCATTCCTAGGAGTTCAATGAGGGAGAATTTGGTCAAAGAGAAGCATAGTGGAGGATTGGATGGATATTTTGGTAGAAACAAGATCATTACCTTGGTGAGTGAGAACTACTATTGGCCATAGTTATTAAAAGATGTGAAGAAATTTGTACAAAGTTGCAGAATATGCTAGATGGCCAAGGGTGTGAGGTAGAACACCGGGTTATATTAGCCATTGCCTGTACCAAAGAGACCCTGGGAGGACATCAACATGGACTTTGTTCTTGGTCTGCCAAGGACACAAAGGGGAAATGACTCCATATTTTTTGTAGTTGACAGGTTTTCAAAGATGGCACATTTTATTCCCTTCTAGAAAACCAGTGATGCAGTTTGTGTTGCTGGATTGTTTTTCAAGGAAATGGTACGACTTCACGATCTACCAAAGAGTATAGTATCCGATAGAGACACAAATTTTGTTGAGTATTTTTGGAAGACCTTGTGGAAGAAATTGAAGATAGATTTGAATTTCAGTTTTACATACCATCCACATATTTATGGACATACAAAAGTGGTGAATAGGAGCTTGGGTAACCTACTGAGATGTCTGGTAGGAGATAATCCCAAGGGATGAGATATGATATTACCACAGGCAAAAAATTTCTATAACAATTATGTCGAAAGGAGTACTGGTAAATCACCATTCTAGATTGTATATGGGAGTAGTCCAAGAAATGCTTCTGAGTTGATGAAGTTGGATAGGGGAGAAAAGAATAGTGTTGAAGCTGAGAACTTTGCAAAGCACCTGAAGGATTTGCATGATGAAGTAAAACATCACATCAATATGATGAACACTCAGTACAAGACAAAGGCTGATTAGAAAAGGAGGTTTAAGGAGTTCTAGGTTGGTGATGAAGTCATGGTGCACCTGAGAAAGGAGAGGTTTCCTGCTAAAACATATAACAAGTTGAAACAACAGAGCAATCTTGCATCAACAAAACAAAAAAAAAAAAAAAAATCTAAGTGTTTTGCCTTGGTGTTTGTTAGCCTCCAGTTGGGCGGGAAAGTAGACTTTAAAATTTTGTTAGTCGCGAGTTGGGCGGGAAAGTAGAATTTAAAATTTTGTCATCCTCTAGTTATACGGGAAAGTAGAATTTAAATTTTTAGCCACCAGTTGGGTGGGAAAGTAGAATTTAAAATTTTGTTAGCTGCCAGTTGGGTGGGAAAGTAGAATTTAAATTTCTAGCTTCCAGTTGGGTGAGAAAGTAGAATTTAATTTTTTTTTAGCCTCTGGTTGGGCGGGAAAGTAGAATTTAAAATTTTGTCAACTGCTAGTTGGGTGGGGAAGGTAGATTTTAAAAGGGGATTTTGGATCTGGAAAGAGGATCTTGGATTGGGCTCCAATATTGAACAAGTTTGGCATTGTAATTTCTGCCCCTTTGGGCTGGCATTATGAAAATAATTATGACTTAACTCCTTGGATTTTTTTGTTCGTGTTGGTTCATATTCATCAGCCGACCCTGTGATGAACCATATATCTCCTAAAATTGGTCATATGTAGTAGGGTCCACATATATGCTAGGCCCTTTTTTAACCTTCTTGGAATATTTTCTAGCTACTTTTGCCACCTCAAACTCTTCACAAAGTTTTTCAAAATTTTCTTTTCACTCAGTGAAATCCTGCATACCTTTTTGCCCATTCTTTTTCTGATTGGGGTTCGGTTTGGTGAACGTAACTTTGGCATTTTTCTTGGTCCACTTTTGTGATGTCTGAGGTGCCTTCCCCTTTGGCCTTTCTAGTATGTTGGTATCCTACATGGGGATATCTTCCTTTCCCAAGGTAGATGCTTCCTTGTTATCGTTAGAGGGTCCAGGGATCTACCCCCTAGTCTTAATTCACTCATAGTTATATCCCTTGTTTCGTGGTTGCCCAACGAATTCTCTATGGGTCCTTAAATTTTATATACCCGTTGCTCCTAAGAGTTCTTCTTGGCGTTGAGCTTAGTATTTTACCTCTGACTCTAACCCAAGTGCTCCTCATCATCATCAATATCGATTACAAGGGTTTCTATTTGAAAACTAGAATTCCCATGTTCCTCTGTCATAAATTTTTTGGAGGTGCATGAACCCTATCCTACTTTTGCTTATTCATTTTGGCCATACAAACTAACCTCCCCAGATGAGATGACCCTTTTTATTGAGGTTGAAGAGTTCATGGGCACCTCAATTTCCCAATATATTTGGGTGGAGGTATCTCACCTTTTGATCATCCTGGCTTGCAACTACTGATATTCTACCCTGAGCTATTGAATCATTTGTTGTAGTTGGGCTACGGTGGCCTCCTAACTCTAAAATTTCCTCATAATGATCTCCTTTAATTCATCAAACAGTGCCTATGTCATGAAGTTCTCACTCTACCTAGTGAGGTCCTCTTCCATCCACACCTTGGGTTGTTGTTGCAGGCTTGCTGAAGACTATGGGTCTTATGGACTATGAGTGGCCAAATTCTATAAAGTTCAGATCATGAATCTGATCATCATGTCTTATTCTTCCTCCTCACTTGAAAAAATTAGTCATCGTAGGCATATTTTACTGTGTATGCACTCTATCTGATGGGTTGTCGATTCAGGGCTGGAGGAGTTTGGCCTATACTCTTATAATCAAGTAAATGAATTTGTCCTTCTTCTATAATATCTAGTGAGTTTTGGGATTGTTCCCCTTATTCTTTGGCCATACCTTGAAATTTGGCCACGTGACCTTCTTTGACCACCACCTGATCATGTGCATCAGAATGTTTGGCCCCTACTTCTTCAGTCATTTCTTGTAATTCGACCTCCTACCATCATTCAACCATTGCTTGCTCTTGTGCATCAAAATTTTCATCCCCTACTGTTGAAAAGATTCCCCTGTGTTCCTCAACATGTCGTATTAAGGATATAATTATCTTGTGATGGGATAGGATAGAGACCACTCATCTCTAGTATCACGATGCCTCATCCTTTAGGGTGCTTTCTAGATAGAATGGCATGTTAACATTTCACCCATTCACCAAGTAATTCAGGAACTTCATGTGGTTTGTGTTTAGGAGTGAGTACTTCCCTATGCATATGAAGTATCTTACCACTTGCTAGAAGATCTTCCATAGGTGCATTGGTAGTCCTTGCTTTGGAAGCCCTCCATGTTGGATTTGAATATTCACCTACCCAAGAAATAATTCCATGCATTTGACTGCTATGCCATCCTTGTATGTGCATTCCCTAGTGAAGGGAGGATGGTAATACTAGAGATGTGCTCGTGAGTGACTAGAATTTCTAGTCCTCACAATTGAGTGACCTCTCCTCTCATAGCAACAACCAACTCTTTTTCTACCTCCATATCATAGTTCTGGCTGACCAGGTGATAGTAATCCATCCACATGGATGCCTTGAACTGATTATGGACTTCCCCTCTAATCCCATTAGTGCTACTAGAATCATGCTTTTTTAGCGTATGGTTCTTTGATCAACCTCCCATGGAAAATTCAAAGGAAGGCACCTTCTTATAGAGTAAGGCACCTACCCTGGAAAATTATTTCTATATTGGGGTTGATAGGGTATGCCACCCAAATTGATATTTAGCATGATGTATTAGGTATGACGGGCCAATGCAATTCTTGCACCAACATTATTTTTAGAGAAACATATCTTATGAAAAAATTATGTATAAATTTAAGCAATCATGCACATACCTAGTTGGTAATTTCGTGCTTTGTGGAGTATGCTGATTTGGTAATCCATGGTAATGGTGATAGTGTATTTCCCATGTGCTAACTACGTCACCTTGGATACTGTAATTCTATTTTACTCAAGGTACCATGCTAAAAATATTGTGGATCCTATTGGTTCATATTGGGACACATATTTCCTCCAACGATTAGCCTTGGACGTGCAGAAATCCTACCCAATTAATTTGAAATATTTTTGGGTGCCTTCAGATTTCCATCACGTGAGTTGATGATGTTTGCTTCGAATGCTCCATGTACTGTAAAGTTGCACATGTAATTTTTATTCAATAGGTGTGCATACTTGAGTAAGGTGTTTGCTTGATGTTTTTTAGAGTAACACGCTAAAGTAAGGCACCATAGTAAGGCACATGCTTGATTAAGGCACCAAAGTAAGGTGTTTGCTTGAGTAAGGCACTAGAGTAAGGCAACAAAGTAAGGTGCCAGAGTAAGGCACCTACTTGAACACACATTATTATTTTATTTCGTTGATGAATAACATCAAGGTACCTCATATATATATATATATATATATATATATATATATATATATATATATATAATTTGATGAAGGAATGTCGGGAACCTCTGAAGTAAGGTGCCTACCTCTGGAGTAAGGCACTAGAGTAAGGTGCCAGAGTAAGACATTGTATTAAGGTGCCATAGTAAGGCAACAGAGGAGTAAGGTGCTAGAGTAAGGTGTTGAAGTAAGGAGCTAGAGTAAGGCACCAGAGTAAGGCACCTACTTGAACACATTTTTTTTTCCAACTTTTCAACCATAGTCAAACATCTCTATTTATTGACATGTCTGCTTTGGAGTAAGTCACCCTTCATAGTATTGTGCCTACCTTCAATATTTAGGTGCCTCCATTTGAATTAAGGCACCTCTCTTCTGGAGTAAGGTGCCTACTTCTAGAGTAAGGTGCCTCCCTTTCAGAGTAAGGTGCCTCTCTAGTGGAGTAAGGTGCCTCTGTTCTATAGTAAAGCATTCTACCACCATTGAAAAGTTAGCAGTATTTGATGTGTTTGTTGATGTGATGTTGATCAAGCCTTTTAAAATTCTTCTCATGCTACATCGGTGTCTGATTTACCCAAGCATATGGGTACACAATTTTTCCTTTGTAGGGAATTGGTGTCCACATCCATGCTTGGAACTATCTTCTTTAAAATGTGCAGGTGCATGGATGCTGATCCAGTCTAGGCCTTATTACCTAAGATACCTATTTTTTGTACAATTAGGCCATTCTCCTATAGAAATAAAATGAAAAAAATAAAAATGCAGTTAAACTTAGTCTGTGCCTATTAGGCCCAGGCTCTCAGGATACCTGCAGCTTGCATGTCGGTGTTGTCCTTGTAAAATACACTATAAGATAAAAAGTAGGAAAATATATAGGTCTGGTGCAATCTATACCTATTAGGCCCTAGATATCAGGATGCTTGTAGCTTGCATATGGGCATCATACCTGCAACACACAAAAACAAGAAACTAAAACTAAGTTTTTGGTGGATGCCTTTGTGTTCATTGTGTTGTTGAGAAGTTGGTAATTTTAATTGGATGGGGTTTCCCCCATGCCTATTTGGGCTCCATCATTAAATTCTTGGATGTGTGGTATGGGCGTAACCAGTGGCCATTAACTATGATAATGATGTTTCTATCATCAATTATTTTAACGTGCACAATACCATTTTTTATTAGCTCTACCACCTCGTATGGTCCCATCCACCTCTACATTAGCTTTTCATTCTATTCTTGGAATATGGAATGACACAATAATACCCAATATCCTTCCTTGAACTATTTTTTCTTAATATGGTGATCATGCCACTCTTTCCTTTGCCTTTGGATGATTTTTGTTCTCTGTAAGGTGTCCATTTGACATTCATCCACATAATTCAGCTATTGAATCTATTCATTCTATGCTTAATATAGGCTCAGGTCTAGTTCCACCACTATTATAAGTGTTTTAATATTGAATTCGATGGGCATCATTGCATCCTTATCGTATACCAGTTAGAATGGTGTAAAGTCGATGGTTGACTTCTATGTTGTATTGTATGCCTACACTATGTCCGATAACCTTGCAACCCAATCCTTCTTATATTGTTGCACAATTTTCATTAGAATATTCTCTTTCTCCTTGTTGGTTACCTCCACCTGTCCATTCACCTACGAATGCTATGGGGTGGTCTTGTTATGTCGAACCCTGTATTGCTTCATTAACTCCTTAATTAATTTGGAGGTAAATTGGGGTCCCTGATCCATTGTAATCTCCCTAGGCACCCTAAACCTTATGAAAATATGGGCAAACAAGAATTATACCACCATTCCCTCCTTGGAGTCCCTTAGTGCCTAAAATTCAACCCATTTAGTAACATAGTATCTATAAACTAAAATGCATATCTTCTCAACCAAAGGTGGGTTGATTGGTACCACAAAATCCATGCTCCATTAGTCAAAGGGCTCTATGTGCACATGAGTTTGAAGGGGTATTTTGTCCCTTTGGGTTGGCCTACCCATTCTATGGAACTCATAACACTTGTTAGAATATGTGGCTACTTATTTGAAAGGAGTGGGCCATAAATACCCAGTCTGTAGAACCTTATACACAATCCTTCTCCCTGCAAAGTGTCCTCTGCATGGCTCATTATGATAGGCTTTGAGTATTTCCACAAACTTGTACTCTACTACACACCTCCTCATGATCTAATTGAGACCCATTTTAAATAGGATGTCATCAATCCATAGAAAAGAGATACTCTTTTCTATTACCACCTAGTTCTCTCGTGAGGAAAGAGCAGGGGACATCCTACTAATGGCAATGTAGTTGGTGATATATGTGTACCATAGTGTTTGTTCACTGATGATAAATAAATGTTCATTCAATAATTGGTATTCCACCACTGTGTGTTTTGTTGGTATCAGTCTGGACAAGAATTCTACAACTATGTTATTCTTCCCAAGCTTATCTACGATTGTAATATGAAACTATTACAACAGCAAGAGCCATCTAATGATCCTACCATTGATCACTAGCTTACTCATTAAGTATCAAATGGTTGCATGGTTTGTATGGACAAACAACTTATATCCAGTAATATAGTGGTAAAATTTATTGATGGCATGCACAACTACAAGGAACTCCTTTTCTATCACTGTGTACTTGAGCTCGGACCCTACTAAGTTATTGCTGACATAATAGATGGTGTAGAAATCACCATCCTTCAACTTGAGGATGGCTTTGGAATTCAGATTGGAGAGTTTTAGTTTCTATATGGTCTCCTATGACATAACATTTATGGCTACACCAAGATCAACTAATGTGTTAGTCAATAAATGCCCTCCTATCTTTACAATCAAAACCATACTGCTTGGGTCTACATACTAGGGATGACTCACTTTCCCCATCATCAAGTCATCTAACTTCCCTATGACATTGATTGTCTAGGCATATTTCTATCCTAGTTTCCTTAGATAAAGTTCCTTTATTTCCTTGGTTTATATAGGAACATCATGAATAGCTTGGATAAGTAGAATAGTAACTATCAAGTTCTTCAAGCTAGAAAGGATATCGAACTCCAATTGTGTTTGCTTCCTCTACTCTTGCAATCGTTTAGGAAATGGAGCTTCTATCTTATCAACAATGTTTTCTTCTTCAACCTATTATACAAGAGGTGGTTCTCCTATATTTTCCTCATCTTCTACTATAGGAGGTGCTTCTACTGCTAATTTTCTACCTGATCTAAGCTAAATTGGATTACAACTAATATTATACATCAGATACTTCTCTTCTTCTAGTTGGTATGCATGCTGGTTCACCTTGTTATTTGGATTGATCATCAATTGTGTTGGTAGTTATGTTGGTATCATTGTAAGGAGAGCCGATAGAATTTGCTATGGTGGAGCTTATGTCATATTCTATGGAGCTGAGTTCCATGAACCATGGTTTCTCCATTACTATGTGTATTGTTGGTACAACATCCATGATTATTGGTTAGGAAACACAACTCGTGGAGGTACATTCAACCATGGTGGTAGTACCCACCATCCCATATTGGATGGTTGAGGCTGCCCTAATGGCATATAATGTCCTCCTCCATAGGGAAACATCCCTGTTGGTATATTCCCCATAGGGGGTTGTTGCAAATTTATTTGATTACCCATGAAATAAGCTTCACCGACTACAATATATTTCTTGATATTGGGAAGTTATGGGCACATTCGGGTCTTATGAATTTTCTGACAAACCATGCATAAATTGAATTTGTTCTTTGGGTATGCATTCCTCACATGCTTCCCTCTACATTTTGGAAAAAAATAGGCTAATATGGCTTCATTCTCTTACTTACTTTTCTCTAGCAGGAGTATGTCTAACTGTAATGCCAAAGAGGAGAGCAATTTGCTCTTTATATCCTTTAACATGTTGCCTATCTCAATTTTTGTGATCGATGCGATCACCTTCATGGTATTGAAAGTGGGTTTGCCCTTTCTTGATGAGTAGTTCCAACATAATTTTTGGATATCTTCCATTAGGTGCTGGTAAACATCTCCTCCAAAGATCATGTTTAGGACCTCGAGTGACTCATTATTGAGTCCCCTCAGAAAAATGCTCCTAAGGGACTTATCACCCAGTTTTGCATGAGGGGATCACTGCAGATTAAAATTGAACGTCTCCCAGTACTCCCCCAGAGATTCATCCTCCTTCTATGTCATATTTAGGACCTCTTCTTTGGAATCTCATGCTCTACCGAAGTCTTGGTACTATTCTAGGAAGAGTTTCTTCATTTCTTTCCATGTGGCGATCTGCTTGTTCCCCAACTCGATAAACCAACATAGAGCTGAGTCATCTAGTGTCGATAGAAAGAGTTTCAGCTTCTAAGCATCTTATTTATAGTCAACAAACCTGCACAACATATCAAATTTAAATAAAAATATATTAGGGTCTTTGGTTGGGTATTTCTTGAAGGTAGGGAGATGGTTAGGGGATATGTTCTTAATTTTGGTTTTCCCTACACCTTTCTCTATTAGGAAGATGAAACCAGATGAAGCCTCTTCAGCTATATTTTAGGAAATATGGTCTCTAATGCATATTATATGGCCTTTCAATCATTCTAAAATTTTTGTACTAGAGACTCTAAGTCAGCTGGTATTATGGTCTGATTCTCTATATATTTCCACAGTAGTTCTTCAGAGGATGTCCTTTTGAACAGAGGATTATGTATGATTTGCTCTTTTCCTAGTCGATGATACAAGGAGGAGCTCTACATAAAGGTAGGGTATTAAATCCAATGTATTTTTGGTGGTGATTCAAGATAATATAACTCAAATTCTAAATTTTTGGTTGATTCAAATTTTTCTTGTGGGCTCTATTTACTGAAATGACCATCGGGTCCTCTTTTCCTCAAGGGATTCATACAAATTCAGATAGAAGGTTTTATGGTATTTCAACTAGTCTATTAGTGGTGCTTCCCCAATAATGATTCCAAAATGTTGGGGCAAAAACACTGGTTAAATTTTACCTAAAGTTTCCACAACCCTCACATTTAAATTGTCAGACTAGTGATCTCGTAAACTTTAGAAGTTTCATATTTTAGACTAATAATAATACTATTCCTAAGATGAGTCCACTAATTTATCATTGGGGGTGTTTATTAAATAGTATTGATTCATCCACACCAAAGGAAAACTATGCATAAACTAAAGTATAGGAAATCAAATCAAACCACACTACATTGGAAATTAAATGAAAGCAATAAACACATCTTGCGTAATTTGAAATAAAACACTAAAGCAATCAAATCATATAAACTAAAAAATAGTAAAATGTAGGGGAGGAATACTAGTTTGGAGTGGGCCCAAGTTCTAGTATATCCCACCTGGCTAATCATGAAGACAATACATTGATGAAGGAACTCTCAAGATTTTATTAATAATGCAATACGATATTTACATATGATAATGTTCTCAAAAAAATTGCCTCCCCTATTTTATAGAAGTTTGTGTGTTTATATAACACATAAAACTTCTTGTTATAGTTCTATTACAACATGTGACATGGTTACAATCTAAACTGGGACTATTTAGTTACTGTAATAGGTGCATTTTAAATAACTATTCATATTTTCCAGGTAGTTGAATAATCTTTGTGTTGTTTGGGTTCTACTTCATTGAGTGGTTACGTGTTCATCCACTCTTGTTGGGATAGCTCATTCGTTCAGTGGTTTCCTACAGATAGCCTGCGTGACATGGAACTGAAGGTTTACTATGGTCACTGGGGTCTTTCTTCAATCATCTAGTCAACATGGATAATCATTGTGTAAGGCACATTATTGGCATTTGTTTGAGTAAGGTTCTTGCTTGGCACCTACTTAAGTAAGGTACCTACTTGGGGCCTACTTGAGTAAGGAATATGATTGGCGCTTACTTGAGTAGGGTGTCTGCTTGAGTAAGGTTCCTACTTGAGTAAGGTGCCTACTTGAATAATATGTCTACTTAATATACCTTAGACTGATGAAGTAGAAACATGCCAGGTCCATGTAGAATAGCAACTAAGCAAAAGATGATAAAATCAATGAATAAGTACACAAAACACACTTCACACACAAATTAGAAATTGTAAATAATTTCATTAAGTAAATACATAATGATTCATAAAAATATAGAAATCGTATTATATTTCCATGCAAAAACCATTGGAACTCATACACAAATATGAGCATATTTGATGCTCATCACATACTACTCATCCATTATGTAGGACCTTCCAATACTACCTTTTGTATCAATAACCTCGACTGATCTTGCTATGCCACTTGACCTAGTCCATGTACATTAGCCTTACACATCATCACATTTAGATCATCGTAATCCACCCTACCTTAACTCACCATACCATAGGGATTATTCCTATTCACCTCACTCCGAAGATAGCCAGATCTCCTTATCGTCCTTTGTATATAAGGAGGAATATTCTCACCGATAGACCTTCATGCACGTAGACCATCCTTACCTCATGTGGGTGACCTGAGATATCCATATTTACTACCTTCCCTAGCTCATAGATATTTTCCAACATACTACCCTTCTAACAAAGGCACCATGTCTCTTCACACACACTCTTCAAGACTACACCCACCCCTACTTAGCGGGGTTTCCATTTACGATTTATCTCTATGCCAACATGCTGCCTAGGCTACTTTTACACGTACTCCCCCATATCATCCATGCTATTATCTACAGTCATATCTCGCACCATATATCATTTAGATGCCCCCTTCTCCACTTTGAGGCATCCCACTTTAGCCCACCCTACCTCTAGTACAACACTTTCCATCCCATCCTCTTCTTCCCATTCATTCTCTTCTTCACACCCATACCCCAAATCTATTTACACATTAAAATTATTATCACCACCAGCCTTAGTTATGTCACCTCCTCCCATTAATATCTATCACATTATTGCTCATATTGACAACCTAGAGTCACACCTGAGTCATTATCATTGCCACTCCTCTCCCTACCATTATCTCATGACCCGTGTCCCTTCAAATTATTCTAGGTCTATTCCTTATTCTCATATTTGACCCTCATCAGACCCCATATCCCTGATCCAACCACTCATTCCTACCCCATATTCTTCATGTTCATCACCACCTAAGTCATACATTTATCCCATGCCTATCATATCAGCACCACTATCCTAGATATTCCACCAATTGCTCACCAAGGCCTCTTAGTGCTACCTAAGATCTTCCCTATTTATCCATTGCACCCCAAGATGTACAACTATCGAGAGAACCACTTTTATATCTATCATAGTCAACCAGGGCACAACATCAATGCATGTCATACATTTGAGACCTTTTTTTAGGATATACTAATTGATGCACCTATTTAACACTCTGAAAAAGTTCTCTTACCTACTCAACTCCAGAGCCCTCCATGTTGGCTAGTACCTTGCTCCACCCCATCATGCGATTCATTCACCATCGAATCTAGTTACTTTTAATAGTTATCCAATTATACCAACTACAAAAATCCTAGCTACCTCATCAATTCACCCAGTCATTCATGACCCAATCCACATCACTTCACATAGTCTTTGCTTGTTTTCTTTCCTCATGTCTTCTTCCATTCACTTTCCTCTTTTTTTTCCTATTCAACATTGTTAAATGGTCATGCTTCGAGCGACTATATTCCTATGCTGATTTTTTCCTTTTCTTATTTTTTTTTTCATTTTCCTTGTATCGTTGCTTCACTCCCTCTTCTTTAACGTGCTTATTTACCCTTGGGTTCCTCTACATACCTTATCACTCCACATTTACTCTATTTGTTGTTATCACATGAATTCTTCCAGTTACATGCTTATATCCTATTTAATACATCTCCCCACATGCTAGGGCAATCATTATCATGATTCTCTATTCGTGTCATCATCATCCCAAACATTCATATTTAGATTTAGTTTCTAAACTCATCTAGTTACATCTCACAAATTTCCTCTTGAGATACTTTCATCCCATATCACATATTTCACACTACACCCATTGTATATATTCATTTCTCTTATTCTATGTTTACATTCATGTTTGTATATTCCCCCTATAGAAATGTTCCTATGTCAAGAATAATATACACACTTGTTACCATTACCACTTGGATATACATTCATTTCCTTAGGATTATAGAGTATAGGGTATATTGTATATTTTTGACCACTCACTAGTTCAGTCAATCAAACATCATTTCCAGTTGACAGGTTCTTACACTACTTATAGCTTTCTTTAATTCGTTCAACTTCTTTCAGATACCACTTACACAGATTATAGTTTAAGCACATTTTGAGTTTAGGAAAGATAACACCTAGTGTAGATACCACCATCTAGTGAATAGTTTACCCTACTCATCCTATCATTTGCATGGTCAACATACGATCTAGGGATAAACAAAGGGATAAGTGTGACCACTGAAAAGGATCACACCTATTGATTGTTCCTATTATAATAATTGACAAAAACATAACATGGATACAAGAACAATAAATTGACAATGAATGAATCAATAAAACACACTTTGTTCCATTATATTCAAAGTCAAAATAAAATTACAAGTACATCCCTCTTAGGGATAATCATATTTATACAATATTACAATAGGAGTGTGTATTTTTTTTCCCTCTCAAGGGTAGGTGTGATCAAAATGCCCCTCAGGGTGACACAAACTGCCTTGGGGTAGAGCTAACCCCCTTCTCCACATTATGGAAGGATTATGATATAAACTCCTTTCTGCACTTGTCTCCCTACGAACAAGAAACAACAATGTATGATTATATAGATTGATAGCCTCTCGTGATGAGGCCCTTTAAAGGATTATACATGTAAATGCCATCAAACTAATGAAACAAGAAAGCATAAACAAAGGTTCTATGCTATTCTAATTGTATCAAAAATTACACTATAATATACAAAACATGAATAAAAGCTTAATGCATTAAAAAAATACTGAATTGAAAGAAATAAAGCATAAAAAAGATTCAATGTACTTCTAGCCACTACAACACATAAAATGCCTAATTCCTACGGTCATAGTTTCTCTAAAAGTGCAATTTAACCTATGAACTAACTAATATGACTAACCTATGCAATAAAAAGTAGATTGAGTAAGGTGATCTCTGAAATGTTTCAAACCACAGCTGTGAGGGGTGGTCTACACTGTAAACCATGGCTGATAGTCACGGTTTGACCTATGATGTGTTTACCATCATAATTAAGGGAAGTGGGCTTGATCTCCTTGTTCGAATTGATGTTCAAGGGTCACCTTTGTCGTCTTCTGATATATTTGGCAATCAAATCACTATGAAGGGCCTTCGTTCGCTCAGATTTGCATTTCTTGATCCTCTTAGGCACCTAGGGCATCCATGGCTAATTGATAATTGAATGGATAGCAAAGGGGCTCCCAAATGCACAAGGTCATTATGCAATTTGATAGGGCTTCGCTGCTCTCTTGATAAACTAGTTCACTCGACAATTTGACAATGCTTCGCTATGCAAATTATCTCTCCTTAGTCCTCTCTTCCCCATTGAAAAATGGGGGTACTTATAGCATGCCCCTAGAGCTAGGGATGGCTTCATGGAGAATCCAAGATCAAGAAGGTTGGTTAGGTCAGTTGAGATGGAAGCCTTTGGAATATTTTCTCCTCCAACTGCCTCCTTCTAGATCTCTTGGTCGTTCCAATCGATTTGGCTCAAATGGAAGGCCTAACTGAACTCTAGTTCAAACCACAGGTCATAGCTATAGTCTAGACTAGAGACCACAGGTGTCAACCACGGTTCATACTAGGGACCATAGGTATGGGCTGCGGTTCATACTGCTTAGGCCAAAATGCCTAAATTGAGTGGTTAGAACCGCTGCTCTATCTTGGATACTATCTAATATACTTCATATGGTTTTGTAGCATGTCCATATGAGTAGTCATCCTCAACATGGCATGTTTTAGGTGTCTATAGATGCCCCTTTTGAGATGCATTGTGAGATTGACCAACACTGAGAAAAATAGACCTCCTAAAACAATGCTGAAGGTTCTATAATGATCATTAGTCTGATAAACATTAGATACCTCTGGTCCAGCAAAAGGATGCACATCCTAGAATCATTGCTTCCAACATAGGAAGGCTTACATTTGAAAAGTATGCACTCATCATTAGACATTCGGGTAGATTTGGTGCTACAATAGGAGTTAGGCCTATATAACCGACAGATGAGAGCTACAAATGAAATTTCATATTTGCTATTTTCCCTAAGTAGAGGGGGAAGCTTATGATAGCTATTAGCAATGATTCGCAAGGACAAACACAATTTTGACAAGATCAAGGGATCTACAATTTTTTGGGATCTTCTTTTGATTTTGATTATGACATGAAATTATTACTACCCCCTCAAGAGACAAGTCGATGAGGGTAATGAAAATGGCTGAAGCGACACAATTTCTTGACCATAATGAATAATCCTGAAAAAATTTAAATTTGAGACATTTAATGCCTTGGCTAGGCCTCGTTCAGCTTATGATTGCAACACTTAGTAGTATTTGCATATATCTCTCCCATGGAGCACTCAGGCTATGATAGTCATCTTAGAGATTCAAGATAATACAAATTCAAGAAGACTTGTGTTGAATCATATTGTCGATGATTTGCTGAAAAATGTCATAGAAAAAATGACAATTTTACCCCCAAATGTCCTTATTGTGATCTACTCATCTTGCCGGATTGCATGGATTGCAAGTCGCTACAACCGCCAAGTGTATAGGATAAACCATTGAATATGAGGCACATTTGGTTTTTCATTTGTTTGATTTTTTTGTTGTTGAATTTTGTATTTATTGGATTAATCCTGGTGCTTTTAATGTCACAAAATTTGCAATTTTGATCATTTATTTTGATTTTTGTCCATTGGGAGTCATTAATTTGCCTTTTCAGACCTTCCCACAGTGGGTTTTTAGCACATTTATTACTAATTATAGATCGTGGGTACGGCCAAAAATTTCCACTACCAAATTTTGGGGATTGTAGGTCAGACCTACGCTTGCAAAACCCTAGTTTGTGGACCGTGGGTGTCAGCTGTGGTCCGCAGTGACTAGTACAACCTATAATTTGAAAGTTTATTTGCAATTTGCCATTATTTTCCTGTAACCTTAGCAATTGGAGAGCTCTAAGAGAGAAAAACAGTCCCTGATATGGAAGGTTGTCCAACTCCATAACTTGTACACTCATTTTTCCCTGATGGCAGATCCTAATCAGCCGTCTACTAGCCGGAAGCAGGGTGCGGGTAAGGTAACTCGAAATTGAAACCACACACTTATTAACAGTAAAATAAACCACACTTTATAAATGCAAAATTTGAACCTCATTAAACTATTGGTAATGAACCCCAATAGTTTAGGCTATATTAGGATTTAATTTTTATACTTGAGTGGTCTAGGAGGGTACCCAAAATGGGTGTCGCTCCTAAAATGTAGCTGGTAGCTACGATTCCTAGTTAGCAAAATGGGAACCACAGGTTTCAGCTGTGGCCCCCAATTTGCAAATTGGGGACCACAAGTTGCAACTACGGTTCCCAATTTGCAAATTGGGGACCGTAATTTATAGCTGTGGTTCCCAATTTGTAAATTGGGGACCACAAGGTGCCATTGCAGGCTATAATTGCATGTGTTTTTTATTTTTATTTTTATTTTTTTAGCATTGCTTAGCTAGATTTAGCTTACAGTTTGTATTTTTTTGCTTTTTGATTTTCAAAAGTTGACGTCTAGAGCGCGGGAGCCTTACTTGATGAATACTCTCCTTTAGGCCTTATCAGATGAGGACCGAGCATGGTTTCGAGCCATTGGGTTTGGTTATATCGTGGATCTATGCACCATTAGGGTAGATCAGACCTATATGACTGTGTTGGCCCGACACTGGAATGTGTAGACCAACACATTTCACCTGCATCTTGGTGAGATGACTATCACATTAGAGGATGTCTAAAGGATATTTAGGATCCCTATTGATGGTGAGGCTATCATTTCCTTTGCATATACGATAAAGGATGTTGTCTTTGCTACCATATTCGGTGATCAGTGCGTCGATGCACAGGATGATGCAGACCATGGAGGTTTGCACATTGGGGACTGGTATCGGGATGATGTATTCTATGCTCGAGAGGCCCTATTCATGCACATCATCATTCATATTGTCCTTACAAACTACTCGGGTGTGAGAATTCCCTGGAACATGCTAGCCCCTTCTTGGAGGGTGCTTCAAAGCTCGACGAAGGAGCCACTGCTGCTAGCCTAGGGGAGCACTTTACTATGCTAGATCTACCAGGGGTTGTACCAGATCATGGAGCAGAGCCATAAGGGCATCAACTACAACATTTTACTATAGATATGGGGGTGGTATCATATTTGGATCGAGCATCCTGCTGAGCTACCTCTGTGCATCACTATCCTAGATGACGCTCATTAGTGCTATACCATCTTCTAGCATCATGTTGAGGAGGGTGTCTGTAGTAGGGCTCATACTAGGGATACACAACATTATATTACCATATTTGTGGCACTAGGACCAGGGGACGTCATCTAGCATCCCTACATGGATTGTCCTATATGGCCATAGGCAGACGAGTGGCTATGATGGGCTCGTAGAGATAGATGGATCATCTAGCATAAGCCAGAGGTGAGAGAGTACTAGTTTTTCTCTCATGTCCTATGATAGTTCGACATGGTGCAGGACCTACCAAATATGCCCCTCAGGTACAGATGACTGGCTCTAGAGAGAGATCTCCCACTAATAGTTCCACCACCACTAGGGATGCACCTGACGACTTCCAAGAGTCAAGGATTGAGACTGCTAGGACCACACCTGACTATGATGGGTGGTGGTATATTTTTAGATGGCACGGTGTCGGTCCTCTGGGTTGAGATCCAGCAGAGGTAGAGGCAGAGGCCAATCCTAACTGGCATAGGGTATTCTAGCACACTAAGGGTAGTTGGGGCATAAAGGCCATCGTTGAGGACCTATCAAAGCTCGAACCTAAGGAGGAAGCTCCAGAGGAGGGTGAGGTCCCTCTTGAAAGCGTAGAGGGATAGCTGCTAGCACAGGTTGCTAACTTGAAAAGTCATATTAGGAGATTCCATACACAATAGAGGGAGTGAGATATGACTATCGCCACTCTAGAGGTGAAGGTGACTGATAGGGAGCGGTTCCTGACTAAGGCATAGGGCCAGATACAAGAGCTCACAACTAGAGCTACTGACGTAGAGGCCCAGGTGCAAAGTCTACAGAATACCTTGGAGTTGGCATAGGCACAACGACCTGCAATAGAGGTAGAGCAGGATATTGCTCAAGTAGTCAGGGGAGCTACTATGGGGCCTCCTCAGGCTATTATTGGGCCTCCTACAGTACTAGCAGTAAGTACACTAGCTACACAGGATCCGACTGTTGAGGTGACATGACTGTGTGATATGGTCATGAGGACCAATGAGATTCACGTAGCTTGGCTTGCCCACATTGACCAGCTAGTTGGCTACATAAATATGTATGGGTTATCGATTCCTGAGGATCCTTTTGCCACAGAGTCATAGCGTACCAGATCCAAGACTTTAGGGCAATCAATAGCTAGCTCGAGTCATATGACTCATAGGACTAAGAGGACACACAGGTCCTATAGCATGCATACAACGAGGTCACAGGCTAGGGCTAGAGATCTAGGGAAAAAATCAGGGCCTCCAACCAGAGGACTAGCCTACTGTAGCTACCAATTTCCTATGTGTTGGGTGTGTTAGGGTTTGGAGGCAAGCATGATCCACAATAGGATCCACCACAGGTGTTAGGTTAGCTAGGAGAGCAGGCTCCAGAGCATATTACAGAGGGAGGTGACGAGAGCTACAGTATAGGGGGAGCAGCCTAGATCTATTTATTAGCATCTTCTTACTACATTTTGATGTATCATTTTGTGTGTAAGGTCGAGGACCTACACAGTTGTAGCCTATGGGCATTTTTTACTCCCTATGTACTCATTTGGACACATATATATGATATGATCTTTCATGGCTCATTATGTGTAAATTTGTATTGATTAATCTTTTATTTTATGTTTATTTGATGCACATGGATGCAATGCATATTTAAATGCTATGTTTATATGATGCAAATGTATGGATGTCATGCACTAGATAGCTATTATTTTTTTTTATGATGATGATATGTAGTGATATAGATGATTAGATGTGTGACATATGATGTATGTAGATGGATGTGATGCTTATTTTTTTAATGCATATTTACTTTTACTTTGTGGGCATGTGCATATTTTATGCAGTTTATGATATGCTATGCAATGTATGGTAATGCATTATGTATAGAATCATAATATAATGGAAATGAACCTGTATGCTTTAATCACTTAAAACATAAGGAATTAATGTAAACTGTGTATATAAATTTTCAAAATATGACACCACAGAATGTATAACAATCATGCAAGATAATTGATAATTCTCATTACAAGAACTTAATCAATTAATCACCCATATATGAAATGCAGTGAAATGGATTGGTAAACACACTTAATGAATTATTATGTCATTTCATACTATATAATCACTAGCCTTTTAAAAATAATTTCTAATATTCATGCAGTATCTATCTTATATATTTGATTGTACTTTGTAAAATGCATTTTTATTAATGAATGAATCGTATTTTTGCAATCTAATTATATGTGGTATTTTTTTGCTATTGGATCACCTTGTTGTGCTTTTCCTTGAGACTCAAAAACTCTAGTAGACCTCTCCAAAAATCACATACTAACTATACCAGGCTTATATTGGACAAGGCTTTTGCCGTGACAAACCCAACTATTCATAATCCCTGTGTGTGCATGTGAGTATTTTTAGATAGATCATAAGCATATCTCGTATGTCAGTCGAGACTCTTCCAACCCATATGTGAGATAGGGTTCCTCATACGATTATATCATCCTTGTTTCAGATTTTATTAGACTTATACAACTAGACAATCCTAAGTACCTAGAGCTAGATCATCTTGCAAATTTATCAGGGCTACCCCTCCAAATGCAGGCGAGACTCTTTCAACCCATTGCTACGTTTGGGGATCACCCAATAGAACTACCCCTCCGATTGCAGGTGAGACTCTTCCAACCCATTGCTACGATCGAGGATCACTTTATGGCTTTCAAAAGGTGTACAATCTAGGGATTCAAGTTCTCACCCTTCTTACTTGCTCAGATGTAGTGATAAAAATCATTGTTAGTCCATGTGTTATAGATTTCTTTGAGCAAGGGATTTTTATAGTGCTTTTGATTCAATCTGTAACTTTACATTTTGATTTTGAAATTTGTATATCTTTTTTTTTTTTGCACTTTGTAACTTGGGATTTAACTCTTGTGACTTTGGGATGTATAGGGGAAATTCTTGTCCTTTTGCCAAAGTACACCTTTCTAGACCGACTATTTGCAAGATAAGTAGGTCATGAGACCCATCTCTCTAGAGACCTAATACTGCTTTCACGACTTTCATCCTCTCTCATCTTAGAAGGATTTTATATTATTTTGCTTAGTGACGAGATTCTGATATGTTGAAGCACTATCTCAACTAATGACCTTGTCTAAAATAACAAAGCAAGCTTTCTACAATATCTGAAGAACCCACTAGGTATGGCTGAGTGATAGGAAACTTAATACACATGGGTCTCCACAATAGGTATTGTGTGTGAATGAAATGAATTGTGATAAATGAAAGGGTGCATGGTTGTCATACAAATGTGTGACTGTTTGTAAAACTTTGATAAACGCACTACACTCTACTACAAAATGAAATGGATGACAAATGCCTAAATGCAATATGATGATGTGAATGCATGTGTGAATGCAGATGAAAATGCAAAATGCAAATGCAAATGTTTTTGGATTTTAAGCTTTATCTTTTTTTTTTGGATTTTTATATATTTTTCTTGAATTTTATAGGTTTTTGAGCTTTCATATTTGACCAAACGATGAGTACATGTCCTTAGAGATTTTTAGGGTTGACCAAGAAATTTTTAGAAATCCTTGGAGCCTTTTGATTTGACCAAAGGTTTTACAGCCACCTTTGGAACCTTTTAGTTGACCACACTCTCAGCAAGAGAGCGTGGAGCCTTTTAGGATGATCGATAAGCTATAGGAACTCTCAGATCCTTTGGGTTGACCAAGCGATTTATAGGAATCCTTGGTGAATTTTCTTGACCAAGCTTCTTAATCAGATAGCTTGGGGCCTTTTGAGATGACCGAGTGGTTTAGACAAAACCTCTCGGGGCTTTTGGGTTGACCAAAGGGCTTATAGATGCCTTTGGTACCTTTACTTGACCAAGCTTCTTAATCAGATAGCTTGGGGTCTTTTGGGATGATCGAGTAGTTTAGACAAAACCCTCGAGGCTTTTGGGTTGACCAAAGGGCTTACAGATGCCTTTGGTGCCTTTACTACACTCTTAAGCATAGAACACCTTAATATGGATGATATTGAGAGGTTCAATATCGTCCACACCCTCTAGCAACGTTAGGTGATAGGTACCTAGACCAATATATTTAGATATGATGTAAGACCCTAGCCAGTTAGCCATGAATTTGTCTCGCATGTCAGGCAAAAAATTCAAGTTTTGTTGGTTTTATTTTAGCACAAGATGCTCAACTTCAAAGTCTCTCTGGTGGAATTTGATATTGTAAGATCATTTTAATAATTCTTGATAAACGTGAAGATGCTCGATGGCATTCACACGATGTTCATCAAGTAGCATCAATTGATCGAGGCGAGCTTTGCGCGTGGTTTCATCATTGATGAACTCTTTCAATGTGATGCACAGTGTTGGTATTTCCAACTCTAAGGGCATAATGACCTTAGTGCCATATACTAGTGAAAATGGCATTGCCCCAATGGGCATCTGAATGCTAATACTATAAGCCCACAGTGCAAGGGGCAGCTGTATATGCCAATCCTTGTGGTGTTCTTACACTATTTTTTTCAAGATGGCTACCACAGTTTTGTTTGAGGCCTTAGCTTGCCTGTTTGCTTGTGGATAATATGGAGTTGAAAAACTATGTTGAATGTAGTATTTAGACATTAAAGCCCACACAGTTTTTTTCTTAAAATAATTTCCATTATCTAAAATTATTTTGGATGGTATCCCAAAATGACATATGATATGCTCGAGAATAAATTCTGCGATGCGAGCTCCAGTGGTCATTGTAAGGGGAATGGATTCCACCACTTTGTAAAATACTCAGTAGTCGTGATAATGAATGTATGTTGGCCTGACGATGGAGGGGAAATCTTGCCAATCAGATCTAATCCCCACTGAGAAAATGGCCAAGTTGCCTAAATGGGCTGTAAGGCCTATGATGGCAAGTGCGTAAGATTAGCATGATGCTAAAATTTAACGTATTTTTTGACATACACATTGCAATCCTTCTCCATAGTGGGCCAATAATAACCCATGTGAAGGATGCGTTTGACGATAGCCATACCATTGAAATGGCCATCGCACGTACCATTATGAGCTTCTAAAATTTCCCAGGATGACTCTTGGGGCTTAAGACATCGAATAAGGACTCCTTCGTAACTGTGTTGGTACAAAATGTCTCCTATCAAGACATACTTAGTAACTTTATGTTTAAATGTATGTCTTACGACACACAAAAATCCTTCTGGAACCCTACCAATTTTTGGGAAGTCTTGTATTTGTAACATCCAACTTTGACAAGCCTCAGCTTTGACTTCTAAGATGGCTTGCTCCCCCTGCGTATTTAGCTTTGCAAATGCAGACTAGGAAACAACCTTGTGGTGAATGGTAGTACCACTCCCCGTAGGACTCTGAGAAGTCAATGACTCCTAGGGTGCCTAGTTAAGAAAGTCTTCTGCTCTATGGAACCAATCAACTTTTGGTTCCACAATAATCATGTTGACTGACTCTTTTTTATTAAATGTTGCACGCTTTGCTGTTGGGTGCGAGAGCGTTCTAACATGGATGGTAGTAAACTTGATAGACAAATTTTGAGGGATCAAGGACCCCGAAGATGCCATGGTGTCTATGAATCTATTTGACGAATGAGGGATTGCCTCGATGTCATACCATTCAAGTTTAGCCAGATAAGTGTCAATAAGATATTTGTAAGCTTTCAACATGGGACATCGACACTGAAAGAGCCCCTTAACCTGGTTAATTATGAGTAGAGAATAGCCAAAAATATTTAGTCTTTTAATACCCATGGTGATGGCTATGTGGAGACCCATAAGTAGGGCTTCGTATTCAACATTATTGTTGGTGCACAGAAATATTAACTTGAAGTACAAGGACATTGGAGTTCCTTATGGAATGAAAAATACTATTCTTGCACCACCCCCTTGCTCACACTTCAAACCGTCGAAGAACAATGTCATGTCAGCATTATTATCTGGTTCCTCAGGTTCGAGAGCTTCAGATATTATGAAGACCGCATCATCTGGAAGCTCAATGGTTAGAGGCCTACTGTTGGACAGTGGTGCCTCAACCAGTTGATCAGCTATGACTTATCCCTTGATGGAATTTTAGTTGATGAATTACAAATCAAATTTTGTCAATAGCATGATCCACTTTGCAGTACATGTGTTGTGATATGTCTTGCATCATGTACCGCAAAGGATTTTGTTTCGATATAACATATGTTGTATGACTTAACATGTAATGTCATAGCTTCTCGGTAGCGAACACTACTGCTAAACAAAGTTTTTCAACATATGCATATCCTAACTCGTAACTCACCAAGGTGTAACTGATGTAATATATGACTTGCTCTTTGACTTGCATGTTCTTTTGGGCTAACATGGTCCCTAATGCAAAGTCGATTGCCGATATGTATAGAAAAAAAGGCTCATCCAGCCTTGGTGGACCTAGCACTAGCAACGTTGCCAGGTATTGCTTAATCTTAGCAAAGGCTGCTTGGCAGTCCTTGTCCCAATCAAATGGGACCCCCTTGTGTAGTAGTCAATTCATGGGTCAACATTTATCTGATAATTGAGTGATGAATCACTTTATGGATGCTACTTTGCCCTGAAGGCTTCTTAATTCTATGATATTAGTGGGAGGACACATCTCTAGAATAGCCGTGACCTTTGTTGGGTCTACCTCGATGCCTCGCTTAGAAATTATGAATCCCAAGAGTTTACCTGAAGTTATACCAACTACGCACTTCTTAGGATTCAACCTGACATTGTGCTATATTAGGTGATCGAAGACCTTCCTTAAGACCTCCACATACTCTGCTCGTGACAACGACTTAGTTAGTAAGTCATCAATATAATATTCTAATATTTTATGCATATAGTCATGAAAAATATATGCCATAGCCCGCTAATATGTGGCACCAAAATTTTTGAGACCGAATGACATAACTTTGTAGCAAAATTTCTCCCATGACGTTATGAACACGGTTTTATGCTGATCTTTAGGTTTAATTCGAATCTGGTTATATCCAAAAAAACCGTCCATAAGGGAGAGCATTTCGTGACCTACAATGGCATCTACCAAAGCATTGATATTTGGCAATGGAAATAAATATTTGGGTGTTGCCTTGTTGAGATCTCTAAAATCTGTACAAATACAGACCCTTCCATTTGGCTTTCCTATGGGCACCATATTGGAAACCCACTTTGGATAATCAATGGAGATGATGAACTCTACATCCAACAACTTTTGCAACTCGTATTTTACCATTAAGGCTACTGTTGGATGCATATTTCTGAGTTTTTGCTTGACCGACTTCTTCGATAGATCTAGTGAAAGGTTATGAGTAACCAATTTTGGATCTAGACCCGACATGTATTTGTAATTCCAAGCAAAGGGATCATGTCTCTCTTTCAGTAGAGGGATGATGATATCATGCTCGTCCAAAGTGAGAATCTCTCCAAACCTAACCTTCTTTGGATTGGTGTGATCTTTACTGATATCCACATTGAAGGTTTTCTCTACTGACATATGTGATCCCTCATCAAGCTGGTGAGGTGTAGGAATCAGATGGATGTCATCATCCGGGTTCACATGTTCCTCTTGGGAAGCATCCTCGACGTGAAAAACATCATGAGCACAACCTGGTGTGAAATAAAACTGTTACAATATTTCTTCATTTGGGAAGAAATATTTAGGATGGACTAGTGAATTAGCACGATCCCAATTGATAGCATCCATTTTTAGATGCAGCAATTTGGATGAATTTGCTGGATTGTGGAGTGTTGTGGTCAAATTGATGGATACCATATTGATGGAATGGAATTGATCTCTAAAACCACACAGATACAACTCTATCTCTAAAGCGTAGCTTTCATACCCAAGATCTGGTTCAGATGGTACATGAACAAATGAATCCTCTCTGTGGGATGCCTGTATGATTGGATTGTCCCAGTGCACTGGCTACAAAATTGGATCTCTCAGCTCAAGGAGCTTCGCGTACATAAGAGGATCAGGAAGGAGTTCCTAATACCTCTCTCTGAGCTCTCTTCTTTCCCTCAAGCTGCGATGGAGATTGATCTCTTCATGCAAACCTATAGCTATAATAAATGTGGGACCTCTAGCTGGAGGCCTATTACATAAGTGGTGAGGCCCCAGATAGGCCATCTCCACTGAGTCCTCATCATCGCTGTTCAAATACAATCGATCACTCCCCTCATCTTCTAAGGACTGAGTAGGCAGATGTGGTCCCATGTACCTGATCTTGCGATCACTATCATCACTAACCAGATAAATTTGATAGAGTGATCATATATACGATACTACAACATAAACCGGTGCTACTTCTTCATCATAGCGCTCAATTTTGAGAAGGACTTCCTACATAACATGCTTCGATTCCTTAGGAAATAGATATTACGGATACACAAGCCTGGAATCGATCCTCGTATCTACATCAATGTGGCCATTACCATTGATGGGCCACTCTATTGTGTCTATGCACAGTGGGAGATCTGTTGGGTGAGGCTTTAAGTAAGACTCCTCTATTTCATCTTTGTAATCACTATCTACTATGGAGCGCTTGTTCACCTCTTCCACTTGTTCCATAGGTAGCAAATGGCATATAAACACCGGACCTAAAAATATCGACCTGATTTCCTCCTCAGATTGATCATCGCTTGAGGACTCATCATTTGCATCATAACTAGGTCCACTCATCTCAGAGGTGGACTCTTCTCCATAATAATCATAAATATCTCCTAATTTGAGACCGCCTACATCATGGGGGTCATGCCCCTGCATACCAGTGTTGTTGGTAGCACCACGGATTTGGTTACCCAGGTTGTCTCTGGGGTTGTCCTCTAAGGGCCCGTCATGGTATGAATCAAGTGGCCCTATGGAAAAAAATGATACCTTCTGGTGAGTCCTACAATAGTTGGAAGGATCAGGGTGATACGGAGTAAAATCCACATTGTCCCCCAGACTCAAGTACATGTGATCTAAGGATGCAGCAAGCAAATCGTCATGACCCTGTACTTGTAACCATAACCTGAACCTATCAGTAGCCAACTGATAATGAGGTTTGAGTGGAGTTCTCCGTCCTTGTTTGAAAAGACCAAGGTCGTGCCCATGCCAATGATATGCCTCAAAAATGTGCATGGTGTATTTTGGGTTGTACAAATAGCACACATTCATAGCGAATGGTTCATCATCATCCTCATCTATGAACATTCTAATGGGTGCTTGATCTAGCCCTAAGTAGATGAATTTTTTTTGGTTGGGTGGCTTACCCAATGACACTATGGATCCAATCAAAAATTGATGGGCGTGCCTTTGGTCCATCTATTGCATAGTTTTTAGGATAGGTCCGAAAGTAACATTCTGCACATGATACTCACCCAACCCCGTGCTGGCCAGATGAACAGTCACCTGTGATGCAGATGACCCTGCTAAAGATGCAGGTGAAGTAGGCTAAGGTGCCTCCTCGAATTTATCTTGAGGTTTTTCCACATCCATGGGAGTGGGAGTCTAATTGGCAGTTGATCTGGGCACTTGATTTTTCACTTTTTCACCTAATTTTACCTTTAACTTATCGACTTGCTGGTGCATCGTCGATGTAGTCAAATTTAGAGAAGTCACAATTATGTGCTCATATATATGTGACACAGATGTCGATGGTTAAGCGTGGGCTGCTGATTTGCCTATTGGAATCTTAACCGACAAAATAGGTCAGATATCCAAGTGCATCAATGGGAGTACAAAACCCCTAGGAAAATATGCTAAGTTCATGAACTTGAATGGTTCTTCATCCGAGGACACTATGTGAACTTGTCCCTCATGAATGTATTTCACACATTGATGCAATATAGAGGGAATGCAATGCATTTCATGAATCCAAGGCCTCCCGAGAAGAATGTTGTACTGCATGGCACCCTCTATCATGTGACACATCACAGAGATGGTCTTGAATCCCACCTGAATAGGCAAAACAATTGTACCAACCATCAATCATAACGCATCATTAAATGCTCTCAACGTAAAGGTGGTAGATACAATGTGTGAATTGGGTAGCTTGAGGTGGCCCAGTGCCTTGGTTGTGATTATGTTGATCGAGGACCCAGTGTCGATCAAGACCCTTTTGAAAGGCATGTGGTTAACACACGCGATAATATGCAATGACGAGTCAGCCATAATAGTAAGAACCATCTTGACTTCATGATAATAAAATTATATCGTGGGTTCCTAGCACTGTTGTACATGTCCCACAAAATTTGTAAATGCATGGGCATCTTGGGACTGTACCTCAATGGACCTCAAAATATCCATAAGGGTCTCCCTGTGTCTAGGGGACTACTGAATAAGCTTGTATATTGATAACTTTGCAAGAGCTATCTACAGGTTTTGAGCTAGATTACTCATGGTCACCACCAGTCTAGCTGGTGGGCCCAACATGTTCTGAGCTGTCCGTTGATCTGACGTAGCTTGTATTCTAATGGGAGCACAAGGTCGATTCAGTTGGTCATACCTCCCATGTCTAGTAACAAAATTGACCATGCCTATGAACCCTTGGGTAAGTGGTTCGATTCACACTTGATTGACCTGGCCAACATTGTTATGAGGTGCCTCATGATTAGGTAGAGAATTCTTGAAAATCCCCATGTTTCTATTGTCGTGCGCCTATGGGTTTCCTGGTACTACTAGCTCTCCTTTTTCTATCATGTTCTGCATTATGTGTTTGGAAGACCAACATGTCTCGATATCGTGCCCTTTCGCTCTATGGAATATGTAGAAAATATCGTCTTGATGCCACTTTGAGTTTGGCACATTTGGATCTACTAATTTGACCTCAAGAAATTGTATGATCTTGGCCTCGCACAGTTGATAAAAAATCAAAGTCATTGATTCTGTTAGGGATGTGAACTGGTGAGGTGGGCACTCTTCTTTGTTTTTGCCCTTATAGTTGTTTTTGCGTGTCTCGTAATGCATAGGAGGAGGTTGATCTTGATAATTAGGTTTCTGTTGTCCCTTGTCTTCTCCTCCAAGATTCAGTACTACTTGATTCACGTGGCCCTACTTTCCCTATTATTTCATAGTACTCTTTTTAAACTCCTCTTTCCTGGTTTTGAGCTTCAAGTTGCCTTCTTGCAACTTGATGTCCTCGATCACCCTAGCTTGCACCATGGCTTCCTTAAATGTAGGCTACTGCTGCAGCTACAACAATAGCGAGATGTGCGTGGCATAACTCTTTGTAAAAATTTAGGTCAGTTCGGTCATAGGAATAGGAATGACAACTTTACCATTATTCTACGCCATCTCTTTCCATATTGCTCGATGGGCTTGTTGTCGCGCTAAGCCAACGTAGCCAAATCGAAAAGGTTGGCTTGTTCCTTGATGCCAAATGAATAGTATTCGAGATATGCATTGGCCAACTATTCAAAACTAGTAATACAATATTTCTTCAATTGGTTGAACCACTCTCAGGCCAGGATAGAAAGTGTCATAATGAAGGTGGGAAAAAACAAGGCATCCTGACTCTATCCAAAAACACGCATCCAAAAAACTCATAACATGATCTTGTGCATACTCATCACCCTTGAATTTTTCCAATAGAGGTATATCAAAATGCTCAGGATATGGAGGCATAGGCATCGAGGGGTCTAGAGGTTCATTGTGTATCTTCCTTAGTGTTGAATTTTGCATAGCCGCGTCTTGCTTCTCTATTTCTTTGACCTTATCGACAAAAAACTTGTATGCCTTAGAAGATAAAAAGTCCTCATCCTTAAGCTACCGTGGAGGCAGTCTAGGAAGTACTACCTTCTTCGGGGGAGGTGGAGGACATGGATCTTCCTCCTCCTCAGCCTAAGAACTCTTAGGGTAGCCCTGATCGTATATGTCTACATCTATGTGCTCATGCTACCTCTGTCTAAGATCATTGAGTGATGGCAACTGCTCCCTTTGTTGGGCACTAGCATGAGTACGAGTGTCTCTTCACTCCTCGTGCATGTTAGATAGGGACACAACCCTTCTATGCACACACTCTCTATGGTCCTCGAGAGGGTATAGGCCAGCCCTGGCTAGCTGATCCTCTTGCTCTATGCACTCCTTTTGAGCTAGAATACGCTCTTCACGCATGCATTGCTCATATAATCTCTACTGTAAGAGCCTTTGTGCTTGAAGATTTTCATATTCAATATGTAGCCTCTCTAGGCGAGCATCATCCAATTGATCTTAGAGTAGCTGACGTATTTTCTCAAACACCAGTCTATGTGATCTATCGATCTGGTCGGCTGTAGGAGGCCTCTGGTGTGCGTGCTCTATGTGAGCTACCTTATGGGTTATGTACCCATAAGATAGATGTGTGGATGGTGTACGTGTGACATAAGGGCACTTAGAAGCCTCTCCATGCTCCCTAGTGATCTTGATACAACTACTGCTACGCTCACTCGTAGCACGAGTTGACGAAGCTGTAGGCTTGCAGCCTAGCTACTCAAGAACACTACCTAGACCATATAGCTGTCTAGACCTCCATCGCTCATGTGGTGGTGTTCCATTAGCTCCCACCTTTGATATATCAAAGGTGATCTTACGTGGTGAGCCATGCATGGGAGTATGGGTGGACCTATGATTGAAAATGAGTTTGTCCTCTTGTCCCTAAATGGGTGGATCTATGACTCGTCTATACTCTGACGGTGGAGGGTTAGAACCCCCTATGGACCTTGTATGTATGGGAACTGTTGGTCATCAAATCTACCTAGGAAAGGATTTTGAGTTAGTGTATGTGCCCTAGACCTGGACCAACATTGAAAGGCCGAAGGGAAGAGATGCCCTTCGTGCCAATCTCTAGAGAAAGTCCGGCTCCTATGCTAAACTACTTGGGTGTTTGAAGATAAGGGTGCAGGAAAGAGATAAAAGGAGTTAGGGTTAGAGAAATAAAAAAAAGGAAGGGGAGAAATTGGTGATGTAAGGTGGGAGAGAACAGGAAGCACGATCACCAACTAGCAACTTGAATAGAAGCAAAGAACACCAAAGATAAATGGAAGAAATGCAATGTAGATTTTCCTATGTATCCTTCAGGCGAGTTTCAGGGTACATTCCCCGATCGCACCTCGGACGCAGGGTTCAACATCCAACATACAAATGAAGAAAGACAAAAGAATCAAGCATAGAAGGCAGCATAAAAGAAAGCCAACACGACGTCTTTCAACTCCTATGTATCCTTCAAAATGAGTTTCAGGGTACATTCCTCGATCACACACCGGACGCAAGGTTCAACATCTCGATATATAAACGAAGAAAGATAAAAGAATCAAGCACAGAAGGCAGCATAAAAGAGAAGAATTGAGCTCAAAGTTCTTTTGTATTAATCGTAGGACATCAAGTTACAATAGCTTTCTAGCAGATAGTTCCCCCCCCTTTCTTATTACAATGCCTGGGTTTTTATAGAGGACCCGGGCCTCTGAGTCATAATTACATAGCAAAGAAGAGTACGCCCTCGAGCCCTGAGAATCGGCTCCCCGAGGCTCTCGTGACCGAGTTTTCAAATTTGTTACCAAAACTGGCAACTGCAACCGGGTCAACCATGGAAAGGTGCATTGATGAGCCGTCTGGACGTCCTTGGTCTCTGGGTGCGGTGCTCGAGTGGCCGCCATGCTCACCGGGCTCTCCATCATGGCTTGATACTTCGTTTTTGATTGCCAAAAATGAGCAGCGAGCTTACCGGGCACGAAAAAATGCATTTATGAGGCACTTGATCACCTCGGGAAAATACCCGGCTTGGAACGCGTGCCCGTGAAGCGCTTCGCTAAGTCTTCATTCACAACTTCGCTTCGCAATGGTTCTGGGCCGAAGCAAAAACTCCTCTTTGGTATGTACTTCACAAAACTGCTTTGGGGGTGAGGAGTGCCGAAGCATATTCACTTCGCAAAATGGGCCTCTTCGTCTTTGCCGCTTCACTGACCAAATTACTTCGTTGACGCCTTGGGAAATGCTTCGCTGCGATCCTCTTCTGAAAATGTGGTTCGAGAAGATTTCGGCCGAAGCAATTGTCTTCAAAAGACATTGCATCCTTTCACTTCGGGCAGAAGTACTTCGCATAAAATTAGCCGAAGCAAATGCTTCACAATGAGCTTTTGGCGAAGTAAAAATGGTTCGCTGATGGAGGGGCCCGAAGTGAGTACTTCGGAAACTTTTTGGCGAAGTACTTTCAATGCTCCTTGAGTTTCGCTTCGCTGATTTTCTGGCCGAAGTGACTGATGGAAATACTTCGGATGCGAAGTAGTTTTCTTGTCTTCTCCTTTGTATTTCTCTTCGGCACATTGCTTCACAGAAATCTTGCCCGAAGTAGCTTCTTGAAGCGCTTCGGGCCCGAAGTTCTTCTATTGCTATCCTTGTATTTTACTTCGGTGATACTACTTCACAAAAAACTCCACCCGAAGTAGTGTTGAAAATGCTTCGGGTGCGAAGCTCTCTTTTCTTCTGAATGCCGCTTCGCTCAACTTTCGCCCGAAGTAGCTGTTGGAAATGCTTCGGGCGCGAAGTAGTTTCATTCTCTTTTCCTTGTATTTTTCTTCGATGAAAACTACCTCGCAAAACTTTTACCCGAAGTAATGCTGGAAATGCTTCGGGTGCGAAGCTCTTTTCTCTAGCTTGTTCGGCAGCGAAGTTCTTTCTTTTCTATTTTTATATACAAAGGGGTGGCATTGGAAGCCAAAATTGCTGCAACTTTTCAAAATAAAAACAACAAAGCAAAAAACTTTACTGTACAAAACTTGTTTTCTTTTTCTACCCCTTAAGAAATGTGACAAAATTGTCAACATTCTTGGCGACTCACGGGGCAACGAGCTCGTCTCGGTGGGAGAACCCTTTAACTTTGATCCATTGGGCCAGAGTATTTTCTCGATCCTTCTCCTCCTTCTTCCTCTGGGAGTGCTTCTACAACTGGTTCTTGTTCTCCCTCTTCTTCTGCTTCTTCTTCCTCCTCTGCTCCTTCATCTGTTGGCGTGGCCTCCTACTGTGGTGATGGGACAAGGCGGTCGCGGATTCTCTTCATAGTTCGACGAACATGAGCCCAAACCCCTTTCTGAAATGGTTCTTGGTCTTCGAGTGCCTTGACCAGAACATGGAACCGATCAATCTGCCCTATGTCGGCGTGTTTGATTCTTGCACCTAGGTCATTCAGATAGGCTACAATTTTGCAATGTCTCAGGATGAAGTCAGTGACCTGTCCCTCCGTGACTGGCTCTTCCCACTCATCAATTTCGGAGACGTCACTTTCAAAATGGAGCCACGCCGGCTTAAGTTCTTCCCTGGTGAGAAGGTTCCCATCATCGTCTGTGAAACTCGGGAAACCCAAAGAAGAAAGGTCTTCAAAGTAGCTCATTGATGTGCGCTGCTCCTGCTCAAATATATCAAGGAGGTCTTTCACCTTTTGCGCTTTCTTCACCTTGGAGAAGAAAGCGCGAACAGTGGCTTGGGCAGTAGACCAATCCCTAGCCGTTCGACTCATAGCAGCGACCTATAGGTCTTGATATCTAATGCTTTGAACCTCAAAGGCAAGCTTGAGTCGCCTCTTGATTTTTTGGATCACCTCATCCACTATTGGTCCCTTCTTAGCAATGGCATGCTGAGCTTCGGTGACATAAATCAAAATTGACAGGGCACTGGAGGCCCGAGATCTGAAACCTTTGAGTAGGTGAGAGCGGATCTCCTTGATCCTACCTTTGTCGAATAGCTCCAGGTTTGCCTTTTCGTACAATTGCTGCTAGGACCGCAAGATCTTGCTCTCGAGCTCTTTGGCTTTTAGCTCATTTTTGGCCTATTTTTGTGCTTGTTGCTCGGCCGAAGTCTGCAATTGTAGAATTTGTTGTTTGAGGGCATGTGTTTCCTTTTTGAGCAATTTACCCTGCTTCTCGAATCCTCCACCTCGAGCGAATCCTAGCCAGCTCTTCTTCCAACTTGATGTTGGCATTTTCTGCTTCAAACCTGTGCTGGTTGGCAATATTCGCATGTGCTCAAAAAGTTTCAACCCTGACATGCATGGATGCAGATTCGTCATCTATATTTAGATGCTCCAGGTCCTTGGTCTTCTCCTGGTAGTCGTAGTCAGCTGGAGTCATTTCATCCAAAGGCTTCCCGGATCTTAGGGACCTTCCTCACCTTATGCAATTTCCCGCCCTTCAAGTCGAAAACCGCACATTTTTCAACTTGGGCCAGAGATTTCCCTCTTTTCTTTCTTGCCTCCTTTAGCATCTTCTCTGTATTCTGTCGAGCTAGGAGTAGCTTTTCAGCCAAGGGGCGCTCCTTTATTGAGGATAAATCTATTTCAGAGAAGGCTGAATCTCCAGCCAAAGGTGTGAACAAATATAAAGAACTAACGAGGAAGGATTCCCCTGACGGCTCGGGGACGGGTGTAGCAGGGACTTCGGCGAGCGGGACTATGCTTTGAGCTATGGGAGAGTGGGCTACGGGGCTTGGTGTAGGCGAAGTGGTTTCAATGGGTTTATCCTGGTCGGATGACTCGGGAGGAGTGGGGCTATGCAGGATTGGACTGGCGATGGGCAGTTTTTGAGTGGGGGATTGACTCTGTGGGGGATGGAGAGATTGATGAGGGCTTCCACTCGAGACTGCCATGGATGTGTCAGAGACCGAAGCGAAGGGAAGAGAGTGCGTACCTACGTGCCCTCCTGGCAAAGCGGTTGTGGTAACTTCTTGCGTGGTCGGCTCTTGTTCCTCTTGGGCTTCATCACTCCCGACCTCCACAACTTCTGCTTCGGGGTCTTTCTCTTGTTGGAGGAGTTCCTCCACATCAATGATATCTATTTTGGGGACCGTCTCAGCGCTTGGTGCCCCTGCATCTTCAATGTTTGCTTCAACCGGGCCTGATGCAGGGGATCCAGTAGAAGTACCTGTAGGTTTTGTGCGAGGGCGCTTCGGGTGGCTCGGAGGCACTTGAATTTGCTCCTGCCTTTTCCTTTTCTTTCTCTCCAATGGTTGCTCTGCCTCTTCGGCACTTGTATCATGAACCTCCGATGGCCTCTATGGTGGTGCTGTAGGCGTAGCTTTGGCCTCTACTTCCTTTTCTTTCTCCGAAGCATCCTTAGCGCCTCCTGGACTTTCGCCTGACCCTGGGGTAGCCGGGGGAACAAAATCCGCAAAGGATATAGACTTCCAGGTTTTGACATTGGTGTCATAGAGAATCGTGAAGTCTTTATCTGATGCTAAGAGTCCATAAGAATTCACTTTTTGACGATGGACTCTCATTATCCACCATTCCCGAAGCTTTTCCTCGCTCCAGTATTTTACTTCCTCCTTCAAATCGTCCCTTGCCTTCTTCCAAAAGGTGGAGCTTGGAGTCGGGAGGGGGTACTGATCAGGGTCGAATTCGACCTCCATAGGATAGAATTCATGCCATGGAGGCAATGTCCTCATTCTTTCCAAATGCCACTCCAGGTCTTTTCCATTGGGGTTATTTCTTTGTTCCACAACCTCGGGGTGAGGGCAGATGTGGAAGTTCTTGAATTTCAAATGATCCCTCATCACGCCCAAAGGATCATAGAGCCATTGCTGAGGAATCTAGAGTAGGCCAAAATCGGCAAGCTTTTCCTCCAGGAAAACATTCTGTTTAAGGGCAAAGACTTCGATTACACCCATTCTGAAGGGGAAGTCACAGGTATGTGCCCACTTCTGACCGTGGCCATATACTACATTTGTAGAGTCACTCTACCGAGCGACTTCCAATGCGAACTGATATTCTGAGGGGTAGACTGGTAACAGGAAGGGCTTCCCTATGAAGCCGAATAGGCGAATCACCAGTCCTTGTGTTAATTGGAAAATGTCCCCCTTTTTTCCCAGCACCACTCTATCTCTCAAACTAAGTGGTACCCGAGGACAAGAACCTTTTAACAGGTGCATGGCGGGTCCCAAAAATTGTTGATTAAAAGAATAATAGGACTCCTCCTTCAATAAGAGGGGAGTCCATTGATACACTGGCAGAGGATTTCCATCCTTGCCGCTTGGAGAGATGGCGATATGGGGAAACCGCTTATGAACCTGGTAGAAGTACAACCAGACAAGAAAAGAATAGGGTGCAAAGTACTGGCCTGTTGCCGAATTCTTCATGCTAGCGAGCCTTGTATGCAGGGTTCGGGCCACCCATTCCGCCTAGTCAAAGAAAATTGGGTTGGTGTTCGGCCTTGAAGCGTCAGGGGCATAAAACTCCCCTCTTGAAATGCATTCGGCCAAAGACACCTGCCAGGGTTGTACTGAAGCATCTATTGACAAGCCCGCCACCCATGCAATGATGGAGAAAATATCGGTATTTTTGAAAGCCTCCAAGGGTAAGGGCATCTGGGGCAGCTTGTTTGAAGGTAGCCCGCTCTTGAGATTCTCCCGTAGGAACTTCAATATGTAGTTGTTGGAGGTGAATCTCTCCATTTGTTCGTTTAGGAGGACATTGCGAATAGAATAGCCCTTGGGCGGGCCCTGCTGTGGTGCGAAGGCTGCTTGTACATCTTCCTTCAGGATGGAGAATAGCTTGTGTCCCGAAGCATCTAACACCTGCCTGGACGCAGGTTGGTAATTTTGTGCGATGGCATAGATCAACTCGGGACAATGGTGAGCAGGTGGTGTTAAGAACCAGTAAATCTGGGAGTAATATGCAGTAGCTCTCTTATTTTTTGGTGTGAGCCTGCTTGTCATAAACTCTATGGTGCGTCGAAGATCGGATACACCCTTAGAGAGTTGTGTGTCTCGGATCTTCTCCCACCCATCAATTGGTGGCTCCACAAGTTGTTCTTCTTCCGAGTCGTCCCCCTCTTCCATTGGCTACTTTTTGGGTCGAAGGGGAGGATTTAGCTTCTTCAGAGTACGTTTTCTCTCTTCCTTCCCCTTCTTTGTCTTTTCGGGGCCTGCGACTTCGGGCTCTTTCCCCTTTTCCTTAGAGTTTTTCTTTCCCATGTTGCTAGTGGTAGCAGCAGAGTTCTTGATACAGAGGGCTTTAATGTGAATGGCCAGATGCAAAGGACGGGAGGGTTGCAGAGTATTTGAAGGTTCTTAGTCTAGTTCTAACTGATGGACAAATAACTTCCCTCTTGCCAGGAATTCGCTTTTATAGCCTAAAAAGGCAACCACCTGAATTTATGGCACCTACTAAAATTAAATTTGTACTTCGAATGAAAGAGGCTGCCGTATTCTCAAATTGACTCTGCAGCGACGTGGTACACAGGGCTGCATGCTTCGATGATTACACTTCGTACTGGGGACGCCACCCGCTGCCACCTCGTACCTTGGTGCGAGCTTTTCCTTTCCCTTTTTCTGACTCGATCATCTCGGGAAGTGCTCCACCACCCTTTTTCCTTAAATTCATCCGCTTTGTACTCCTTTCAAGGCCGTTGTTGGCACGTTCTTCGAGGCATGTTTCAAATTCTCCACCTCACACGTGTTCGGTTCGGCGAAGTTGAACTTCAATGTTGAAAATGCCTCGCGGTGATCCTTGCTCAAAAATGTGGTTCGGGGAGATTTCGGCCGAAACACATTCCTTCCTTCAAAATGCTTCGCTCCTCTCAGCTGCTAGAACTTCGATCGAAAATGCTTCAGGCAAAAACTAGCCGAAGTGAATGCTTCGCTATGGTTTCCGCCGAAGTAGAAATGGTTCGGGTATGAGGAGGCCCGAAGTAGATGTTTCGGCAACTTTCTGGCGAAGTAATCTTCAATGTTTCTTTGGATTCTGCTTCGCTGGTTTCCTAGCCGAAGTGTTTACTGAAAATGCTTCGGGCCCGAAGTCCTTCCACCTTGGTCAAACTTGAATCGTGGCCTAGACTTTTCTTTTTCGACGAAGTTGCCGCTTCGGATGATTTCCGCCCGAGGCAGGAATTTGAAATGTTTCGGGCCCGAAGCTCTTTTTATCGGCCCTTTGCATTCTTATTCGGCAAAACGACTTCGCACAATTTTCACCCGAAGTAGTGCTGGAAATGCTTCGGGTGCGAAGCTTCTTTTGTGCCTTTGGTTCGGTCCTTTTGAGAGTAACCTACTTCGCAGCGAACCTCCTTGCACTTGCTACTTTGCATCAAAAGTCCCCGAAGAGGATTTGGATGTGTTACTTGGTTTTTGGTTTCTTGGAAGAGGATGTATATGCAAATTATATACAAAAGTATATATACACATGCATTTTTTTTTTTTTTAAGAGAAAAAATTGTACTTTAGTGGTGAAAAGTCTTCAGATGAAGACCATTGACAGAGATCGGCAGAACTTGACCATCTACATCTTTGAGGATGAATGAATTGGCCGAGTTCACCTTCATGATTTCGAATGGCCCATCCCAAAAGGCATCCATCTTGTCGTGATTCCCAGGCTTGGCCTTCCAAGAGTCCCACTTCAATACCAGATCTCCCACGTTGAATGTGCGATCGGATGACTTTTTCTTGAACCAGTCTCGGGTGACCTGAGTATGCTTGGCAAAGTTTCGGTATGCTTCTTCGCGATCTTCCTCTAGTCGCAGCAGTTGAGCTAACCTGCTTTCCATCAGACTAACCCCATCTTCTGCCTCTAACAGCTGCAGTGCGGGGATCTCCACATGAATGGGTAAGATGGCCTCCTTACCATAAACCAGGGCATAAGGCGAAGTCTTGATCGACCTTTTGATAGAAATCCGATCGGCCCACAAGGCCCGATCTAGAAGGAGGTGCCAAGTCCTTTTGTTTGTCTCTATGAGCTTTCTTAGCATCCTCAAAAGAGTCTTATTGGTGGATTCTGCCAAGCCGTTGCCTTGTGGATAATAGTTGGAGGATACTTTATGGTATATCCCATATCTATAGAAGAATTCATTAATTTTGGCACCTGTGAAGCCAGGGCCATTGTCTATGATGATTGCTTCGGGGATGCCAAACCTGGTGATCAATCCTTCCAGGAAGGTGACTACAGTCTCTTGATCTGCATGCTTGGTGGGAATCGCTTCGGCCCACCTGGTGAAGTAGTCAGTTGCGGTCAGGATGAACTTATGTCCCGCGGAGGAGTTTGGTGATACGACTCCTATAAAATCCAACCCCCATTGCTGAAAGGGAGTTTCTACCTGTATCGGGTGAAGGGGCATCAAAGCATTTCTGCTTTGACCGGTGAACTTCTGACACTGCTCGCATCTGCGGCAAACAACGAAGGCATCGGCGAAGAGTGTGGGCCAATAATAACCTGCTTTGATAATCTTTAGGGCCATTGTCCTTCCTACGAAGTGACCTCCAGATAGCCCCGAATGGAACTCTCCTAGGACTTTTCTTTTATCATCGTCTTTGATGCATTTGAGAAGGACCCCATCAATATTCCTAAAAAATAGGCCTTCGGGACGCAGAGTATAGCGGGAGGACCGCATCCTAAAATGCCTTCGCTGTGAAGCATTTAGATGCGAAGGACAACTGCCAGTGTTGAAGTATTCAACTATTTCACTGACCCAGTCTTTCTCGTCCTCTTCTTGGTTAGCGAAGCATCCTTCAGCTGGTAAGTCATCCCACTGAGATTCTGCAGCTTCGATCGCTGCGCTCTTTGCTAATTCTTGACACAATGCACGACCGCGAACCAATTTTGTGGGCTTGATCTCAATGTCAAACTCCTGTATCTTGTTCACCCAACCAGCTCTTTTGCTTCCCAATTCTCCTTGGATGATGAAATTGCGCACGTCGGGGTGGATGACAAAGACTGTGACCCGACTTTGAGAGATGAACTGTTTGAATTTTCTAAGGGATTTCATTACTGCATGCACCTGGCGTTCTATGAAATTATATTTCTCTTCATGGGGGTTGATCACTTGGCTCAGAAACGTGATGGGGCACTCCTCGCCATCTTCCCCCTTTTGTGTCAGGACAGCAGCATAGCTTTCGGGCTCTCCTATAGCATACATGATAAAATCTCGACTGTAATCAGGGTTAATTAGGACCGGTGCCTGAGCGATCCGGGCCTTAATCTCTTCGAACGCCTCCTTTCTTTCCTCCGTCCAGCTAAATTCGGTGCCCTTCTTCAGGAGTTGGGACATTGGCTTGATGACTTGGGCGAAGTCGGGGACAAACTTCCTCACGAAGTTAATCTGGCCGAAGAAATATTGAAGTCCTTTCTTGTCTGTGGGAAGTGGGAGCTTCATTAGAGCCTCGGATCTGTCGGGATCTACAGCGAGGCCTTTTTTTGATATCGCATGTCCCAACAACTTTCCTTCGCTGACTGCGAATATGGACTTCTTTGGATTGATCGAAATGCCGAACTCTCGACATTTTTCGAAAACTTGTTGTATGTGAATGGGGTGATCTTCCCTTCTTTGGGAGAAAATGGTCATGTCATCCAGATAGATGACGATAACCTTATTTAGAAGCTCACCAAAAGCAAGATCCATTGCTCTCTGGAAAGTGGCCCCAGCATTCGAAAGGCCAAATGGCATTCGTTGGTAAGCGAATGTCCCCCACTTGGTGGTGAATGCCATCTTGTGTTGGTCTTCATCCCTGACCCAAATCTGATTGTATCCAGAAAAACCATCGAGCAGAGAGAAGCATTGAGCTCCAGCCACCGAGTGCAAAATTTGATCGATTTGTGGGAGAGGATAGTGGTCCTTGAGGGACGCCTGATTTAGATTGCGAAAGTCCACGCATAACCTGATATCTCCGTTCTTTTTTTTGACTGGGACCAGGTTCGCTACCCATGAAGAGTGCTTGATGGGATATATGATCTTTGCCTCGAGCATCTTCAAGAGTTCGGCCTTCATTAGGACCTCGATCTTGGGATTAACCGGTCTTTGCTTTTGTCGAAAGGGTTTGACCCCTTCCTGCAATTCGATTGTGTGTTGAACCAGTTGCCGATTGTATCCCCGGAGATCTTGATAAGACCAAGCAATTATATCAGAAAACTTTTTGCACAAATTCTGTATCTGTTCTATCTCCTCTGGAGTGCAGTCGGTCCCAACCTTTATTGCTTTTCTAGGTTCAAGCTCTAAATCCTGATACTATTTTTCATTGACTTTGATCATGTGAGAAAGAGCTCGGTCATTCCGATCAAAGAGGCTTTCAAGGGTGATTAGTCCCTTGGGAACATGGTTATTCTTCAATTGAATCAGCCCTTCATATTCTCCTTCATCAGAGCTTCGGTCTTCGACTGTGGCGGCTTCTTGGATCATGAAATTTATAATCTGCTCATCATTGTCAAACACTTGCCAATGTAGATCTTTGTCTGGGATAGAGGGTCTATAGATCATCCTCACAGCTCTAGGCTTGTGCACCATGTCTTCTACTGGAGAATACTTGGCTGCGATGGATGCCAGAACATCGGCATGTCGATTCTTTTCTCGTGGGATTGACTACAGATTGAGAGATTCGAACTGGTCGAACAGGTCCCATACCCTATTGTGGTATGATTTTAGATAATGCTTCTTTGAAGTACACTTATTTGTGACCTGGTTGCAAACCAGTTTAGAATCTCTGAAGATTTGGAGATGCTTTATGCCTAACTTGTCAGCTTTCTTAAGTCCTAGGCACAATGCTTCGTATTCTGCTGCATTGTTAGTGCAACTCCATGTCAACCGGTAGCAATATTCCTTTTGCTCTCCGAAGGGTGAAATTAGAAGAATCCCTACCCCAGCGCCATTTTTACATCGGGCACCGTCGAAGAACAACTTCCATAGTTCTTCCTGGGCACTTGTTCTATTCCCTGGTTGGGAGTGATTTTTAGGCTTGGCGATTGCATAACATCCTATCTCGGTCTCCACCATGGCGTTGAAGTCTGCCAATGAAAACTCATCTTCATAGCTTAATTGCGCAAGAGACTCCTCGACCAGGTCCACCTGCTCTATCTCCTCCACCATTGCATTCACTGGTTCGCTACTTTCTTCTTCGGACATCTTCTGCACAAGAAAGGAAGAAGGCTTTTCATTGTAGATCTTCACCTTCTTTCCTTTGAATGGAATCTCCAGATGGGAGTAATCCATAGACAGATATCCACCCAGCTTTGCCGTGAATTCCCTCGACAAGCACATACTGAAATATGGCTCCAAGTCGACTACCACCACCTCTTGTATGACTGTGATCTGAGGCATCTTATGTAGTCGGATAGGAATGTCCTTGATCACTCCTACAGTATTCACTGGAGTACCATCCAACTGGAGTACACCTTGGCTGCTTCACGTATATTCCATCCCTATTTCTTCGTAGACTGCTCTCGGCATTACTGTTGTAGCGGCCCCAGAGTCGATCATGCAATTATGCACAATATACCCTTCCATTTGTAGAGATAAGTAGAATGGAGGTGGTCTGTTCTTCCCCGTGATGGATGTGGATAAGGTCTGTACAAGAGCAAGCGGTGCCACCTTTTTTGCTTTGATTGTCTTCAATGATTCTTGCAGTAGGTCCACTTGGCCAGGTAGTTGCAGTGCATCGTACAGGCTGATCTTGGCCGAAATCTTCTTCAACTCTTCTACAATGTTATACGCCAAGGATTTGAGTGCTTCGGGCTCCTTTCTGGGCTCATATCTTGTGCGATACTGCTCTGTAGCTTCCACCCTTTGTCGCTTAGTCAGCGAAGGAAACTTGAGTTTTTCCTTAGCCTGTTCCTTGGTTTCTACCTGAGGTGGTTCGATAGAGGCCTTTTGAGCCTTTTCTTTGATTGGTGCAGGCGGAGGAGCTTCGCTCGAGGCCGAAGTAGATGATTGTCCTTTCTCAGGTCGAACTTGCTCTTTTGCAGGAGCCAGCTGAGTAGCATCCGCTTCTATTGTCTTTTTTCCTCCTCGGGTAAGTACTGCAACAGGCTCCTCCTCGCCAATTGCCAGGTTCTGACTCATCTGCCTAATGACGTTCACTTGACCACTGTGACTACTATTTGCCAGCGTTTGTACATAGTGTTGGTGCAGGGTGCAGGTATTCTCTTCATGCGGATCATTGCACGTAGAGCACCAATATACATAATCGGAAGTGCTCGGAGCTTCATCAATTGCAGCATTTCTCGCCGAAGCCTTCCCTTGCTGGACTGCTTGGTCCTTGGTAAGCGCAGGTGCAGGATAAGGTCTTCTCGGTAGGAATTCCTGCTGTGCTTGCTTCTTCTTCACAATTGTCATGTCATTGGACAACATCTGAACTGTAGAGTTCAGATACTGCATCTCTTGTAGAATTTTAGTTTGTATATCATCGGCTTTTGAAACGAGTGGCAATGAAGCCATCGTCGGTATTGGAGGAAGGGCGGGGTGTTGAGGTGGTGCTGGCAGCACAGGAAATGCCAAAGAGACAGTGGGCTGTGGAGTTGAAAATGTAGGGAAATGAATTTGTGGGGCGGTGATTTGAGACACGATAGGATTCGGATTCCAAGATGAAATCGGGAGTGCAGGGGTTGTGGAGATTTGCGAAGTGGCTGTGCTTGCATACTAGAATTGTAAGAATTTGAGAAGTATGGGCGTCGACATCCTTTGGGGAAGCTTGCCCACAGCTATCAAATCCATTTCTTCTCTCTTGGCTAACTCATACAACTCGAGAAAAGTATTAACGTTAGAATATCTTACCATGAGACTGATATCGGGATTGAAAGCCCAAAGGAAATAGAGTGTTGCAGCTTCATCGGTTGGTCGAAGGCCAACTGGCACTCTCTGCCAGGTTCGAGCGAACCTAACATTGAAATCTATGATTTCTTCTTGTGGATGTCTCTTGATCGAAGTGAACTGATGCAGAAGAGAAGTAGGATCGGAAGACTCGTTAAAGTTTCCCATCATTTGCCCAGCTAATTGGTCCCATCCCGTAATGCTACCGGGTGGTAGAGATCTGTACCAGTAGAGGAGTTTTCCTCTAAGGGAAAGAACCAGAAGCTTTACCATAATTTTTTCTTCTGTAATGTCATGGATCACCGCCAGAGATATTATGTCCTGGATATGCTCTAGAGCAGTCTTCCCAGTCCCATCGAACGTTGGGATCTTCTTTATGGCAGCAGGCGACACTTGCCCTTGTCCTGCTAGATTCAGTGGTGACAAGGAATCCCATGCTGGGCACAACCTGGGTGGCTGTGGCTACTGCATTTGCTGTTGTTGTTGTTGTTGTGCCATACTTGCTCCTGGATTTTGAGAAATAGGAATTCCCAAAGCTCCCCCTTGACTGCTAATAGGACAACTAATAGGAATGGAGGGACTAGGATGCTTCGGAGAGTTGGGAGGATTGGGAGGAAAACTAGATGTTGTACTATCAAAAGTTGAGCCTTGTCTGCCAACAGAGGATGTTCCTTGTAACAGTGACTCGGGGGTGATCAACCTTGATTGTTCCCCGAAGGCGTCAATATCTAGCTCAAAGAACTCGGTTTCCTCTCCTCTATTCTTAACTCTCCATCTTGTTTGCATGAAGGCACAGACTTTTGGTACTGGTCTTTTTGACTTAAATATTCTTGGGTAAACAGAGTCGCCAGATGCTAAGAGTCTTTTAGTAATGAGGGCATCAGTCCTCACTACCACTAGTTAGGTGAGACTGACCGGGTCACACCGGGAACTGGTTAGAACTATGGGCCCCGGTGAAGATGGGTTTTGCATTAAAATATGGGACCTTGACTGGTTATGGATCTTTCTAAGATAGATACAGTCGGTCCCACTAGGCGTGCCAAAAACTATTGGTCATCAAATCTGCCTAGGAAAGGATTTTGAGTTAGTGTATGCGCCTTAGACCTGGACCAACATTGAAAGGCCGAAGGGAAGGAATGCCCTTCGTGCCAATCTCCGGAGAAAGGCCGGCTCCTATGCTAAACTACTTGGGTGTTTGAAGATAAGGGTGCAGGAAAGAGATAAAAGGAGTTAGGGTTAGAGAAATAAAAAAAAGGTTGGGAATTGGTGATGTAAGGTGGGAGAGAACAGGAAGCACGATCACCAACTAGCAACTTGAATAGAAGCAAAGAACACCAAAGATAAATGGAAGAAACGCAATGTAGATTTTCCTATGTATCCTTCAGGCGAGTTTCAGGGTACATTCCCCGATCGCACCTCGGACGTAGGGTTCAACATCCAACATACAAACGAAGAAAGACAAAAGAATCAAGCACATAAGGCAGCATAAAAGAAAGCCAACACGACGTCTTTCAACTCCTATGTATCCTTCAAAATGAGTTTCAGGGTACATTCCTCGATCACACACCGGACGCAAGGTTCAACATCTCGATATATAAACGAAGAAAGACAAAAGAATCAAGCACAGAAGGCAGCATAAAAGAGAAGAATTGAGCTCAAAGCTCTTTAGTATTAATCGTAGGACATCAAGTTACAGCAACTTTCTAGCAGATAGTTCCCCCCCTTTCCTTATTACAATGCCTAGGTTTTTATAGAGGACCCGGGCCTCTGAGTCATAATTACATAGCAAAGAAGAGTACGCCCTCGAGCCCTAAGAATCGGCTCCCCGAGGCTCTCGTGACCGAGTTTTCAAATATGTTACCAAAACTGGCAACTGCAACCGGGTCAACCATGGAAAGGTGCATTGATGAGCCGTCTGGATGTCCTTGGTCTCCGGGTGTGGTGCTCGAGTGGCCGCCATGCTCGTCGGGCTCTCCATCATGGCTTGATACTTCATTTTTGATTGCCAAAAATGAGCAACGAGCTTATCGGGCATGAAAAAATGCATTTATGAGGCACTTGATCACCTCGAGAAAATACCCAGCTTGGAACGCGTGCCCGTGAAGCGCTTCGCTAAGTCTTCATTCACAACTTCGCTTCGCAATGGTTCTGGGCTGAAGCAAAAACTCCTCTTTGGTATGTACTTCACAAAATTGAGCTTCGCAAAACTACTTCGGGGGTGAGGAGTGCCGAAGCATATTCGCTTCACAAAATGGGCCTCTTCGTCTTTGCCGCTTCGCTGACCAAATTACTTCGCTGACGCCCTCGAGAAATGCTTCGCTGCGATCCTCTTTCGAAAATGTGGTTCGGGAAGATTTTGGCCGAAGCAATTGTCTTCAAAAGACATTGCATCCTTTCACTTCGGGCAGAAGTACTTCGCATAAAATTAGCCGAAGCAAATGCTTCGCAATGAGCTTTTGGCGAAGTAAAAATGGTTCGCTGATGGAGGGGCCCGAAGTGAGTACTTCGGCAACTTTCTGGTGAAGTACTTTCAATGCTCCTTGAGTTTCGCTTCGCTGATTTTCTGGCCGAAGTGACTGATGGAAATACTTCGGATGCGAAGTAGTTTTCTTGCCTTCTCCTTTGTATTTCTCTTCGGCACACTGCTTCGCAGAAATCTTGCCCGAAGTAGCTGCTTGAAGTGCTTCGGGCCCGAAGTTCTTCTATTGTTATCCTTGTATTTTGCTTTGGTGATACTACTTCGCAAAAAACTCCACCCGAAGTAGTGTTGAAAATGCTTCGGGTGCGAAGCTCTCTTTTCTTCTGAACGCCGCTTCGCTCAACTTTCGCCCGAAGTAGCTGCTGGAAATGCTTCGAGGGCGAAGTAGTTTCATTCTCTTTTCCTTGTATTTTCTTCGGCGAAAACTACTTCGCAAAACTTTTACCCGAAGTAGTGCTGGAAATGCTTCGGGTGCGAAGCTCTTTTCATTTTCCTTCGGTGAAGCTCTTTTCCCTAGCTTGTTCGGCAACGAAGTTCTTTCTTTTCTATTTTTATATACAAAGGGGTGGCATTGGAAGCCAAAATTGCTGTAACTTTTCAAAATAAAAATAACGAAGCAAAAAATTTACTGTACAAAACTTGTTTCTTTTTCTACCCCTTAAAAAATATGACAAAATTGTCAATAGGAAACAACTCGGTCCCCTACACCATATATTCCTTAGTCGATCTCGTGGACATGCATGTAGTGCAATCTCAATAATGGCTTTGGGACAAAGCATCCTCGTGTTGAGAAGCTCCATGCTCAATACTATGCCTAAAGGAGTGTACTGAAGCTCCTCTATCAGGGGTCCACTCAATGGGATCTCCTCGTGTCGAGTTGTCACCTCTAATGCTAGCCGAATGTCATTTGGTTCGCTCATGTGTATGAGGACTCGACACATGCTGCTATGAATCAGTTGGGGGTTGATCATGGGCATCGGTATTAGACCTTTGTCGATCACCCCGTGTGTTCACCATTTGTGTTCTTGATGTCTAGATGTATTTTATTATGCAAACAATGTAAACAAATGGTGATTATCTCTTTTAAATGTTTTATTGTGAGCCCTAAACTATTTGATGTTGTTTTCAGATGTGTTGTATCAGTGTTAGAAACTCTTTGCATGTTTTAAAATATTGTTGGATTTTAAACTTAGTTAAATTGGCTTTCACCTATATACTCGTACAAGCCGAATATGGTAATGACATCCATACTCAAAAAAGTAGCATAGGTACTACCAACCCTCACCTCGCACACTGTACACAATGATACACCCTTTCGAGGAAGGGTGCGTGCTAATTTACATGGATATGACAGTTCTTGGGTCAACCTTGGTAATGAGCGGGTCCCGATAGTACAATTTAAAATGAGCCAACCAAGTGGTAATAACATCCACTGTTGGTCTCAATAAAGAGGGTTGGATGTGAAAGCCCAATGCCACTGATGTTTAAATGATATGTTGTGTGTGTGGTTCTTTTTAATTTATGAAAACGACAAATGCATCACAGAGCACAATTACTATTCCTACATGATATACACGAAAGGAAAAAGGAAAATTTTGCATTCAAAAATAATGCATGCTAATGTCCTACATGATATTTTGACTATGCATTTATAATGACATAGCCACTGATTGGACCTCAAGCATACAAAATGACACACAATACTTATCAAGGTTGTTGTGTTTAGGGGTATACTGCACTCGGAGTCCGCTATTCCCAATAACGCTTTCCTACTGAACAAAAATAAAATGCAAATTAAGACTTGTTCGTTGACCCTTTATCTTTTGTTCCTAATTTGCAGCGATTCGATGATCTTTGGAAAAATACATAGCAAACATTTAAATACAAAAGGTGAGATTAGAACCTACCTCAACTCCTGCTCTATTGCCCACTGATTTATTTTATGTCTGCTTCTTCCTCTGTTAATCGCAGGTCTAACCTACGGGCTGCAGTGGAGACCGCAGGTTATAGCCACGGGCCAAAAAATAATTGTAGCTGACTTCTACGGTTAGCACATGTGGATAGAAAAAGCCAAGAACAGTTAGATTTCAAGGCTAAATTTGTGGGGTTCCGTCATGATCACAATTTGTGACTACCAAAAAGGCTCACACCTATTGACTGTTCCTATTGTAATAATTGACAAAAGCATAACATGGATACAAGAACAAGAAATTGATAATGAATGAATCAATAAAACACGCTTTATTCCATTATATTCAAATTCAAAATCAAATTACAAGTACATCCCTCTTAGGAATAATCATCTTGATACAATATTACAATAGGAGTGTGTATTTTTTTTCCCTCTCAAGGGTAGGTGTGATCAAAATGCCCCTCAGGGTGACACGAACTCCCTTGGGGTAGAGCTAACCCCCTTCTCCACGTTGTGGAAGGATAATGATATAGGTTCATTTTTGTACCTGTCTCCCTATGAACAAGAAACAACAATGCATGATTATATAGATTGATATCCTCTCGTGATGAGGCCCTTTAAAGGATTATACATGTAAATGCCATCAAACTAATGAAACAAGAAACCATAAAGAAATGTTCTATGCTATTCTAATTGTATCAATAATTACACTATAATATACAAAACATGAATAAAAGCATGATGCATTAAAAAAATACTGAATTGAAAGCTAAAGCATAAAAAATATTCAATTTACTTCTAGCCACTACAACACGTAAAATTCCTAATTCCTATGGTCAGAGTTTCTATAAAAGTGTAATTTAACCTATGAACTAACTAATCTGACTAACCTATGCAGTAAAAAGTAGATTGAGTAAGGTGATATTTGACCTATTACAAACCACAACTGTGAGGGACGGTCTGCACTGTAAACCATAGTTGATAGCCGTAGTTTGACCTCTGATGTGTTTACCCTCAGAATTAAGGGCAGTGGGCTTGACCTCCTTGTCTGAATTGATGTTCAAGGGTTGCCTTTGTCGTCTTCTGACAGATTTGGTGGTAAAATTGCTATGAAGGGCCTTTTTTCACCTTGATTTGTGTTTCTTTATCCTCCTAGGCACCTAGGGCATCCATGGATAATTTATCGTTGAATGGATAGAAAATGGGCTCCCAAATGCACAAGGTCATTATGCAATTTGACAACGCTTCGCTACTCTCTTGATCAACTAGTTCGCTCGACAATTCGACAATGCTTCACTATGCAAATTATCTCTCCTCAGTCCTCTCTTCCTCATTGAAAAAGGGGGGTACTTGTAGCATGCCCCTAGGGCTAGGGATGGCTTCATGGAGAAGCCAATATCAAGAAGGTTGGTTAGGTCAGTTGGGATGGAAGCCTTTGAAATCTTCCATCCTCCAACTGCCTCCTTCTAGATCTCTTGGCCATTCCAACTGATTTGGATCGGATGGAAGGCCTAACTAAACTCTAGTTCAAATTGTAGGTTACAGCTACAGTCTAGACTAGAGACCACAGGTGTCAACCACGGTTTAGACTGAAGACCACAGGTCTGGGCTACGGTTCAGACTACTTAGGCCAGAATGCCTAAATTGAGTGGTTAAAACCACTACTCTATCTTGGAGTCTATCCAAGATCCTTCATATGGTTTTTTAGCATGTCCATATGAGTAGTCACCCTCGACATGGCACATTTTAGGTGTCTACAATAAGCATAAGAAAAAATATCAAAAAAATGGGTAGAAAACAAAAACCAATGCCCATACAAAAAAAAATGAGTACCATAAGAAGACATTCAAGAAACAAGGGATAGAAAAAAGAATAAGCCTCCAAATAAACACAATTCTTATGCTTCATCACCTTTGGTCCTTAGGTTTAACATAACATCATGAGATGATTTCCATTGCTAGCTATAGGTCCTATGTGCCTGTGTACCAGTGGAATAGTCTTACAAGTGGCAATATATTTGTCACATTAGCAAAATTATTTTGTATAGATCACTATGCACTTATGGATGAGCTAATTACTTTGACTATATCTACAACATGTTAGTCCTACCTTCCTTAAAATGAATCAATGAAAACCACTTACTTGCACACACTGGTCCATGATATATTTTGATCTGGTCAGGTTAGTTATGAGTTGTAGATAAACCTCGTTCAGTTCTTCATGGATTTTAATTTCTATAACTATGATTTTCAAAATTATTGCATACACCTTGTACCATCATACATCCTTGATATTATAGAATGGATAACATTCACATCCGTTTATGTTATGATACGAGTGATTTCTCTACGCACTTCAACTTCCACATACATGCATCATTGCATCTATCCTACATAAATTTATTTACATTACATCATTGCATCTATCCTACATGCATTTATCTATCTTACATCATACATCATTGCACCTATTCCACATTTGTTCATATTACATCACTCTACATTGTATCTACACTACAATGATGTCATTTTCCCATGCACAACTATAGGTATACATATTCATTCATCATACATTTACTTATCAATGTTCTACATCACACATACACATGAAATCATACATACATTCCAATCAAATCACAAAACATATATGTAAGAGCTGTACAAAAATGTGCATATATACATATAATGTTCAAAAATATCCTTACCCTACAACATGGAGACATGTCCACTACCCATCGTCAAAATTTCTTATAGACTACAAAAATGACATACCACCACAAACCAATCTTAGCCCTACTGATCACCAGGAGTCTCCCCACTCCCCTCATGAGCCACCCTCACCTGCTCTACCCCGTGTGCCACTACCACCCCACTAAACCAAGCTATTGATCCTAATGTCTAAGTAACTACAAGCGCTACTACCCTGTCCAACCTTGGAACAACACCTCCTATCTACAAATTGATTGGTGCCTCTATCCTCACCTCCATATACACTATCAATGTTGTGCTTTGGTGACTCTGTTAAGACTGCATTCATGCTCATGATCATGATATTTATCTTGACTATGAATTACCATAATATTCAAGTGAAAACCCATGTATAGTCAAGGTAATATTATAATCATATCGTATTGCTTCCTCTTCCCTCAATAGCTTTGCAACATCCTCACTACCCTTCTGCAACTACTCTATATTAGCCATAAAATCAATCATATCCTTAGGAACCTACTCCACTACCCATGCTCACTCTACCTCATCTCATATCTTCTATTGTTTCTCTATCTTAACATGTAACTCGACTATCTTCACCACATGAGTCACTTACTTGATGCCAATAGTCACCTCCACTTGCTGCATCTTATACATATTTGCCTTGAATTTATACCTATTAGCCACAACCTTTTGTTATTTGGAACTAAAAGCTCTCCACCACCTCATTATACCTTGTTTTCCTTGCTTCGAGCTACCCATGTAGCTCCACGTATTGAAGCTCTAACTCCCTCCTCTATATGGCATGTGCTTACTACACTACCACTAACTTCTCCTCAAACTACTTTCTCTCTGTGTCGCTCATTGTATCAATAACCACCAATATCTCCTCTAAATCATGGTTCTCCTCTCTCCATTTTCCTATATTAGTCACCCAACCTCCCTCACTCTCCCGTATCTACTCCTCTAGTTATCATACCCTCTCATGTAATATTGATAGCTCCTCATAAACATACTTGCTCTCCTACTCCTCAAAAGATATATCTCCTATATCTCCCATATCTCCTATGTCAATCATATAATCAACTTCCACATCAACTCCCACCTCCTTATTGATTAATGTCTCCTCCATAGGCTGCTTATCAAAACTAGCCTATGGCTTTGGATCCCTCCCAATAGGAACACTAGACCCACCACCTCGATTTCACCTCAACCATCGAAGAAGTATCTCTACCTCATCCTTTGATCCTCTATATGGACTGGACCTTACACACCTCGATGCCTACTCCTATTACAAAGACACACCACTAGGTAGCCATACCCATAGATAAATCACCCAAATGCCTACCTTCCAACTTTGCATTGTCCACTACACATCATACTCAAGAGTAGTTATCGCACCCTCCATGTAAGGAATCACCATAAATGGATACCTCTCACCACTCTAGGGATCTATTATAGGGTGAATCCCTCTATCACCCCATATCCTACAAATCATAATAGTTGCCTTTGGAACATCCTACTACAAACCAAACTACCACATCACCTGACTAAATAGGAAGAACTCCACCTATTGGGTATACCACCCTAAAACCCATCACCCTCCACAAATAGCTCCTAAATGATCCTCATAATTATTCTATACCATCCCACCCTTCCAAGGCCTCCAATAAATATCCTTAGGCTCCAATGAGCAAAACTTCACCTTACAAAACAAATAATTACCCTCATGTGGTCTCTTCATCCCCTTCTCATTTTTTTTCCATATCAAAGTATACGATAGGTGAGTATCCTTCTCCGTATGCACTAGATATGGCAATAACAATGATCGCTCTATGGCTATATGCTCCCATTCCCACACCTGTAATAATGGCATTCAACTCAATCCTATCCGCATCATACACACCACATCATGCAACTCTCTATACACATAGTCTAGCAATGTAGGTTCCCATGCAAACACAACCTCATACTATACCATATCGTATACAAAATCCATCATGTTCTAGGTAAACTTCACCCTAGACATATCCGACAAAGTATATGTCAAAATCATCAACATCACTACACATTGGCAATTAGACATTTACTGATACCAAAAGTACTCATAATATTTCCTCTTCTTGGTATTTACCTCCTCCCATCATGCACCAAATACATGTTATAGCACCTCATATTACCTATCATACATAATTTCCTACACTGAAACAACCTCAATTGGTAATTTGTAGATCTTGTACATATCCTCTAGGGTAACAGTTATCTCACCCATTATAAAATGAAAGGTGTTCCTATCTGGATTCCACCTTTCACATAATTCCAAGATATAAGCATTATTATCATGGATGCTAACACAATCCCACATTGCTCTCAATCACACCATCTCCATCCACTCCTGATCTATCTCACCCAAGGCATTACCTAACTCAGCTCTCATCTACCGCACATGATGTCATGGCTTGATCATATTCACCTATTTCATACACAAGCATCACAAAAAAAATTATATGTTAGTTCTACATACAAATTATATTCCACTTATTTTAAGTTATGATTATTTTAGTCATGAAAAAATTACACACATTATCAATATAGCATATTGCATTGCATAAAAAAATGACAAAATCAATACCCAGACCCAATTCACAGGTCACCATACAAATTAAAGACCAATTCATAGGTCACCATGAGAATTTAGGTCTAATTCATAGGTTGACCTATGAATTCAGCTATATGGCCACTTTTGGACTCCCATTGGCTCCATTCCTAGAAAACAATCCCAAAACACACAAAAAAAACCCACACAAGCACATTCAACATCAACAAAATCATACATTTCATACATCATGTATTTTGAGACACACATGCATGCACTATTCAAACCACATTCTAAACTGACAACACAATCACATTTTTGGATATCCATTTCATTATTTCATGGTAAAAATGCAAATGACTCCCAAAAACAATACATATATGACTTTCAATAGCCACCCTAACACTCATCCACAAACCCGTCACGACATGTAATTCAAAAAACACTAAATCATCCCAAAATACAAAACAAAATACATTTTGAACACCCATTATCCCTTTTACGATGAAAAATCATATAGATTTAAAAAATAATACATCCTTTCTTAAAAATAGTACATCGGTTGCCTCCAAAAAGCAAAGTCAAACCAATCACATGCATTTCCCACCACACAGTCAAAAAAATGCAAATACTAGTCAAACCTAACATCTAATCACACATCTTGATACCCATTTGGTTTCTTTATCACTTCATATCCAAATTCTAATCACATATCACATACAAACACTACAAAATAAACAAACCTACCCTACAACATTCCCAAGCAATCACACAATTCAAAATTTCATCTTAGTAAGGCTGAGGTTACTTACCAGTGGCTCTCCATGATGACCACTAGTACCAGTTTATCCTCTTACCATATCTATATCTCGTTTGAATTTCACAAGTGCTCCACATCAAAAATCGTCACTCACTCCTTGCTCTTCAACTCATACTCTATGCAAAATTACTTCACTTGCATGCCAAAAAGGGTTTATATACCATAAATCCTCAATTTTATGCCACCCTACAAATTAAAGTCCAATTCATAGGTCACCATGCAAATCCAGGTCCAATTCGTAGGTCACCATGCGAATCATAGCTCTAGCCACGACATTCACACCTTTTTCACTCCAGTACCTTCATTATGCTTCCCCCTTCCTGTATACCCAATTTTTCTTCCCTTTTATCATCGGTTTCCTCTATGAATCGACTCATCACCACCATCACCCCATTTCATTTATCTCATTTTTGATTCCTCGTTTAAGGGGGTATTCATACATAAATCCGCTTTGCATTCAACCAAACAATCAAACATCCAAATCATGGATATCGCATCTATCTACAATTTTTTTTGTTGAAGATTATCTCAAGATAAACCCCATACAAAATTAGACACTTTTTAAGTCATGAGAGACATGCACAATATTAGAGATGTTTTGCTTTCATTTATATATATCGAAGACAACCATATACCGAATTTTATAGTTAATTCATCCATACCACTCAATTCAAATGGCTTGACATGTATCACCATGCACTCATCAATAAATAAGAAGCAAAAATTTGAATATGTATTTTTTCTATTTGTATTTGGATCATCTTACATTGGCTATAAATGTAAAGCAGTCATAAGTTGCCTTCATAAAAATCCAAGTATGATATTGCAAATATTGTACTAAATTGGCAACATCATCAGTTTCACCATTATGTTCCACCTACATCCATCCATCCCCATATCATAATTTGAATTCACCCGTTCTTCTCTTCTTATTTTACTTTCTCTCTACCTCTTCTTGTTATTGATCAATGTTGTATGGTTACACTTCAAGCGGCTACATACCTTTGATTAGGATCTTGTTCCTTGTATAGATTTTATATCAATGTTGTATGGTCATGCTTAAAGCGGATATATACCTTTGATTACATTTCATTCTCCTCTTTATATTCTCCCTCCTTATTTTGGCTATCAATCAATGTTGTATGGTCATGCTTTGAGTGGCTACATACCTTTGATTTGATCTCATTCCTCTCTTTTCCTTTCTTCCCCATTTCATAAATGTTTCGCTATCTTTTACCATCACAATATTTTTACACTAAACTGTGTTTCCACATAGTATAGTACAAAAAGGGGTAAATGTAAACACCCAAAAGTCACATATGGTCATTCTTATATAATTGTAGATTTGCATAGATACTTATAGGTTCACATGGGCCATCATAGGCTATTGCAGTCATTTGTAGGCTACCTCAGTCATCCGTAGACTCTAAACCTATAAAACTAGGTAAAACATAATTGAAATGCCTCCTACCCACTAGGAGGCCATCTAATAGCTTCCTAAAGCCACCTAAGCCCTTTCCTACACCTAATAAGGACCCCATGGGATCATTCCCCACTAAAAAACCTAATTATGCTAACTAGGATTCTAATTTGTAAGTGACTTTCACTAAACATGCACTTTATCACTAATAGGGTTTAATTAGGATTAGTTAGCTAATTATTCCTAAGCATGTCCTCACACATGTGTGCACCCTAAATTTAGTTAGGATATTTCCTAGAAATCCTAACTAAACCTCAATCTAACCTAGGAGTTAGCTAACCCTAGTTAACCCTAATTTTTCCTCACACATGTGTGAGGATAGGATATTTCTCTTAGGTAATGTAAGCTTGACACTTCATAAACCCTAACCTAACCTTGCTAGAAATTGACTATAGGATTTGGTATATCTAACCACCCCCCATGACCTTATATTTTCCTATAAATAGTGTTGGAAATTTTGAGTAATTATGTTGTTATTGATGTCAAGTGTTTGATGTAAGACCGTTTATTATGATACAATAAAATTGGTAGAAGGGAATGGTTATAATATTTTTATTATAATCCAAAAAGGTTGGTCAAAAGGTTGAAGACACAATTTTATGCCAAGGTTTTAAAAGAAAAAGAAACGTCAAGGTTTTAAAAGAAAAATAAAATATTTCAATATTTTAATATTATAATAATTAAGCCAAAAGGGCTTATTAAAAGGAAGAATAAAAAGGATGAAGAAGGTCCCCATGCAAAATTATTATTTGAATACTAAAGTTAATAATATAATATTTAAACAAATTTAAATATTATATTAAATATAAAATTAAAATTAAAATTAGCAAAGGGTGCCAAAATTAAAATTTAAATGAAGGCAAATAAGGTTTTCATCGACGTCATGAAAATATTTGAAAGCATATAAAAGGGAGAAGCAAAAATCATTTTGAAATAAATTAGAAGTCAATGCGCATGAAAATAGATCATGAAGCATAGAGAAACATGTTGAAAACCCTTTCATAAAGCAAGCGACATGAGATAAGGACAAGGCAGTAGACGTCTTGTTTCAGTGAGGGTTGGTAACCCAAGTGGTAGCCATGTCCTACATAAGGTGTTGGCAGAGGATAGGTTTGGGGTTCAATTCACCCTAGCATTAGCTGAAGGATTTTTATTTCATTTTCATTAGAGGCAATAAGGGATAAAATATTGAGGCCAAAGGTTAGGTCTCAACCGCTTGGCTAGCACAAGCAGTCGAGCGCTGCGCTTGGAAGGTAGAGGTCGGAGGATCAATTCCAATATGCGACAACAAGGAATATATATTTTTATAAGGTATGCTCAAATTTAATTAAATATTGGCTTTAGTGTATATTTTATGGATGTGATTTGGTGTATAGTTTGGCATATAGGAGGTATAAGGAGATATAAGTTTTTGCATAATATTTAAAGAATATTGTTGCTAGTTATTTTAAATGCAAAGGTTGGAGTGATAAGTTTGTAAATGGTTTATTTAAAATTATGATTTTTGGTTCTTGGACATTGAAATAAAATTGGAAATTATGTTATAATAGAGGGAGATAAAAGGTGTAAAGGGTGATGCTATTGTTTGTAATTCTTGCTTTATAAAAAGGGAAATTGTTGAGAGAACTTTTTTGAGGTTTAATTCATTGTCCTTGAGAACAAAAGAAGAGTCCCAGAATTATCAGAATTTATCAGAATTCATTGAGCACCTTCTTGAGGGAAAATTCGTGTGGATATTTTTAGAGATATAATATTTCTATCTAACCTTAAAGTAACACAAAAGAAATTGGTTGTTGGTGAGAGGTTTTGATGACATATTATAAAAGCAAAAAGGTATGAACACATCAATATTTTTTTAAAGTGTTATTGTTGAAGTGAATGTTTGGAACATAAGGTGGAGAGAAAATGATTGTTTGATAAGCATTGTTGGAAATATTTGAGTTAGATTTTGAAATCTATATTGTGCATTCTTGTTGAAAGAAAGTGGAAACACCTGTGTTAGGGTTTGTGAGCAAGTTATGCTTCATTGGTTGATTGTGTAAAATTCTTAAGCATTGGTTTTGAATGATATTGTAAGTGAATGTGCAAACATTAGAAATCATATTTGTGAAACCAAGTGTGTGCATCAAGAAGATAAGTGTCATATGATAGACTAGATTTATCTTTAAAAGAAAAATAATTGTGAGACATGTGAAAGTGACAGACTTGATGATTGAGTAAAACATATTGAGTTATTTGATAGGGCATATCATTCTCTATATGTTACGAAGGTTAAATAAATTCTGAGTATAATATATTTTGTTTAAAGAAAGCATTTCTGAAAAATATATAAGCTTTGCTTGTGTTCAAGGTTTGGAAATATTTGGTACAGTTTTATGAGCAGTTTTGAGGACAAATTTGAGAAAGTCTTTTGAGAAGGCTTGAGGGAAAATTTGAGAAAGTCTTTTTATAAGGCTTAAAGGTATATTTGAGAAAGTCTTTTGATAAGGCTTGAGGGCGTATTTGAGAAAGTATTTTGAGAAGTCTTGAGTGTAGATTTTAGAAAGTATTTTGAGAAGGCTTGAAGGTAAATTTGAGAAAGTATTATGAAGACTTGAGATATATTTGAGAGCAGGTTTGGTTGTTGATTTGATCAAGATTTGTGTTAAGACTTGAGGATAGTTTTGAGACAGATTTGAGAGCAAGTTTTATTGCTTATTTGATCAAGCTTTGTCTTAAGGCTTGGGGATATATTTGAGATAGAGTTTGGTGTAGATTGAGACAAAGTTGAGAGAAATATTTGGAGGTGATAGAGTAAAGAGTATAGTATTATCTAGTGGATAGATATTCATTAGCCAATGCAGTGAGAATAGAGGTATCCTATGGAGAGAGATCCATAAGACAGAGTAGTGGAGGTAGAAGTCTTCTAGAATATCATCAACCAAAGTAGAGGGTAAATAGTTCTCCTATGGAGAAATCCACAAAAATATAATAGAGTGGAGTGGTTTACAGAAAACTAGAGCAGAGGGGAAAGAGTTCTCCTATGGAGATATATCCAAAAAACCATAACAAAGTGGAATGGTGTCCACAGAACCAGAGCAAGGAGATAGAGTTCTCTTATGGAGCATGATTCGTGAACTAGCTCAGAAGATAGATTTCTTCTGTGAAGAGAGATCCATGAACCAGTTGAGGAGATAAAGTTCTCCTTGATGAAGTTCCATGAACCATATCAAAGGGGATAGAGTTCTCTTGTCGAGAGAGATTCATTAATCAGAACATAGGGGATTGGTATCTTATTTGGACAAATGTCCATAAATATTGTAATAGGGAATTGATTCCCAAGATATTTTATGAGAAAATTTAGAAGAAATATTTTATCCATGGAGTGTGTGTGTCTCTTGTGTGTTATTATTTGTGTATTTCTTTGATTACTACTATTTATATTATCATTGATAATATTGGATAATATTGTTTAGAAAAGAAAAGTAAAAGTTGGTATTATATTGTTCACTTCCCCATCTCAATATAAGCCTATGTTATTCAAATAGAGGGTCCTTCCCCTCATTTTACCTCTCTCTCCCATTATTTTAAACTTACCAAAAATCTATAGAAATCATACCATAATCGAAATCTAACAAATTTACAATGTGCAAATAGCATAACATCACTTTTGTAGCCCATCCGAGTAGAGGATATCCATTATAGGGTAGTTGTAGACCAATTCAACCCCCACCCTATGAATGTGGAATCCATTTTGTAGGTCACCCTGTGAATTGTTTGTACAATAGATCTATAGAAACAAATTGAACAACTATCATTTGTTTAATGCTTTTACACTATTTTGTTCAATTTTTAGTACTTTTTAATATAGATTTTCATGTCGACTTATCTTCATCACCATAAGGCTTGACAAAGGCAGGCCCACAAACATTTTAACAATATTTTGAAGGCCCTAAATAGGTAAATAAGAGTACACATTATCAAACTATAGGTGGCATATGCACATAGAAGCCCACCTTCACTAAGTAGATATAAAAGACATAATTATGATGCTTCGTGTTTGTATATAAAATAGGGAGACTCTTTGTGTAACCTATAAATATATCTTCATTAATAAAAGCAGTATTTCTGAGCACTTTATATTTTTTTAAGTTTTTTGATCAAATGAACGTCTTTCAGTCACTTCATAACTAGATCAATCTATTGAAGAACACAAGCTTATATTGAGAGGGGGGGTGAACAGTATAAGACCACTTTTTTATTTTTCTTCCAATTCAATATTATGTTGTGTAAAGATAGCAGTATCAATAGCAGTAATAAAAGCAATGCATAGAAACCATACACAATAGAGACACCACAATTTACGTGGTTCACCCAATGTGGGCTACTCCATGGAGAAAATATTTTACTAAAACTTTCTCAATCAATCTCTTTGGGAATCACTCCCAATTACAAAGTTTATGGATCTCTGTCCAAAGGAGATGTTGATCCCCTAATCTCAAGTTTGTGGATCTCTTCCATAGGAGAACTCTTTCCCCTTCTGCTCTGGCTATGTGATCTTCTAGAAGACTTTGTCTCTCTACTACACTAACTGGTGGACCTCTCTCCACTTGAAGACTCCTCACTCAGATCTATCTTCAACTATGCTGGCTATTGGATCTCTATCCACTAAGACTCTATCCTCTGTACTCTGTCACCTCCAAAGCTCTATCAATAGGCTCACTAAGAACCTGCTCAATAGGCTCACACAGAACCTGCTTAACAAGCTCACACAGAACTTGTCCAAATCTGCTCTAACAAGCTCACCAAGAACTTGCCCAAATCTGCTCTAGCAAGCTCACCAAGAACTTACCCAAATCTTCTCTAGCAAGCTCACCAAGAACTTGCCCAAATCTACTCCAACAAGCTCACCAAGAACTTGTCCAAACATTGTCCTAAAATATATCCCAATATTGTCCTCAAATCTATCCCAAAGGCCTTCTCAAAGGCTCAATCAATCATGCTCAAGTAGTACTCAAAATGAACTCAACAATGAGTGGCAATCTCAACTCAAATTAACTTCATAGAAGCATAAAGAGAATTGTTAGAGACTCAATATGTTCTAATCTCACTCTCAACCCAAATCAATCTCACTCTCAACCCAAATCAATCTCAACTCAACTCAAGTCAACTCATAGAAGCATAAAGAGAATTGTTAGAGACTCAATATGTTCTAATCTCACTCTCAACTCAAATCAACCTCAACTCAATTCAAGTCACCTCAACACCATATTATAGAACCATACAGAGAATTGTTAGAGACTCAATATGTTCTAACCTCAATCTCAACTCAACATAGAATGATGGAATAGTTTGTTTTATAGAACTTGAACAATCACTTCACACATCACTTGACTAGGCTCAATCAACTCAACTCAACCAATCATCACAAGGGACAACTCTCTCTCACACAATCCTAGTCCAAGTATGTATCAACCAACTCAAATGTTTCCAACAATGCTCAACCACAAATCTCACATAACAATGATACTCATGTTCTTTTCTAACTCAAGTTCTTTCACAACCAATGGGCTTCAACAACTATGCTTATAAAACAAGGTTTAAACTCAACTCTCAAATCAGAAAAACCTTGAAGCATTCAACCAACCACTTTTGAAAAGGAAACCACAAACAATCCTTTTCCCTCCAATGATATTTCAGAAATCAACCACCATAAACAATCAATAGGAGAATGTGCCCATACCTTTTATGAAGATGAAAAACCTCTTTGTAAATCTACCACAATCACAAAATTCTTTTGCCAATATTCACAAGGGTTAGTAGATCACAAAATAATCAACATTACTCCACTTTTCAATAATCATCACCAAGGCCTTTAATTGCACACCTTCCTTATCTCTCCTAAAACCACTTGTACCATAAAATAAAATAAATCAAAACATTGCATAACCTTTTCACTCCCAAAACCACTTATACCATAAAATAAAATAAATCAAAACATTGCATAACCTTTTCACTCCCAAAACCACTTATACCATAAAATAAAATAAATCACAATATTGCATACCTTGTCACCTCATGAAAGAATTAATCCTCTTGAAAAAGAACAAGGTAAACTTCACTTTTGGAACCCCTTTGCAAAATCAGAAATATCTCTTTACACACACCTTATTTCTCCTTCTAAATAAGTTAGTCAAATAGCCCTCAAAATAAGCTTTTCGATGATATATAATATGCCCACTTTTCAAAATAAATTGAAACCTTTATATATATATATATATATATATATGCCAACCTCCATTAATTGCACATAGGTCGGCCCTCCATTAATTTAAACTTAAACTTTAAAATTTAATATCTTCATCACCGGAGGTCCTTTTTTGATGAAACAAAATTCCACCTTGGCTTTTAAGAAAAGCCCTTTCCACATAAGCCCACCATGGTTTTAAATAAAACCTTTTATTTTTCCTACCTTGGTTTTCATAAAAACCTTGTATATATCCATGCTCTCCAAAATATCATAGATGATTATCTATGAAGTGCTTTTGCCACAAAAACTCAATGTGACATCAATGATCCATGTGACATCAATGACAACATAAAATAACTCAAATTTCCAACAATCTCCCCCTTTGTCATTGATGGCAACACCTCTAATGCAAATCACTACAATCATTGCAAAAGCCATCTCTGAGAATCAAAGCTGCTCCCCCTGACTCAATACTCTCCCCCTTACTCAAATCTCTCCCCCTTTGACATCAATGGCAAAAGGGACACCTATGGGGCTAAAATATATGACTCTTAATCTTAGCCCCCTCACCCCCTTCTCTCTTGAGGTGATTAATTTTGGGGTGGGAGTACTTTTACTCCCAACTATTCTCTCAACCGCTCAAACGCTTCTCTTGGTAATGGTTTTGTAAAGATGTCTGCAATCTGATCCTTTGTAGGAACATATTCCAATCTTACTTGTTGCTCTATAACCTGTTCTCTTAAAAAATGATACTTGATTGGAATGTGCTTTGTTCTGGCATGCATTACTGGATTCTTCGAGATACTTATAGCACTAGTATTATCACACATAATAGGAATGGGATGATCATGTTCTATGCTGAAATATTTAAGAGTCTGTTTCATCCATAATACCTGTGAACAACATGTTGTTGCTGCAATATATTCTGCCTCTGTTGTGGAAAGTGATATTGATGGTTGTTTCTTACTTAGCCAAGAAACTAGGCAATCACCAAGAAAGAATGCTCCTCCACTTGTACTTTTTCTATCATCAATATCTCCTACCCAATCTGCATCTGTGTAGGTTGTGAGAGTAAACTTACTGCTTCTAGGATACCATAGACCATACTCCATTGTTCCTTTGAGATATTTGAGTATTCTTTTCACTGCTGTCACATGTGTTTCTTTTGGAGCTGCTTGAAATCTTCCCACTAAACCAACTACCTGTATTATATCTGGTCTTGTGGTTGTAACATATAACATGCTACCAATCATAGATCTGTATAGAGTTTGATTTGCATCAGGAGATTCATCATCTTTGCTTAATTTACACCCTGTGATCATTGGAGTACTAACTGGCTTACTATCTTCCATTTTGAATTTCTTCAACATCTCCTTTATATACTTTGTTTGTGAAAGAAATATCCCTTTTTCTAGTTGTGAAATCTGTAATCCGAGGAAAAAGGTTAATTCACCAAGCATAGACATTTCAAACTCATTAGTCATGTTTCTTGCAAACTCTTGACACATTTTATCATTGCTACCCCAAAAATAATATCATCCACATACACTTCCACAATCATCAAATCATTTCCCTTATTTTTAATATACATATTGCTATCAACTGTTCCCTTTTAGAAACCTTGCTCTCGAAGATATTTATCCAGTCTTGAATACCATGCTCTAGGGGCTTGCTTTAAGCCATAGAGAGCCTTTTTCAATTTACACACATAGTCTGGCTTATCTGCTTGATTAAATCCATCAGGTTGTTCAATGTAAACTTCTTCTTCCAAATGACCATTCAGAAAAGCTGATTTGACATCCATATGATATACTTTAAAATTCCTGTAGCTTGAAAGTGCCAAAAACATCCGTATAGCTTCCAATATTGCAACTGGTGCAAAGGTCTCATCAAAATCAATTCCTTCTACTTGTGCATATCCTTTACACACCAATATTGCCTTGTTTTTGATGACTTGACCATCTTCATTTAGCTTGTTCCTGTAGACCCATTTAGTACCAATTACATTTTTTCCTTTTGGTCTTGGAACTAATTCCCAAGTCTTACTTTTTTCAATTTGATCTAGTTCTTCCTTCATTGCCTTAATCCAACATTCATCATTTTCTGCCTCTCTAAAATCCTTTGGTTCTATCTTGGATAATAGTGAAACATCTGCTTGTTCTGTTGAGCCTATGATTCCTCTTCTTGTCTGTCTTACCTCAGGATTGCCAATGATCAAGTCCTCTGGATGATTTTTTTGAATATATCTTGATGTAGTTTTGGAAGGTATATTCTGCAAGTCTTCTTCATCTGAATCTTCACCCATTTCTTCCTAAAAACTTTCTTCTTCTTCAGGAATATCTTCCTGAGGTGGCTCATTTATTCTTGTTCTTTCATCAACTCTGACATTTATACTTTCCACCATGGTATGTGTTCTTTTATTGTAGCATCTGTAGGCCTTAATTTTTGTAGAGTATCCAAGAAAAATACCTTCATCACATCTAGGATCAAATTTTCCCAAGTCCTTATCTTCTCTTTTGATGTAACACTTACTTCCAAAAATTCTAAAGTAGTTTACCATGGGAGGTCTTCCTTTCCAAAACTCATATGGAGTCTTATGTTACTTTGTTCTAACTTGAGCTCTATTCATAACATAGACTATTGTATTGATTGCTTCCTTCCAAAATCTAGCTAAAATTTTTGATTCATTTAGCATTGCTCTAGCCATATTCTCAAGAGTTCTATTCTTTCTTTCTACTACTCCATTTTGTTGAGGAGTCCTGGCTGCTGAATATTCTTTTTTGATTCCATGTTCTGCACAAAACTCAATGAATTCTGTAGAGATGAATTCCCCTCCTCTATCCGATCACAAACACTTGATCTTCTTTCCTGTTTCATTTTCTACCATTTTTTTGAATACTTTGAAATGCTCAAATGCCTTTGATTTTTCTTTCAGAAAAACAACCCAAGTCATTCTAGAATAATCATCTATGAACAACATGAAGTAAATTTCACCTTGTAGACTTTTAGTTCTCATGGGCCCACATAAATCAGTATGAATCAATTCTAATACCTTGGAAGAGGAATATTCTTTTGCCTTGAAGCTTGATCTTGTTTGCTTTCCATACTGACACTGTGCACAAATTGTATTTGAAGGTCTTTTTATCTTTGGTAGATCTCTGACAATTTGTTTGTTGCTTATCCTTACTATGTTATCAAAATTCAAGTGACACAACCTTTTATGCCATAGCCAACTCTCTTCTTCTTGAGATAAAAGACATTTTTCCCTTTTTATTTCACTGAACATGTAGAGATTGTTATTTGTTCTTTCTGCAGTTGCAACAAGCTTTCTTGATTTTGTTTCCCTGATTTTGCATCCTGTAGAGGAAAAAGTAATTGTGTACCCTCGATCACAAAGCTGACTTACACTTAGTAGGTTGTGTTTCAGACCCTCAACATAGAGTACACCTTGTGTAGTTATCTTTCCATCATCCAAACTTAAAGTTCCTCTCCCTTTGATTTTAGCTGAAGCATTATCACCAAATCTCATAGATCCGTTGTTGTTCCCTTTTAAGGAAATGAACTTATTCTTATACCCAGTCATATGACTAGAGCACCCACTATCAATATACCATTTGTCCATCTTGTAACCCAGTAGAATCTGCCCTCAAGCTATTAGTCTTTTCGAAGGAACCCGCTCTGATACCAATTGAAGAACACAAGCTTATACTGAGAGGGGGGGTGAACAATATAAGACCACTTTTTACTTTTTCTTCCAATTCAATATTATGTTGTGTAAAGATAGCAATATCAATAGCAATAATCAAAGCAATGCACAAAAACCATACACAATAGAGACACCATAATTTACGTGGTTCACCCAATGTGGGCTACTCCACAGAGAAAATATTTTACTAAAACTTTCTCAATCAATCTCTTTGGGAATCACTCCCAATTACAAAGTTTATGGATCTCTATCCAAAGGAGATGTTGATCCCCTAATCTCAAGTTCATGGATCTCTTCCATAGGAGAACTCTTTCCCCTTCTACTTTGGCTATGTGATCTTCTAGAAGACTCTGTCTCTCTGTTGCACTGACTAGTGGACCTCTCTCCACTTGAAGACTCCTCACTCAGATCTGTCTTCAACTATGCTGGCTACTGGATCTCTATCCATTGAGACTCTATCCTCTATACTCTGTCACCTCCAAAGCTCTATCAATAGGCTCACTAAGAACCTACTCAATAGGCTCACATAGAACCTACTTAACAAGCTCACACAAAACTTGTCAAATGCTGCACTAACAAGCTCACCTAGAACTTGCCCAAATATGCACTAGCAAGCTCACCAAGAACTTGCCCAAATCTGCTCTATCAAGCTCACCAAGAACTTGCCCAAATATGCTCTAGCAAGCTCACCAAGAACTTGCCCAAATCTGCTCTAGCAAGCTCACCAAGAACTTGCCCAAACACTGTCCTCAAATCTATCCCAACATTGTCCTCAAATATATCCCAAAGGCCTTCTCAAAGGCTCAATCAATCATGCTCAAGTAGTACTCAAAATGAACTCAACAATGAATGGCAATCTCAACTCAAATTAACTTCATAGAAGCATAAAGAGAATTGTTAGAGACTCAATATGTTCTAATCTCACTCTCAACCCAAATCAATCTCAACTCAACTCATATCAAATCAATCTCAACTCAACTCAAATCAACTCACCCAAATCAATCTCAACTCAACTCAAGTCAATCTCATAGAAGCATAAAGAGAATTGTTAGAGACTCAATATGTTCTAATCTCACTCTCAACTCAAATCAACCTCAACTCAATTCAAGTCACTCAACTCAACCAATATAGAACCATACAGAGAATTGTTAGAGACTCAATATGTTCTAACCTCAATCTCAACTCAACATAGAATGATGGAATAGTTTGTTTTATAGAACTTGAACAATCACTTCACACATCACTTGACTAGGCTCAATCAACTCAACTCAACCAATCATCACAAGGGACAACTCTCTCTCACACAATCCTAGTCCAAGTATGTATCAACCAACTCAAATGTTTCCAACAATGCTCAACCACAAATCTCACATAACAATGATACTCATGTTCTTTTCTAACTCAAGTTCTTTCACAACCAATGGGCTTCAACAACTATGCTTATAAAACAAGGTTTAAACTCAACTCTCAAATCAGAAAAACCTTGAAGCATTCAACCAACCACTTTCGAAAAGGAAACCACAAACAATACTTTTCCCTCCAATGATATTTCAGAAATCAACCACCATAAACAATCAATAGGAGAATGTGCCCATACCTTTTATGAAGATGAAAAAACCTCTTTGTAAATCTACCACAATCACAAAATTCTTTTGCCAATCTTCACAAGGGTTAGTAGATCACAAAATAATCAACATTACTCCACTTTTCAATAATCATCACCAAGGCCTTTAATTGCACACCTTCCTTATCTCTCCTAAAACCACTTGTACCATAAAATAAAATAAATCAAAACATTGCATAACCTTTTGACGGGGCAGAAAATAACCAACCACTTAAAAAAATTCCAAATTTTCATTAAAAAAAACTTCGGGAAAAAAAGTACATTTTCACCAAAGCAAAATGCCCGCAGGCTTACAAGACCAGAGATGCTCTGGTATTTTCACTCCCTCTCTCCTCTGTTCTTTCATCCTGAACTCCCCTTTTTCTTTCCTTTTTTTTTTTTTTCCTTTCTTCCCCCGCCATTTTCGAGTTTTTTTTTTTTAACGAGGCCTCCTCCCTCCAGGCAATCAATGCCTCCACCAAATATAATTTCAAATTCAAATTTCCCTCCTCCGGGATTTTTGAAATATCAGTCTTAAACGACCATCTGCCCGATCTACCAAGGTACCGGCATTAATGGTCTTCCTGCACTGGCCGCGTCGTTCTGACCGTCCTTGCACTGTCGGCTCCTCCATTAAACTACCAATTGTAAAATGTTACAAAGCCAGAAATGTCAAGAAGAAAAGCACGGTCGACTCCTCCCTTAACAGTTAAAGTGACCCATAAATTAGCTTGAACACACGTGGCCGACTGCGTGTTCATCTTCCCAAGCTTCTCCCCCTGTTGCCACAAATTTGATCCACGTGCCCTTCACGACTGCCACGTGTCCAGCTTGGCTTTGCCCAGTCGTTCGACATTTACCCTTGGTCTTGTTCTCTAACTCTCTTTAACTTTCACCACTATCGAAATACCGGCCACGTGTCGGCCTTACACTGGCCGCGATATCACGACAGTCGCGATATCGTGACCTATCGCGATATCGCGACATGACTCCTTCCTCCGCTTTGCCTTCGAAGACCATCGTGATATCGTGACGTCTAGAGCTCCTCCTCCCCTTCTTTGTATTACCGTCGCGATATCGCGACGTTTGAAGACCCTCGCTCTTTCTTTTCAAAACCGTCGCGATATCGCGACGTCGCGATATCGTGACGTCACGATATCATGACGTTTGAAGACTTCTCGCCTCCTCCTTTCATTACTGTCGTGATATCGTGACAAAACTTCACCAAAGTTGCAACGCTGCGTTGGGGTCATGATTTCGCGACATGTCACGAAATTGCGACATGTCACGATTTCGCGACCCCTCCCTTCCTTGCCTCTCAAAACCTTCCAAACCAAAACTTGCTTCACAAACCTTTCACAGTACTTGAAAATAATAGATCTAAGTGCAAAGAACTTAGAAAGGAAACTAAAAATATTTGGAAGATGCAAGATTGCTTTTCCTTCACCGGATGCTCCTGCATCAGACACCCCGGGTAAGAAGGAGAAGTGACCTTCACTTCTACGTTGTTCGGGCTGCGTCCCTTGCAATATCTCCGAACATTCACCAACCTTTATATCCGGCTTAAATCCTGCTTCTTGGCAAAGTTTTCTGCCCTCTACCAGGCAAATTCTGGCATTACTACACACCTTCTCATCTTCGATCTGCAATGGCTTCAACTTGTGCCACATTCCATATTTCACCAAGGAATAAGTATTTGCACGGCCATCATGCACTGCACTCCGATCAAACTGCCATGGCCTGCCCAATAGCAAATGGCATGCATCCATAGGGAATACATCACACAGGACTTCATCCTGGTATCTCCCAATCTGGAACGTGACTAAACACTGTTCCCGGACCCAAGCTCTATGGTCCTTCCGCAACCACGCAATCCGGTACGGGTGCGGGTGTCTCCTTCTCTCCAGCTGCAACTTAGTAACCATCTCCTCGAAAACTAAGTTGTCTGTACTTCCATTGTCAATAATGACATTACAAACTTTGCCCGCACTCTTGCATCGGGTGCGGAACAGGCTTCTTCTCTGCTCAGATTTGTCTTCATCCACCAGCATGGTCCTTCTCACAATCATGGCTTCCCCCTTTTTAGCTTCTTCAGAATGTTCTGAATCAGCATCTTCAACTGCCACAACTGCTCTGGCGGGACCCATCGATTTCTTGTTCGTCTTTTCCCGGTGTTGTGGACACTCGAATGCACGATGCCCTTCTTCACCACAGTGGAAACATGTTCCATGAAATACTCCCCTTTCATTCCCGCGTCCAGATCTACCCCTTCCTCTCGGGTAGTTATCATTCTGAACTTGCGGTTTTGGGTCTTCCTCTTCTCTCTGATCCCGGATGCTGCTCTCTTCTTCCTTCTTCTCTTCCTTTCCACCGTTCTTTCCTCCCGGTCCTTTTACTTTTTGCTTGCTGTCAAACTTTCGGTTCAGCTTTTCTTCCACTTTCAAAGCAAATTGGTAAGCATCTTCGATGGTGCTTACCCGAACCAAGCTCAACTCCTCCTGCACACTCGGTCTCAACCCATTAATGTAACGGGCCACCTTTTCTTTGCTGGCTTCTAAGTGTCCGGTTCTGATGGAAATTTTATAAAAATCCTTCGTATATTCTTGAACTGTTCTGTTCATCTGCCTCAAGCTTTGCATTTTACGTAACAGATCCAGCTCATAGTCAACGGGGATGAACTGTATTTTTAATTTCTCCACCATTCTGTCCCACCTGGTAATCTGTTATTTTCCTCTTCGGTTTCTCTCCAGCTATACCCCCTTCCACCAAATGCTAGCATGACCCTTCAGTCGGGTCTTAGCAAATCTAACCCGGTTAGGGTCTTCAACTTCTTCGTATTCAAAGTATTCTTCTAATTCATTCACCCAGTCTATCAATTCCTCTGGGTTCAAGTTCCCAGAATACGTGGGAACCTCTAACTTCGGCCTCTTCCCGATCTGGGATATGGCCTTGTATAGCCGGGCCTGTGCCGGGTCTACATCTTCCTCCTCTTCTTCAAACTCATTCTCCTCTTCCACTTCATCCTCACTGTCTGCATCCCTTCTCGGCTCACGTCCTCTGTGTAGCTCTTCTTGCAGGGCCTGGACTTGCCTCTGCAAAGCCCGGAAATCTTCCGCTGCCATGCCTCTTCCACCCATCGGGTTTCTTCTCGGAGGCATCTTCACCCAAACTCAAACCCTCCCACACGTCCTGGCACAAACTGCCTCACGGTTGGCGGTCTATTTACACACTCAGGAACTCCCACTCTGATACCACTGACGGGGCAGAAAATAACCAACCACTTAAAAAAATTCCAAATTTTCATTAAAAAAAACTTCGAGAAAAAAAGTACATTTTCACCAAAGCAAAATGCCCGCAGGCTTACAAGACCAGAGATGCTTTGGTATTTTCACTCCCTCTCTCCTCTGTTCTTCCATCCCGAACTCCCCTTTTTCTTTCCTTTTTTTTTTTTTTTTTCCTTTCTTCCCCCGCCATTTTCGAGTTTTTTTTTTTTTTAACGAGGCCTCCTCCCTCCAGGCAATCAATGCCTCCACCAAAAATAATTTCAAATTCAAATTTCCCTCTGAGATTTTCGAAATATCAGTCTTAAATGGCCATCTGCCCGATCTACCAAGGTACTGGCATTAATGGTCTTCCTGCACTGGCCGCGTCGTTCTGACCGTCCTTGCACTGTCAGCTCCTCCATTAAACTACCAACTGTAAAATGTTACAAAGCCAAAAATGTCAAGAAGAAAAGCGCGGTCGACTCCTCCATTAACAGTTAAAGTGACCCATAAATTAGCTTGAACACACATGACCGGCTGCGTGTTCATCTTCCCAAGCTTCTCCCCCTATTGCCACAAATTTGATCCACGTGCCCTTCACGACCGCCACGTGTCCAGCTTGGCTTTGCCCGGTCGTTCGACATTTACCCTTGGTCTTGTTCTCTAACTCTCTTTGACTTTCACCACTATTAGAATACCGGCCATGTGTCGGCCTCACACTGGCCGCGATATCATGATAGGTCGTGATATCGCGACCTGTCACGATATCGCGACAGGACTCCTTCCTTCGCTTTGCCTTCGAAGACCGTCGCGATATCGCGACGTCTAGAGCTCCTCCTCCCCTTCTTTGTATTACCATCACGATATCGCAACGTCGCGATATCGCGACGTCGTGATATCGCGACGTTTGAAGACCCTCGCTCTTTCTTTTCAAAACCGTCGTGATATCGCGACGTCACGATATCGCGATATCACGACGTTTGAAGACTTCTCGCCTCCTCCTTTCATTACTGTCGCGATATCGCGATGTCGCGATATTGCGATGTCGCGATATCGCGACAAAACTTCACCAAAGTTGCAACGCTGCGTTGGGGTCACGATTTCGTGACATGTCGCGAAATCGCGACATGTCGCGATTTCGCGACCCCTCCCTTCCTTGCCTCTCAAAACCTTCCAAACCAAAACTTGCTTCACAAACCTTTCACAGTACTTGAAAATAATAGATCTAAGTGCAAAGAACTTAGAAAGGAAACTAAAAATATTTGGAAGATGCAAGATTGCTTTTCCTTCATCGGATGCTCCTGCATCACCTTCTCACTCCCAAAACCACTTATACCATAAAATAAAATAAATCAAAACATTGCATAACCTTTTCACTACCAAAACTACTTACACCATAAAATAAAATAAATCACAATATTGCATACCTTTTCACCTCATGAAAGAATGAATCCTCTTGAAAAAGAACAAGGCAAAATTCATTTTTGGAATCCCTTTGTAAAATCAGAAATATCTCTTTACACACACCTTATTTTTCCTTATAAATAAGTTAGTCAAATAGCCCTCGAAATAAGCTTTCCGATGATATATAATATGCCCACTTTTCAAAATAAATTGAAACCTTTACATATATATATATATATATATATATATATATATATATATATATATATATATATATATATATATATATATATATGTCAACCTCCAAAAATTGCACATAGGTCGGCCCTCCATTAATTTAAACTTAAACTTTAAACTTTAATATCTTCATCATTAGAGGCCCTTTTTTGATGAAACAAAATTCCACGTTGGCTTTTAAGAAAAACCCTTTCCACATAAGCCCACCATGGTTTTAAATAAAACCTTTTATTTTGCCTGCCTTGGTTTTCATAAAAAAACTGTATATATCCATGCTCTCAAAAATATCATATATTATTATCTATGAAGTGCTTTTACCACCAAAACTTAATTTGACATCAATGATCCATGTGACATCAATGACAACATAAAATAACTCAAATTTCCAACATCTATTAAGGATTTTTTTGATGAAAAATGTAAATTTACATTAAATTAATATAAAATCTTTTACAATTAAAAAAGTGGGTGGGTTAACACACTCCATGGGGAATCAAAATAATCCTCATCGGTAAGGGTTAGAAAACAAAGCTGCTAGAAAAACACAATTTTACCAATCTTGATCATTACTTCAAATAAAGTATATCATATGGAGTAATATTCCCTGGCATGTTGTTATGCATAAACTAGTGATTATGGGTTAGGAATCCACCCCTATACATCATGATTAAGGCCTTCATTACCTGTATTGCTCAAAACAACAACTAGCCTAGGTAAAATTGGTTGAACATCATCCCACCCCCCAACCTGGTGAGATGAAACATAAATATCAATATTAGGACACTTTCTTACTAGTGAGGGCTAGGACTAGTACCTATCTATGGGATCACTTCTTGCATATGACGAAGGTTGATAGTGAGAGTGAGATCAAACATACTCCTGAGAAAAGTGATCTGGGGGGTTTTGGTTGACTATACATGGAGCATTGGCCTAGTGTGCCAAAAGACCTTATAGGTGATCCAATTTCATAGCAACATTTTTGGCTTGAGTACATATCTGTAACCACATATCATTAAAAATTATAGTTTATTAGCATGAGTAAATATGATAGAAGGTGTATACTATTTAAAATAAATTCTATTATGGGCCTTCCAAATATGAAATAGCATGTTAATCTAATAATCTACCACACTTCAAAAAGTGGGAGAGATAAAGTAAAAGAGTCTCCAAGAAGAGCTTGGAGATAAGAAAATTTTATAGGTGTAAATGGAAAAAAAAGTAAATAATTCATTCCCAAGCTTACCTAGATATTTTGCAATTCTAAAAGAGGTAAGTACAAGAATTGAGTGCACCACAAAAATTACATTTAGGATTAGGAATTCTAAGGTGCTTCAAATTTTCCCCTAAGGGAAGGTCTTAACACAACAAGCTCCACGTAAAAAGAATTGCTTGGGCTCAAAAAAACTAGCCCAAATATTATAAAATATATAATTCCATCTAGTCCTTATATAAAATAATTCCCAATGCTGATTGAGCTTAGGCACCAGAGGAAGATGAGGAGATAACCTTTTATACCCCAAACTAGCCTTATAATTAAGCAAAGGAGTGTTAACATGCCATCTCTAGTCTGACCACCAAGGATACTACAAGCACACACCAATATTATACAACATAGAAAAAGGGGTGAGAGCAATAACATAATCATAAGTATCTTTTTCTACACCATTTAGCTTGAAGGTACATTTGAACTCATTCCATGGGATCCAATCCTTGGTATAGCGAGAAAAGAAATCAGCTATTGTAACAAAACCCTTTTTGAAAAATCATTGAGCATGAATCCATTGCACCTAAGCTAAGGGAGAACCTTGATTAATAAACATGAGAGACTACCAAATATTCATAGAATTGATGGATACGCCTTTACAAAATCTATTTCCTCTCCAACAAATCCAAGGAGTGAGCTATTGCCAGGATTTCCATATAATTTTAATAATAAATAAGCTAGAAATATTAAAAAAAACTAAAGCAACAATGAGAGAGGGAAAATATAACCTTCTCCATGCTCTACATTTTAAGGGAATATCAGAGGAAATGAAATGTTGAATAAAAAATTTCCAAGATTTAGCTCCTGTTAGAGCCTTGACCATCCACTTAGCACACAAAGTAATACCTTAAAATCTACAATCTAGCAGACCCATTATTTTATATTATATAGAAAGACAACAAGTATCTTAGGAAACTCTATGAAATTTCTTTGTTTCAGATGAATTAATCCAAAGAAAATATTGAAGGATTTTCTTAAACTTCTTATAAAAAGCTTGTGAAGGAACCCAACAAGAGGAATATTATACATAAGTGGTAACTAAAACTTTAGAGCAAATATAAAATTTATCTGCTATTGATAACTTATTAGAAATCCAAAAATAAAGTTTCTTTTCAAATCTTTGAAGCACATAATTTCAAATATGAGTAGGGGAGATTTGAAAGGAAAATGGAATACCAAGAAACTTAAGAACTTATCCTGGAGGGATCTAGTTCCAATGATACCCTTGAAGCAAAGGTAGCATAAGTAGGGGAGATTGTCTAAAGTAAGAGGTCTTCGTCCATTGTATGCTAGAACTAGAGACTGTGTAAAAGGTGCTCAAACAAAACAGAGCATTAGAAATAGATTATTCATATTTTTTTATAGTAAGAAATAAATCATCAGCAAAGTGATAAGTAATAAGTTTTTTCTAATCATTCAGAAGATCAATTACTTTAATAAGACCTATAGAAGCTTGAGTAGCTAAAAGATAGCCAAAGTATTTAGCAACAAGTAAATATAAAGAGGAAGCAATAGGACATATTTTTCAAATAGACCTAAAAATACCCACTACTTTAGACTATGAATTGTTTAGATTGAGAATAGTTGATGTATCTCTGAATAGCATAGCAATAGTTTGAATGAAAACTAGCCTCAATGCTAAAGCTTTGAGTATAGAAATAATGAATCTCCTTTCAATACGATCATAAGATTTCTCAAAATTAGTCTTAAGAAAAATCATGTTCTCGTTTGACATCCGAGCCCATTTCATGCCCTCCCAAAAAACCAAAATATTATTGAGAATATACCTTCCTTGAATAAATCCAGTTTGCTATGATCTGATTATCAAAGGAAGAAGATGCCTAGGGTAAAGATCTAAAGCTTTGACAATGATCTTGTAATTAACATTCAATAAAGTAATAGACCTCCAATTAGGGATCAAATCTAAGTCCCCTTGCTTGGTTATGAATTTTATATTACCCCTATTAATAATTGCTCCCAAAAAGCCTACTCGAAGAGCCTCTAGATAAAATTTATGTAGATTAGGACCAACTAGATCCTAAAGACACTTGTAGAACTCATAGGAAAATCCATCTAGACATGGCACTTTTTCATTTACCATTTGAGACAATGTATCCTCTAGATTTATAAGGGATAGCAGTTTATCACACCTTACTCTTTGAGACTTTAAAAATTTAACTGGTACAACTTCCATACAAGCTGTCAGTGCTTGCTCTTACTCAAGGGAATAAGCTTGAGTAGTAAAAACATTAGTATAGTGCTTGAAAAAAGTATCAGTCATTTGATAAAGAGAGGTAGGCCTTATTTCATTATCTTGAATGACCTTGAATTGAGTAGCTTACCTAGGAGGGCGAAGCCTTTGAAAAATTATTTGGTGATCCTATCACTAAATTTAAGCCAATGAAGTCGAGCTTTAATTCAAGCTCCTTGAGCCTCATAAATTTTAGCAAGTTTACATTCATACCTAAACTGGGTAATATGAGACTGAATTTTAGGATTAAAGATATAGGCCTCAATCTTGAGTGAAGCTTTGGTAAACTCATCATGAAGGACAACATTGGAATATATTTTTAATTATGCTACCTTTTTCCCTAAATTATGAAGCAAGGTAGTTGTACAAAAAATGATATTATTCCACCATTCTATCCAACCCAACTCTCCAATAGGTCTAGGAACTAGATTCTAGACTTTCCAAATATGACATACCATGAAAGGGTGCTAAATAAAGAAAGTATTGAAAAAAATTATGACTTGTAGTATCTCTGAGGTAGATATTTCATCAGCATATTAAACATGATGGGTGAATGGTCTAAAGTAGTGGTACCAAGATTGGTTTCCACAAATAGAGATGAAAAATTTCTCCTATGAAATAAAAAATGTACATAATTTGAAAGCATGGGTATGTTCAACCTTCTCATAATTCTTGCATGATCAGCGTAGAAATTAGACCATGCATACCATAAATTTTTAGGAAAATCCTAGGGAGAAAAATAAGAATTAAAGGCTAACAAACCCAATTTAATTTTCATGAAGTACTAGGTGTCTCTTTCCCTAGTAGACCACTACATGAGAAAATTTTCTCTTTTTTGTAGGATTTTTAGTCATATTAAAATCTTTGCACATAACCCAAATAGAATATGGCAAAGAAAAATCACACCATCGCCAAAGTCTTCAGTGCTCCTAAGCATCATTAAAGGCATATAAATTAATAATACCAAAATATAGCCCACCAACCTCAAGTAAAATCCAAACTACATGATTGGAGGGGTCCACACCCCATGAGATAAAATTATCTTTCCACATAGCTACCAAAAGAATGACAACTCCTCCTCTACCACGGGAATGACTAGTGGCATAAAAAAGCAACTTGACCAATGAAAATGACAAGTATATTACTAAATGAAATAAAAAATATTAATCTCTTAAAGACAAAAAAGATAAGAATACCATAAAACCTAGAGCATAAAGCATTCTCATATTGAATCAAGTATTTGTATACTAATTTCGTTAGTCCTCTGACATTCCATGATAAAAAAATCATGGAGATTGATCAAGAATCATATATCATAACTACATCTTCAGTATATTTAAGGTTTGAAATATAATCATAAATATTACTAAGAAAATACTCCTGGCTTGCTTTCGAAAACTTCATTTGACACATTTTTTCCTAGTGAACTAGGAAATCTCTCCAAGGTGGGCTATGAGATCTTTGACCATTGATATAAGCTTGTTTAGGTTCCGTGAAGCTTGAGGAAGACTACTCATTGATATGCAAAAATAGAGAATTTGAAGATTGAGTAAGAGCAAAAGAAGTAATAATTTTAGTAAATGAAGCAATAGTTGGTGGTACACAAGGTTATGCATAATGGTGAATATATGTAAATTGGGAAAAAATTAGGATTTTTAAAATTGAAAATTGGCAAATATGAGCACCCTTGATGTTGGCTCATTCACTTGAAATTTTTAGGACCAATACTTTCATAGGATCAATTTTCCACAATATATATCCAAACATAGGTATATTTATACTTGTTGAAAAATGTTTTTTTAGATTGATCTAATAATAATATTTTTATGAATTTATAAGGTGATTTAATAGGTCAAAATTACCCCAAAGATGACCTTATATTTTAGGGCTTCAAATACCCCAAAGTTTTGTGTGAAGATGATTGGTTTTATTTTCTTAGGATTGGCCTTGATTTACCTTGATTTCGATTAAGATTCACCTTTTTTTACAAGTAAATTTTGATTCCAACCCCTTATGCATAAACCTGGTGGTACATTATCAACTATCTATGAAGCCCTAACATTGGGTGATGTTGGTTGAGTGGTATGTTGCTCCATCACCCCACTATGCCTAGCTTGTGCAAAAGACATGAGGGTTTGAGGTGGGCTATTGGGAGTAGTTGTAGGGTTTATATTTTTTCCATTCTCACCCTCCTTCCAGACTACCTTCCATTCATCTTGCCTCCCTTTGAAATTAGGGATAGATCTAGTAGTAATAGGAGCCATAGCCATCTCCTTATCTTTAATCTATTACAAATTTTGTAAAACATTTCCTGTTATTTGTGATAGGTTAAGACATAATCCAATATGCTTCCTTTTGCATACAACATATGGTATTATGTATGGGTTAATAATAATATGTGAGACTCATGATATCATCATTAAAAAATAAGTTTAAAATATTAAGCACCTTATTGGGAACAATACTATACTTATTTTTTATTGAATAGAAGTAAAATATGTATAATTTTAAGGATCATGCAAAAAGTAAATTAATTAAAAAAATAAATAGAAGAAATTAGAAAATCTACTTTCTAAGTACGAAAGGACTTTATTTGTATTTAAATATAAATATATGTTTGATCTAGTTTTAAATCATTGGTCTTCGATCATTAATTAATTTGAAACATGAGATAAAAATAAATCAAAGATAACAATAATTTTTTCTTTTTACATTTAGAAATACTAAATCAAGTGAATTTAAAGTTTTTTTTTTTTTTTACTTCTTATACACATCCACCATGGGGATTGAACCCGGGTCACATCATCCATAATACAAGTGATCATCCATAATACAAGTGAATTTAAAGTTATCACATTCAATCATTTATATTTTTATCTTTTTAAAAAAATAATATTAAATAATAGAGCTAAGAGAAACCACCCTAAATTTTTGAAAAAGTATAAATTTTGTAAACTATATTATAAATGTTAAATAAAAAATTGTTTTATAGAATAATGCGCTATATATTAATAAATATTAATCTTAAATATTTATTAAAATTTTAAGCTTACAAAATATATCTAAGTTACTAAAAAAGAGTTTGTAGCAATCACCATTTAAATAAAATCAAATAAAATTAACATATTTGCATAAAAAGATCCTATTTCAGCCTATATGTATATGTATAAGAAGTATTTACTCAAATAAAAAAGACCCTATTTTAAATTTTGATAACAAACCTAACATTAATATGTTTCCACTAAAAAAGACCTTTGAAAAGCTAAATTCATTCATTCCATTCTAACACCTGATTCTTAGACAACTGCAAGTATCTTAAACTGTTCCTAGGGTATTTAAATCTCCTGTTAAGTGGAAAAGATTATGCTTTTAATTGCCATCCCTACTCATAAAGCCTCGATTCAAACTCAGCGATGTGCAGCTTTCTTTGAAACTAAAGATTGGTTTTTAAAGCATCTAAAAAAATTGAACTCGATGATCAAAACTAATGAACTTAATCTATGAAGCCATACCAATATATTCTCACCCTAAATACTCGTTTTACCTATATTAAAATAACAGCTTGATTAGAAAATTTTTTAACGTGAGAGGCTGAAAATTATTATTATCGTTTTTCCTTTTAAATCACCTAATTTGAAATAGCCGTTGCCTTATGCCAGTGACCAAACATTTTAACGTGAGAGGCTGAAAATTATTATTATCGTTTTTGCTTTTAAATCACCTAATTTGAAATAGCCGTTGCCTTATGCCAGTGACCAAACATTCTAACAACCGAATACAAAACATTTTTTTTTGGGTTTTGTTTTCGTGTCTTACATCATTTTCTGTATATTTTCTTGTATATCAAGAAGTGATATTGCCGGCATCTCGACAAATATTTGGTAATATGAAATGACTGATTTGACCTGTCCATGAAAGAACAAAATTTTATCATAAATAAAATTTTACAAAAACATCGTAAAACAAGTTCAAATTTCAGATCAAATTATTGGAGAGATTACTTGTAAAACTAAAACCTCCGCTACCTTAAGAAATTATTTTCCGTTTGACATCACTTGAGAAAATCGCACGCATGAGAAACAGCTGTAAAGAATCTGATATACGAATGTTATTTGTCTTTTTTTCTTAATAGATATTCCTCGTGACATGTGACGATGGTGTTTTCATCCATGGAAAGGTAAGGTTTATCTATGCTTTCTATAGACCAGTAAGAGCACTTCCCTCTACATGCTACTAAAAGCATTATATAAAGTAATAATGATTCCATTTGAAAAATTTATTATTCAAAGAAACATTTAACTTCCGGTATTGCCAATCAAAATTGGTAGGGGCCAATGTAAAAGGAGTTCCCTCGAAGTAAGTCCGTTTGAGATATGGACTTTTCATATATGTTTGTGTATCCCACACCCACCCTTGCAAATGAGAATATCAATGGCTTATTTTATGAGATCTAAGATAGTCTTATAATAATACTTGGATTAAGGTGCAATCAACCTTGTAAATCTTATTTAATTTTTTAATATTTTTAATATGGGTTGTAATTAACTTATAAGGATAAAGGGGATTTACGGGCAGTTGGATAGTCATCATGATAATTACTAAAAGGTGGTTATTTGGAGCTTATCCCATGGGAGACAATCGAGAAGGATATGGGAGATAATTTCTATATTGTGCGCCTAGTTTATTTTTTATGCAAGATTTTATGGATAGGTTGTAAAATGCATGTCCACGTGGAGTAATTTAATGCTTTTTTATCTCCATGGATAAGGTTGCTTAAGTGGACGAGGATTTTTTTCTAGTAGTTTTATCCACTTGTTTTGGAATGCTAAGGTGGTATTCCATCATCCTCTCATCTATAAATTGAGCTATAGAGGTAGTGGAAGTATTGTATTATTTATGTAGGCTCATAGGGTGTTGGTGAAGGATAGAGAGAAGGATATTGTTGTACAACTTCTCTAGTTTAATAATATACTTGGCCTCTATTTTCTTGTGGAGTTTTTTCCTGAAAGGAGTTTCTCCACATAAATCTGGTGTTAACTGTGTTGCTGATTTATTTAATGTGGTGTTATGTGCAATTACTTTCAGTGTTTCATTTTTGGATTAACTTACTTTTTAGTTTTGCATCACATAACTAAGTTATTGCTACTATATTCACCTTGTTTTTTCAACATTTGGTATCATAGCCATCAATTTTGTTGAGAGAGGGATGCCTTTCTCTTAAGTATTGAAGATTTTTTGTTACAGTGGGAGATTTTATTGTGTGGTTTTGCAGATTTGTGAAGTAGGTTTTGAAAAACATGACCTCTGTCTCTCGCATGGACATTGAAAAGTTCAATGGCATTGGCTACGAGATGTGGAAACTGAATATGGAGGATCTCTTAGAAGAAAGAGATTAGTGGTTTTCAGTTTCACAAGATATGAAACCTTTAGATATGAAAGATGAAGATTGGGTTAAGTTGGACAAGAAGGCATGAGGAACCATTCGGTCGTGTCTTTCATAATTTGTCCTCTTGAATGTCTCCTTAGAAGACTCTGCATACAAGTTGTAAAAGAGGATAGTGATATCTCTCAAACTAAAAGTTTGTCTAACAAGTTATATTTCAAACGAAGGTTGTATTCATTAAAAATAAAATATGGTGAATCTATTGATGATCATTTGAATGCATTTAATCTAATTTTAATTCATCTTGCATCAGTATATGTTAAGATAGAAGAAGAAGATAAATGTATTTTATTGCTTTATTCTTTGTCCAAATCTTGGTAAAATCTAATTGTTGCTATTAGTGATGGTGCTAAAGAGATAAATTTATATAATCTTATTTATATCCTTATCTCAAAGGAGATGAGGAGAAAAACCATGAATAGTGGCTCCCAAGATGCCTTGCATTTTCGGGGAATGTCCAAAGAAAGAGGGCCTAAAGGGAATAAAAATACGGATAAGTCAAAAGGACATTCTAAGACCCCCAAAAGGAGTAAAGTGAAGTGTTGGAATTGTGGTTAGAGAGGGTATGTGAAGAATACATGTAAATCAAAGAAAAAGAATGCATATACCTCCACAAAAAAAACCTTTGATGATGATTCTGATGCCTTTACTATTTTTGCTAACACTGTGAGTAATGATGCTTGGCTTATTGATTCAGGTTGAAATTACCATATGAATCCTAACAAGGAGTGTTTTACCATGTATAAAGCAATTTATGGAGGAGACGTTTTCCTCGGTGATAACAACATGAAAAGGATTATTGGTAAGGGAAAGTTAAAGTTATGTTTTATTTATGGGAGTATTAAAACCCTTGATAATTTTTTGTATATTCCAAGACTTGCAAGAAATCTACTTTTTGTATCCAAATTGAATGATTCTAGAATGCAAGTGACACTTGATAAGTCTAGTTGCAGGTTGGTAAGAGGGATTTTGGTGATAGCTAAAGAATCTCAAATTGGGACCTTGTTTAGGCTAAATGCTTCTACTTTCAATAACTCTATCAATGTAACTAGCATTGAAAATGCATGTATGTTGTGACACCATAGATTGGGTCATATTGGTGAAAAAGGTCTTAAGACCATTCTAAATAAAAACTTGGTTGATGGTATTTCTAATTATTATATTTGTAAAACTGATTTCTATGAGCATTGTATGTTTGGTAAATATAATAGATCATCATTTCCTAAAGGTGTCCATAAAGCTAAGAGACCATTGGAACTTATTCATTCGGATGTATGTGGTTCACTGGATGTTCCTTCATTGGATAAATCTCGATATTATGTTTCCTTCATTGATGATGTCTCAAGATACACATGGATTTATCTTATGCGCTCTAAATCTGAAGTTTTCACTAAATTTAAGGAATTTAAGGTATTAGTTGAAAAGAAATCAAATTGTAAGATAAAAGTGTTCAAATATGATAATAGGGGTGAACATTATTCTAGGGAATTTGATGAATTATATAAGCATGCATGTATTTTCTGACATAAGACTACTCCTTACACTCCCCAACAAAATAGGTTTGCAAAAATAATGAATCAAAATTTAATGGAAACAACTAGGAGCATGTTCAATAGTGCTAAGCTAGATAAATGCTTTTGGGTAGTAGTTGTTAGTACTACTTGTTATGTAATTAAGGGTATTTGGTTATGAGTTGTAGACACCAAAACAGCACCAATCCGATTATGTGACTGCAAACACTGATCGCTTTGGCAAACACAGCCCCTAGGGTAGCCCTTAGAGGTCAAACAGTGGTCTTAACCACTTTCATAGCAATTTTGTGAGGTCAAGAAGCAATTTGGCACACTTAGACACTTTGCCTAGTAATCGTCTCACCCGAGGACGATTGCTAACTTGAAATCGTCTCACCCGGGGACGATTTCTGAAATCGTCTCCGATGAGGACGATTTCCAAGTTTAACGGGCAAAAAGACAAATGAGGCCAAGTGGCAGCCCGGAACGGTCGGTTGATGACTCCTGCCTCGCACGCGTGTGTGAGTGGACAAATAGGCCGTTTGAGGACTGTCACAAGGGCGATTATGAAAGCCCAAGTCAATGGAGGACTCCCCTCCCTCATGGGAAGACAAAGGCGCCACATGGCGCCTATGACCAACACATGGCATTTGTGCTTCCCTCCCAAAGAGACCCCTTGGGTCTATAAAGGGTGGGACTTTTCTCACCCAAGATATACAGAGTTGAAGGAGTTTTCAAGCAACGAAGTCTTTGCCGAGTTGAAGACCCACTTGCATCCCTTTTGGTTCACCTTCCCACATCCACCAATCTCTTTTGCAAGGGAGGTTGTTGGGTGGCTTTTGGAAGCTTGAATCGGACCTAAATCCAACACATGGACACCTGAATCAACCAATTCGCCGACCCCCCAATCCTAAGAGGTTTTGGGCCCATCCCTAGTGGATTGGCGCTGGAATCAAGTGCCAACGGTGGGAGGCCCACTTGGGCATCCCCGCACTTTTCTTAAGTTTTATTTCAGAAGCATTCTAGTTTATTTTCTCATGCTGCATATTGTGTTTTCTGTTTGGTGAATTCATAGCTGCAATTTCGTAACCTTTGATCAGATTCTAGTATGTTTTGTGTCGTTTTGTAGTTTCACTAACTTGCGGGAGGCGATATCAAATTCCCGAGGGTAGAGGCCAAATTGGGAGAATCCGACCATACGGGTCGTCCCAAAATGGCCCCAATTACATAACCCCTCTGTCTGCAGGTGTTTTGGAGACCTCGGGAGTCGACATTGGAGCGTGTCAGTTCGGCTTCCCCAACACAGAAGAAATCGTCCCACCCAGGGACAATTTACAGTCAAAAATCGTCCTACCCGGGGACGATTTCCGGTTGAAAGCAGATTGGCCGACTGTCTCAGTGGCAATGGCCTGTTGGTAACATTTTCTGTCTTATGGCAAGTTTTTAGGCTGTTTAGAATCATTTTGTTTCTTGTTTTAGATAAATGTTTGCATGCATCTTTTGATGATTTTAGAAGAACGAACACTTTTCACTTGCGGCAGGTGCTACTGACATCTTGGTTGTTTCTTTGTTCGCGGGAGAAGCAGCGGAGGTGAAGAACTCATCGACATCAGCGGCGGCATCATCTTGGCCCGCCCATTGCAATCGTGGGCACGCGGAAAGAGGAACATTGAGTGATTGTAATCGAATTCTTTTAACGCTCCTAGCCCCCGAAAAGGGAGGAGACGTCATTGTAAGAGAGATCAAGGGATATTAATGAAAGGGCTGTGTTTTCTCCATTTGCTTGTGTCTCTTCCAATGCGTTTCTTTTCCATTTCATGCACTTTACGTTTCTAGGACTTAAGCGCATTTGGTTTTGGTTATATTGCAATTAGTGTTTCCTTTGCCCGAAATCTCGTGCTTTCAGTGGCGATCACGGTGGGACCTGTTCCCTATTTTTAAGATCACGAGAAAACTAATCGGGTTTTTGTGTTTTGTGTTTTACAGGTACATTTTTTTTTTGCGGATTGTTAACCGTCTCTGACTGTTACGATTACTTTACTGGAAATCGTCTCACACTGAGACGATTTTAAAATCGTCTCTACCAGGGACGATTTACGTTCTGTAAATCGTCTCACCAGGGGACGATTTTCTATCTGCAGATTTTTAGAGCAGAAATTCGGAGGCAAGCTGGAGCGAGCCAGAGAAGAGGTAGGGATTTTATCATCTCTGTTAAATTTTTTGTTTCTATTTTCTGTTTCTTTGACTGTTTTCATTTTATCCTGCATACTTAGGGAAAATCATTCATGCTTGTTTCATTTTCGCTAAATAAAATGAACCTCACACACTCCACGTAACAATTTTAAACCAAGGAGCTGGTCGTAAGACCCCAGCCCTTTATCAAGACCATTGGTGGATTTCATCACCACCTTGGCTTGATTTGCATCCATTTCCCGATTGTCAACTGTTGTTAGGCGTAAATCCTGACGAAGACAGACCGAGTGTCGCTGGGGTGATTCCCATGCGCGCGAGGATAAGTTTTCTATGGTAGGTGCCATTAACAGGACAATCCCCCTTCCGTACCGCCTACGTACCACGTACCTTCTGCTCTCACGTACCTATAGTCTCCCTCTCGTAAGGGCGGGTATATAGAGAGGTTGGTATATCGGCTTGGTTGGTATATTGAAGGGGCTACCATTTTGGGAGTTATATGAGCCGTCATAATGCATTTAAACGATCTTCAAAACCTACAAAAACAAAACAAAACACCAAAATGCACTAAACCAGTTTAGGGCACACCAATAATCCTTAAAAGAGATAATCACGGTTTTGTGAATGTGTGTGCTTAATTCCGCTTAGTGTAGACAAAAAAAAATCATAAACGAGATAAAAACTTATTTAGATAGCATAGAAGCACCGCAATGGTGTACACCCATAGTCAAGCCCAATCAAGGGCAGAAGCTCCGGAAGGTACACAAGAAGCAGGCACAAGTCGCCTTCGCTTCAGTCCTGAGGATTTGGTCATACCGCCTTATAGGTCTAACCTACAAAAGAATCCAATTCAGAATCCTCGGTGGGGTATTCCTATTCAAAGCGGCCCCTTTCGGGAAGATGCCTTACATGTAGACCTTGACATAAATAGAGAATCACCTCTTGAAGTTAGGCATGAGTGGCCACCGCGCGATGAAGCGCTAGACAGGCACACCGTCCATTTGGAGGGGCAACGTGGATATGGCGTCCCTTCTTTACCTATCATCAGAACAGAGAGACCAAATCCGGAGCGCAGGGCTCCTTACATAGGGCGACCTAACTCCGCCCACCCCCTTCACACCCGTGAAAGGGAGTACGAGGAAAGCCATCGCATTCCTCGAGGGCAACAAACAATGCGGGAACCTTGCATTTCTGCACCAGTAGGATATCATGATCACCCCTTGAGGCCAGAACCTCGAGCACATACCGCTTACCTCGACAGAGGGAAGCGACCCATTGAAACCTTAGATCAGCAAACTCGAGGTAAACACATAGGAGAAACATTCGAACCTCCTGAGCAAAATAGGGTAGACCAAATTGACCCAGCTGTCGCCAGATATACCACCCGTCAAGCCCAAACCATGCGGCTTAAACCAAGTTATCAGGAAATAGAGTACCGACACCGCTTGGATAGAGAACGCATGCAACGCGAAGCGGATGAGTTACGCTATGAAATACCTAAGAGGGGGCCAACCCCTCGCATCCAAAGAGCTGAACAGTATGAGAGGCGTAATCCGTTGGTGCAGGACAGGTCTCCACGACCTCGTCAAGCTCTGCCTCCAAGACCTCATAGATTCGAGAGGGAGGCAACTCCCCGAAACAATGATGGGTACCTTCAGCAAGAGCTTGATCAGGGTCATAGGTTTCGCCCAGAGACTCCTCAAGAATTTTATGAGGAGTATGAACCAGAAGAGGAATATGTTGAAACTCCCCATCAAGGCGGGGAGGGATGCCATTCGGCCACCCCTCCATAGGCCTCCGGTTTACCGTAACTTGCAACAAGAGCGAACAAGAGAGGAAGAAATAAAATCTTCCGATGCATACCAAGCGCTATTGGAGCGTTTGGAGTCTATGGAGACAAAAGCTGCTGGGCATCAAAAACCCACATTACGTCTACTCCACAATAATCCGGTGCATCCCTCAGTGCCTACACCTCTTTACCCCGAACACTTCAAGTTGCCTCAATTGGCAGTTTTTAAAGGTGAAGAGGACGCACGGGAACACGTTACACGATTTCTAAGCCAATGCTTCGGCATCCAAGATAATGACGCATTGTTGCTTAGAACATTCATAACCACATTCGCGAGGCCCTGCCTCGGATTGGTTCACACTAGCTGCCCAAACAAGGCATAAGCAATTTAGATCAATTAGTAGACGCGTTTCTTGAACGCTTTGCCTTCAACACAAGGAAGAAGGCATCACTAAGTGATTTAGCGAGCCTCAAGCAATTTGAAGAGGAAACAATGGCAGCGTACGGGAATCGATGGAGAGCTTTGCTTTCTAGGTTACCCTACCGTCCTCCTATGTATGATCTCACGCAGATGTTCGCAAAAAGTTGCTTAAAATCAATCTCTGGTCTATTGTTGTTGCGACAATACGACAGCTTAGAAGAAGCTTTGGCGCAAGCCAGAGTCATAGAAGAGATTAAGATAGGCGAAGGCGCAATTGCCAAGCCTAAGAAGAAAGAGTGGAATAAAACCACTAAAGCTGGGACAACGCAACCACAACACGCTGCGAGTCAACCAAGTTGCGATAAATGTTCCCACGCTCGTGCAAGAAACGCAGCCTCAAAGGGCTAACTACCGGGCGAGTGCCTCCATGCTTATGAAAGAGATAATAGAAGACAGGAGCAGAATTACCCGCGTCGCCCTAGGCAAAATTTCACCCCATATGCGGAGTCTAGGGACTCCTTATTTGACCGCTTGTCAGCGGCAAATTTAGTCACTCTGTCGGAAATCCAAATTATAGACCCTAACATTCCCAAGCCTAGGGGGTAGAGAGAGGAATTGTATTGTAGATTCCATAGGCGCGAGAGGACATGACTTGAATGGGTTTTGGAAATTCAAAGACCTAGTCCGAGGATTTGATCGACAATAGAACATTGGTTGTGGACAACCCCATCGCACCAAACAACCAACAAATGGGGGTATTCAAGGACCCCTTGCCGGCCCACGAGGCACGAGACAAAACCACTCCAGATTAACGAGGTGCGACAAGATCTTCCCACACGGGGATTTGTGGGAATGATTAGCATAGTAACAAGGAACGGGAAGGTACCCGACAGCTGCCCTTGAGGTAGCTACGAGAGAAGTTCCGGCAACATCGCATCCTCAACAACGCCCAATGCAGTTACCTCCGCCTAGACCTGAGGTCACGATACGAACCAAACTCACACAGAGTTTGCAGACCACGTCGGCCAGGCTGTCCATCTACGAGCTTATTCAACAATCGGCTCCCCATAGAGAAGCTCTTATGGACATTTTAAAAGCCATTGAATTACAACCCCACGAGGCAAATTCTTTCAACGCCTTCGTGGGACATGTGAAACAATGTACGGAGCCGGTCATCACATTCAAGAGAAGATGAGGTCAAAACGATATCAAATGACATGGCGAGATCCACCCCTGCACGTTATCGCGCGGGTCAACGGGATTTCGTACAAGAGAGTTGATAGATACTGGCTCGTCCGGTAACATCATAACCACTGCAGCCTTAAAGCATTTGAAGCTGCCAGCCTCTCACATCACAGCCTCCACGTACACACTGCGAGCTTTTAATGATGCAATATGCTCGACAGTCGGCACGGTCGTTACGCCGGTCCGGGTAGGACAAAAGTCAATACCTACACTTGTGCCATGTCTTTGGAAGGTGAAATGGCTTATAATATCTTGCTAGGGCGGCCTTGGATCGGGGACATGAAGTGTGTCCCTTCGATCGCCCACGAGTGCTTAAAGTATGCTTATGAAGGGGAAATACATGTAGTCCCAATGGACTTAGAGCCCTTCAAGTATTGCAATGCGGTACAATTCATACCTCAATCGACCCTCCCTTCAACGCATTTGGATTTCCAATTAAATCCATCTAAACAGGGTCCAATACCGCAGGCACCGCTGGTGGCCAACAAGACAAAATCCCAGCCGGGTGAGACTTCATCACCTGCTCCTTCATCATCAACGCCACCTATCATGGCCCAACGGAAGGACAAGGGAAAACAAATCATGGAAGAGGTTAAGCCTCTAGAAGAAAGGTTGCCCACAATCTCAACGATATCAACAGAGGAAACACCCAACACAACAGAAACCAAGACTCCTGAACAACCAAACATGGAATGGACTCAGGAAGGACTACCGTTTCCTCCCACCCAATCATCAACAATCACTGTTGAAATGGCCAGTACGGGCACTGGGGAGTACTTAGTGCAAAACATTGTGGCAACCCCCACATTGGAGTCAGTACAGGACATGGGAAGACCTCGCCTTCCCATAGGGACAATTGTTCCTCTAGGCTACCCACCGAACCAGACAAATTTTGTGTATGGGGGCCTTGATCATGGTCTTGAACCATGCCAACAAAAGGAAGCAGACGAAGAACCTTTTGTTGAAAACATCAATTATCTGTCAAACCCAGAATTTGCCCTAAAATATCTCGGCCAATGCAATTGGCATGGATACGGAGCTAGGCGAGATATGAGCAAGGGATGCGGATCCTTTGCCAACCAAGATATCGAGATGCCATATGACAAGTCGGGGGTAGGGTTCAACCATCCCCTGCCATTAGACATCTTGGTTGAAAATATGCAAGGCCTAGAAATAGGCAACAAGGGGGATTGGCACAAGACCCGTATGCCAATCCAAATACGAGAATACACATTGGGAGATTACCTCCCATGGTCAACAAACACCCCTAGAAACAGCAATAATCGCTCTCCTTTGCTAGAGAGAGGTGAAAGTTCGGATAGTAATCCTCAAAGAGAACATCAATGGCTGTCGGACATCTTTTTGAAGCTGTTCCCCTTAGAGGTTCCGGATGAAACAATACAGTACCAAGAGAATCAGGTCCCTCCACCAAGAGTGGAACAATCGCAATGGGACCAGATTAATTCTCTGGAACAAGAAGAGTCCTCAACGTCGCAAGCAACAGAGATCCTTGAAGAGGATGAACAATTTTGGATCTATGAAAGCGATTGAGAAGATGAAACTAAAATGGACTATCTCGGACATGCACGACGACATCACCGCGCTCTAACTCATGAATATCTAATGGGACGAGATGGGCATACTGCTGGGGCATGAATGGCATGTAGACCCGGCGAGGTGGGACCAAGTGTTGGATCCATGGCTCCAAATTCAAGATGAGCATCATCCACCTCGAGATCCCATCATGACAGCGGTGCCGAGGGAAGACTCCGCCCTCATTTTCACAAAATTTGCACCTAGGGAGGATCCATTCGTGCCTGTTCCCGTAGAGCCGGATCCGAGTATAGGGAGCATCTAGAAGAAACAAGTTATCACACCCACGGTTTTGGAGACCAAATTCATTCCATCCACATGATCTCCATTGATTTGACCGCACCCATCCGCAATCCGACCGATCCATCATGGTCATTGCATCTAGACATGGATGCCATCGACTGGGATCGCGTCAATTCACCATTGTCACCATCAGAGTATTGGCCTTTCGGTGAAATGCTTCATTTTACCCCAAGGACAACTCGGGATATTTTTCAAGCTGAAGAGGGACCCGAGGTTCCAAACGCAGATCTTAACTCAGCTGATGATATCCATTTAATCCCAACTCCACATCAGTTGGAGGACGGATCCCACATGTCAGTCGAGGAGACGGCGGCGTGAGACATCGACACAGATCCAATGAATCCATGGATTCTCAAGCTGGGGGTAAGCCTTTCCCCCGAAGAGCAAGCCGATTACATTGCCCTTCTTAAAGAAAAGAAGGAGGTTTTTGCATGGTCGTACAAGGATATGCCGAGGACTAGACCCGCGACTAGTCATGCACAATTTAACGCTTGATCCGACAATCAAGCACTGTAAAGCAAAAACTAAGAAAGATGCACCCAACAGTGGCCTTGATGGTCAAAGACGAATTGCAAAATCTGTTGGATGCACAATTTGTCATCTGCGTGGATTATCCGCCATGGTTGTCCAACATGGTTCCCGTCAAGAAGCCCGACGGGAGGATTCGCATATGCACCGACTTTCGAGACCTAAACAAAGCGAGTCCTAAGGATGATTTTCCCTTGCCAAGCATCGACGCATTGGTAGACGCTACGACGGGTCACGAAATGCTCTCCCTAATGGACGGTTTCTCGGGATACAATCAAATTCGTATCAATCCTGAAGACCAACTCAAAACGGCATTCACAACGCCTTGGGGGACATTTTGCTATAAGGTCATGCCTTTTGGCCTTAAAAATGTTGGCGCTACATACCAACGTGCTATGACTTATATCTTCCACGATTACATGCACAAAACTTTGGAAGATTACATGGATGATTTGTTAGCCAAGTCTCTCTTGCGCTCAGATCATCTCGGTGACTTAAGCAAGATTCTCGATCGCCTCATAGAGCATAAGGTCAGACTGAATCCCAAGAAGTGCGTGTTCGACGTCACATCCGGAAAACTCTTGGGTTTTATAGTCTCAAAAAGAGGCATCGAAGTGGACCCAAACAAAGTCAAGGCAATCCTTGAAATGGCTCCCCCAACCACTATCAAGCGGCTCGAAGTCTGCAAGGAAAGGTCGCGTCGATTAAACGCTTCATAGCGCAATTATCCGACAAATGCCGACCAATGAACAAATTATTGCACAAGGGGGTCACATTTCATTGGGATGACGAGTGCCGATCGACCTTTGACGAAATCAAACAATACTTGGCTTCGTCGCCGGTATTGGCACCACCTAGACCAGGAGTGCCGTTCTACTTATACATCTCGGCCTGCGAGGTGGCACTGGGAGCCATGCTAGCCCGGAAGAACGAACTTCACAAAGAACGAGGCTACTTACTATCTTAGCCGCACCATGGTCGATTACGAACTTAACTATGCATACGTTGAGAAACTGCTGCTTGGCGGTGGTGTTTGCTACCAAGAGGCTACGCCACTACATGTTGAGCAACACTACGTATGTTGTGTCTAAGGAGAATCCATTGCGATACATGATGAGTCGTACTTATCATAGTAGTCGCACGGCGAAATGGATCATGTTGTTGACGGAATTTGACATTGAGTTTATTGGGCAAAAATCTATAAAAGGACAAGTCATAGCCGATCAACTAGCAGAGGCTCCTCTTGAAGACGATCAGCCTCCGGTCATAGAACTACCCGATGATGGGGTCTTCCATGTCTCAGAATCGCCAGATTACGATGAGCATGAGTCTCGGGCCGACATAACCTTATTTTTTGATGGTTCTAAATGCGAGCAAGGTGGTGGCGCGAGGGCGCTCCAATGCCCCTGTCATTTAAATTAAACTTCCGAGTGCACCAACAACAATGCGAGAATATGAAGCCTTGCTCCTAGGTCTTCAGACAACAATCGCCATGAACATCAAAAGATTGAACATCTTTGGCGATTCGTTGTTAATCATCAATCAAGTCAAAGGGGTATATCAATGCAAATGCCCAGTTCTGAAGGCCTATAAAGCCCTTGTGGACAAATTCTTGGCAAAACTTGAGTGGTATGACATCGAGGCACTCCCTCGATCATCAAACCGTTTTGCGGATACAATGGCCTCCTTGGGGTCACTAATCCCGCAAGACCTTTTCGGTGATATAACAACCATTCGAGGTCAAAACCTTATCGCAACCCGCGATGGAGCGCGCAAGCTCGGACTTCACGCCGGGAGTCCACATGATCCGGATCGAACCATCTTCGGATAAGTTCTTTCGAATCTGAGACTGTTTGAAACGTGCCAACTAGGGGTCTTTGTTTTCCCCCACTCCCATTAATAGCAACACAACGCTATTCTTACAAGTTCTATCCCAATCAGCATTTGTTAGGGAAGAACTCCAAAAGGGATTGACTGTTCAAACTATCGAGGTATCCGATCAACGAGACTGGTATTTACCCATAAGAGACTACCTCAAGTTAGGTAATCTACCCTTTGGATTGACGCACGCCGCAAAACGAACATTCAAGCAGAAAGCGGCAAAATATGTCTTGATAGGAGACATTTTGTATCATCGCAGCTACGACGGAATTCTTCTTCGTTGCTTGGACCAGCAAGAGTCCACTTGGGCGGTCGCCCAAGCGCATGACGGTACATGTGGCGGCCACTTCGGTGGTATGGCCATTGCAAAGCGCATTCTTCGCATGGGCTATTATTGGCCATCTTTAGAGCGAGATTGCTGCGCGTATGTCAAGAGGTGCGTGAAATGTCAACATCATGCCAATTTAATGCACGCACCTTCCCGGGCCCTACGGGACAGTCCGGTCTGCTTGGCCATTTTCGTAGTGGGGCCTCGATCTAATCGGAAAGATCTCCCCTGCATCGTCAGGCCGTCACACGTTTATCATAACGGCCACAGAATATTTTACCAAATGGGTGGAAGCAATTCCGTTAACCTCAACGAAAGGACCCCGTATTGCGGAGTTCATCTTGCATCACATCATATGTCATTTTGGTATTCCATCCAAAATAATCTCGGATAATGGGCCATCATTCAAGAACAAAGACGTGCGTGCTTTAACCACAAAGTACAAAATTCAGCACGGCTTTTCAACACCCTATTATCCGCAAGCAAATGGGCAAGCAGAGGCGTCAAACAAAACGCTAGTCGCCATCCTTAAAAAGACCGTCACAGACAGTCATAAGGATTGGCACATACAAATCCCACTTGCCCTTTGGGCTTATCGCACTAGCATTCGGACGCCCACTGGGGCAACTCCGTTTTCACTAGTGTATGGCTCAGAGGCAGTAATGCCTCTCGAGTTGGAAATTCCTTCCTTGCGCATATCAATGCGAGGAGTTCATCGATGATAACACTGCGCGGCAAGCCCGATTGGACCAACTTACGTTGCTTGACGAACGACGCGTTAATGCTCTCGAGCACTTACGTATCTATCAAGAGCGGCTTAAGAAAGCTTACAACATGAAAGTTCACCTAAGAGACTTTCGGGTTGGTGATTTGGTTCCGAAGGAAAACCAACAAAACTCTAATTTGCCGTCCCATATGAGGGACAAATTCATGGCAAATTGGTTAGGTCCTTATGTCATTGATAGCAAAATAGGACCCGGGACGTACGGAGCTAGCTTCTCTTGACGGTATCAAGGAAACAGAACCCTTGAATATCAGTCATTTGCGACCATTTCATATCTAAGAAAGCCATATCCCAAAAAAAAAAAATGCTCCAAGGATTCCCGTAATCTCTTGGTCACCCAAAAAAGCTCCAAGGATTATCGCAATCTCTTGGTCACCCAAAAAGCTCCAAGGATTATCGCAATCTCTTGGTCACCAAAAAGCTCCAAGGATTATCGCAATCTCTTGGTCACCCAAAAAGCTCCAAGGATTATCGCAATCTCTTGGTCACCAAAAAGCTCCAAGGATTATCGCAATCTCTTGGTCACCCAAAAAGCTCCAAGGATTATCGCAATCTCTTGGTCAATCCAAAAAGCTCCAAGGATTATCGCAATCTCTTGGTCACCCAAAAAGCTCCAAGGATTATCGCAATCTCTTGGTCAACCAAAAAGCTCCAAGGATTATCGCAATCTCTTGGTCAATCCAAAAAGCTCCAAGGATTATCGCAATCTCTTGGTCAATCCAAAAAGCTCCAAGGATTATCGCAATCTCTTGGTCAATCCAAAAAGCTCCAAGGATTATCGCAATCTCTTGGTCACCCAAAAAGCTCAAGGATTATCGAAATCACTTGGTCACCCAAAAAGCTCCAAGGATTATCGCAATCACTTGGTCAAACCAAAAGCTCCAAAGATTATCGCAATCGCTTGGTAAAAAAAAAACAAAACAACAAAAATCATCAAAAACAACAAATATTTGCATCTCAATTCTAGGCATACTCAAATTCATCATAAAATTCATATTCTCGCACCTCATCTTCAACTTCACCAAAAACAATCCATCAAAATTACAAAAATACATAGTTGCATTAAGCATTGCATCCATACATTGCATATTTGTAGTCATACGGGTCAAAGGCACCATAGGCTGCAATAGCTCTGATAGTCCATCTTGTTCCGCATTGTCTCATGTTACAAAAACAACAAAAACACCATGCATAACTTTTACCACACTACGGTCAGTGGTCTAGGAATGTACCAAGAGTTTCGGTGATTCGGTCATCATTTTCCTCTTTAGCCATGTAGTGTATCAAGTCGAACAGATTTTACGAAGGTAGAGTCATACTTGAAATACACCTTGTTACGTAACATCCCAACACAAATCAAAACACATAAAAATTCCCAAGTTATGTGAACGAAAGATGAAACCTGCACAATAATCTAGGTCACCACAAGCGAAACGGTTATCTTGCTCATCCCCCTGTGCGAATGACCCCTAGAATGCTGAGAGTTGGCAAAAGGACAAGCATCCTCCCTACCCAATTCCCTAAGAATCCCTAAAGTTCTCAATAGTTGCAAAACACAAAAAATTTGCAAAATGTCAAAACTCCAAATTTGACAAACTACGAGTGCACACATCAAAAGGCACAAACACCAGTGATTTTCGTCACTCCATGACCCCAATCCCTTGCTCGAAAGAAAAACAAATCAAAATAAACAGTGATCTCATCACTACAATGAGCAAGTATCCCAATACAATTGAAGAAAAGAAGGGAGTTGACCTTGAATCCCTGGAACTCTCAGCATTCTATAGGTCATAAGGCAAGCTTTAGTACCAATTTGGTTGATAGCCTATCGATAACAGAAGTAAACCTCCCGCATGACGATATATCTGTCACATTAACTTGCGTACAGATCAATGTTTGCATGTGGATGAGCTAGCTTATGGCATCCTGGATTACACCGCAGATTAATCTTAGTACATACAACAAAGGAATTAGTGGAGCTAATTAGGTGATCCTCAGTACAGGTTCGGTTGAAAGCCCATCTGGCATTGGCGGTATCCTAACAAATACCACTAAATGAACTCAATTGCACACACGGGGATGTGAAAAATAACTTGGTCAAAAACAAGTCCGATTCATACCTTGTTCAAAAAGTCTTGTAAGATAAAGTACAGTCTTGGCTAGTGAGTTAAAACCGTACGAGTCTCAGAAAACCTTAGCTACATTTCTAAACCAACTGCGCTACTTTTCATCCTTACAATACCATCAAAAAAATACAAAAAAAAAAAAAAACCATGTATACATGTAAAGTCATGCATCACAGCAATCGCCTAAAAACAAAATAACAGAGTTCTAAACAGTCTATGGTGCCATAGCCAAACATCACAAATCCCATTCATCCATTTCATATCTGCATATCACATATAAATAAAAAAAACATTTGCATTCATCATAGCATATGCATCCATCAAAATAAATCAACATGCATACATCCATATTCATCAACCATCATGCACAAGATCAAAGAAAATCAAAACAACAAAAACAACAAATAAATGCAACACAAAAACAAAAAGCAATAAACATTGCCAGACACAAGTGCTCTTGCACTTAACCTCTTGGCATAGAAAAATTGATGTCGGGGTTTACATTGTCACTATCCTACTCCCTAAGAAGGCTACCATAGCCGGACCGCTCCACGGGAAGACGGATTTTTGACAATTTCATCCCCAAACGACGTCACAAGAAAATCAAAACAACAAAAACAGTAATAAACATTGCCAGACACAAGTGCTCTTGCACTTAACCTCTTGGCATAGAAAAAAATCGATGTCGAGGTCCAAATTATCACTCTCCTACTTCCCCAAGAAGGCTACCATAGCCGGACCGCTCCACGGGAAGTTAGGTTTTCGATGATTTCACCTCATTACGGCATCACCAAAAGGGTTAACACCCACCAAAAATAGGTCCAAATGTTGGAAAAATTGCACACGCTTAACGGTAAACCCTCTAAAGGCACCCTTGCACAAGTCATCTTGGGTCAAGCGACTCGTCGCTTCTCTCACGAAGGTCATTCCCTCATCGATTCGTCGCTTGAGGGGGTAGTCACACTTAGTCACCAACCAACAATCACACACCCAATTAAGGAAAACGACATGCATTCAAAGAATCATTGACAAAGACAATCACGCTCCTGCTTGGGGCGGTAAACAAGCAACAATCAAATCAATCAAACACTTGGCATTTCGTGAATCATGAACACAAGGTTCCCCACGAGGATAAAAATGCCCTTTGCCTGTTCATGGCTGATCAATGTCTAAGTTCAAGTCACACCTCACCAAAATAGGTTAATACTTGAAATCAAATTCCTTAGCTCGTCGGAAGCAAGGATTCAAGAATGCATGCCCTTTCCATACTTGGGGCATCAAAATTTGGTTAGGTTACCAAGAAACCCTAATCATTAGTGCTTTGGTTATCTATTTTTGCTCGACCTCTGCGTCACCCGCAGCGCTTCCCAAAAAGGGGCATCTGTAGACACCAAAACAGCACCAATCCGATTATGTGACTGCAAACACCGATCGCTTTGACAAACACAGCCCCCAGGGCAGCCCTCAGAGGTCAAACGGTGGTCTTAACCACTTTCATAGCAATTTTGTGAGGTCAAGAAGCAATTTGGCACACTTAGACACTTTGCCTAGTAATCGTCTCACCCGGGGACGATTGCTAACTTGAAATCGTCTCACCCGGGGACGATTTCTGAAATCGTCTCCGATGAGGACGATTTCCAAGTTTAACAGGCAAAAAGACAAATGAGGCCAAGTGGCAGCCCGGAACGGTCGGTTGATGACTCTGCCTCGCACGCGTGTGTGAGTGGACAAATAGGCCGTTTGAGGACTGTCACAAGGGCGATTATGAAAGCCCAAGTCAATGGAGGACTCCCCTCCCTCATGGGAAGACAAGGCGCCACATGGCGCCTATGACCAACACATGGCATTTGTGCTTCCCTCCCAAAAGAGACCCCATGGGTCTATAAAAGGTGGGACTTTTCTCACCCAAGATATACGAGGTTGAAGGAGTTTTCAAGCAACGAAGTTCTGCCGAGTTGAAGACCCACTTGCATCCCTTTTGGTTCACCTTCCCACATCCACCAATCTCTTTTGCAAGGGAGGTTGTTGGGTGGCTTTTGGAAGCTTGAATCGGACCTAAATCCAACACATGGACACCTGAATCAACCAATTCGCCGACCCCCCAATCCTAAGAGGTTTTGGGCCCATCCCTAGTGGATTGGCGCTGGAATCAAGTGCCAACGGTGGGAGGCCCACTTGGGCATCCCCGCACTTTTCTTAAGTTTTATTTCAGAAGCATTCTAGTTTATTTTCTCATGTTGCATATTGTGTTTTTTGTTTGGTGAATTCATAGCTGCAATTTCGTAATCTTTGATCGGATTCTACTATGTTTTGTGTCATTTTGTAGTTTCACGAACTTGCAGGAGGCGATATCAAATTCTCGAGGGTAGAGGCCAAATTGGGAGAATCCGACCATCTGGGTCATCCCAAAATGGCCCCAATTACATAACCCCTCTGTCTGCAGGTGTTTTGGAGACCTCGGGAGTCGACATTGGAGCGTGTCAGTTCGGCTTCCCCAACACAGAAGAAATCGTCCCACCCGGGGACGATTTACGATCAAAATCGTCCTACCCGGGGACGATTTCCGGTTGAAAGCAGATTGGCCGACTGTCTCGGTGGCAATGGCTCTGTTGGTAACATTTTCTGTCTTCGGCAAGTTTTAGTGCTGTTTAGAATCATTTTGTTTCTTGTTTTAGATAAATGTTTGCATGCATCTTTTGATGATTTTAGAAGAACGAACACTTTTCACTTGCAGCGAGTGCTACTGACATCTTGGTTGTTTCTTTGTTCGCGGGAGAAGCGGCGGAGGTGAAGAACTCATCGACATCAGCGGCGGCATCATCTTGGCCCGCCCATTGCAATCGTGGGCACGCGGAAAGAGGAACATTGAGTGATTGTAATCGAATTCTTTTAACGCTCCTAGCCCCCGAAAAGGGAGGAGACGTCATTGTAATAGAGATCAAGGGATATTAATGAAAGGGTTGTGTTTTCTCCATTTGCTTGTGTCTCTTCCAATGCGTTTCTTTTCCATTTCATGCACTTTACGTTTCTAGGACTTAAGCGCATTTGGTTTTGGTTATATTGCAATTAGTGTTTCCTTTGCCCGGAATCTCATGCTTTCAGTCAACAAACACCCCTAGAAACAACAATAATCGCTCTCCTTTGCTAGAGAGAGGTGAAAGTTTGGATAGTAATCCTCAAAGAGAACATCAATGGCTATCGGACATCTTTCTGAAGCTGTTCCCCTTAGAGGTTCCAGATGAAACAATACAGTACCAAGAGAATCATGTCCCTCCACCAAGAGTGGAACAATCACAATGGGACCAGATTAATTCTTTGGAACAAGAAGAGTCCTCAACGTCGCAAGCAACAGATGCTGAAGAGGATGAACAATTTTGGATCTATGAAAGCGATTCAGAAGATGAAACTAAAATGGACTATCTCAGACATGCATGATGACATCACCGTGCTCTAACTCATGAAGATCTAATGGGATAGATGGGCATACTACTGGGGCATGAATGGCATGTAGACCCAATGATGTGGGACCAAGTGTTGGATCCATGGCTCCAAATTCAAGATGAGCATCGTCCACCTCGAGATCCCATCATGACAGCAGTGCCGAGGGAAGACCCCGCTCTCATTTTTGCAAAATTCGCACCTAGGGAGGATCCATTCGTGCCTATTCCCATAGAGCCAGATCCAGAGTATAGGGAGAATCTAGAAGAAACAAGTTATCACACCCGTGATTCTGGAGACCAAATTCATTCCATCCACATGATCTCCATTGATTTGACTGCACCCATCCGCAATCCGACCGATCCATCACGGTCATTACATCTAGACATGGATTCCATCGACTGGGATCGCGTCAATTCACCATTGTCACCATCAGAGTACTGGCATTTCGGTGAAATGCTTCATTTTACCCCAAGGACAACTCAGGATATTTTTCAAGCTGAAGAGGGACCCGAGGTTCCAAACGTAGATCTTAACTCAACTGATGATATCCATTTAATCCCAACTCCACATTAGTTAGAGGACGGATCCCACATGTCAGTCGAGGAGACGACTGACATAGACATCGGCACAGATCCAATGAATCCATAGATTCTCAAGCTAGGGGTAAGCCTTTCCCTCGAAGAGCAAGCCGATTACATTGCCATTCTTAAAGAAAAGAAGGAGGTTTTTGCATGGTCGTACAAAGATATGCCAGGACTAGACCCGCAACTAGTCATGCACAATTTAACGCTTGATCCGACAATCAAGCCTATAAAGAAAAAACTAATAAAGATGCACCCAACAGTGGCCTTGATGGTCAAAGACGAATTGCAAAAGCTGTTGGATGCACAATTTGAAATAGCTCGGTCAAAAACAAGTTCGATTCATACCTTGTTCAAAAGTCTTGTAAGATAAAGTACAGTCATGGCTAGTGAGTTAAAACCGTCTGAGTCTAAGAAAACCTTAGCTACATTTCTAAACCAACTGCGCTACTTTTCATCCTTACAATACCATCAAAAAAATACAAAAAATAAAAACCACATGTATACATACAAAGTCATGCATCACAACAATCGCCTAAAAACAAAATAACAGAGTTCTAAACAGTCCTTGGAGCCATAGCCAAACATCACAAACCCCATTCATCCATTTCATATCTGCATATCACATATAAATCAAAACCATTTGCATTCATCATAGCATATGCATCCATCAAAATAAATCAACATGCATACATCCATATTCATCAACCATCATGCACAAGATCAAAGAAAATCAAAACAACAAAAACAACAAATAAATGCAACACAAAAACAAAAAGCAATAAACATTGCCGGACACAAGTGCTCTCGCACTTAACCTCTTGGCATAGAAAAACTGATGTCTTCTGTCTACATTATCGCTATCCTATTCCCTAAGAAGGCTACCATAGCCGGACCGCTCCACGGGAAGATGAATTTTTGACAATTTCATCCCCAAACGATGTCACAAAAGGGTCAAAGCCCACTCAAAAACAACAAGAAAATCAAAACAACACAAAAAGCAATAAACATTGCCAGACACAAGTGCTCTTGCACTTAAACTCTTGGCATGGCAAATCGACATCAGGGTCACAAATTATCACTATCCTACTCCCTAAGAAGGCTACCATAGCCGGACCGCTCCACGGGAGACGGATTTTCAAAAATTTAATCCCCAAATGGTGTCACAAAAAAAAAAAAAAAAAAACAACAAAAACAACAAATAAATGCAACACAAAAACAAAAAGCAATAAACATTGCCAGACACAAGTGCTCTTGCACTTAACCTCTTGGCATAGAAAAACTGATGTCGGGGTCTACATTGTCGCTATCCTACTCCCTAAGAAGGCTACCATAGCCGGACCGCTCCACGGGAAGATGGATTTTCGACAATTTCATCCCCAAACGATGTCACAAAAGGGTCAAAGCCCACTCAAAAACAACAAGAAAATCAAAACAAAACAAAAAGCAATAAACATTGCCAGACACAAGTGCTCTTGCACTTAAACTCTTGGCATGGCAAATCGACATCAGGGTCACAAATTATCACTATCCTACTCCCTAAGAAGGCTACCATAGCTGGACCGCTCCACGGGAGACGGATTTTCGAAAATTTAATCCCCAAATGGTGTCACAAAAAAAAAAAAAAACAACAAAAACAACAAATAAATGCAACACAAAAACAAAAAGCAATAAACATTGCCAGACACAAGTGCTATTGCACTTAACCTATGGGCATAGAAAAACTGATGTCAGGGTCTACATTGTCGCTATCCTACTCCCTAAGAAGGCTACCATAGCCGGACCGCTCCACGGGAAGACGGATTTTTGACAATTTCATCCCCAAACGACGTCACAAAAGGGTCAAAGCCCACTCAAAAACAACAAGAAAATAAAAAAAACACAAAAAGCAATAAACATTGCCAGACACAAGTGCTCTTGCACTTAAACTCTTGGCATGGCAAATCGACATCAGGGTCACAAATTATCACTATCCTACTCCCTAAGAAGGCTACCATAGCCGGACCGCTCCACGAGAGACGGATTTTCAAAAATTTAATCCCCAAATGGTGTCACAAAAAAAAAAAAAAACAACAAAAAAAAAAAACATGCAACATAAAAACAAAGCAATAAGCATTGCCGGACACAAGTGCTCTCGCACTTAACCTCTTGGCATAGAAAATCAATGTCGGGGTTCAAATTGTCACTCTACTACTTCCCCAAGAAGGCTATCATAGTCGGACCGCTCCACGGGAAGATGGGTTGTTGACGATTTCACCCCATTATGGCATCACAAAAAGGGTTAACACCCACCAAAAACAGGTCCAGATGTTGGAAAAATTGCACATGCTTAACGATAAACCATCTAAAGGCACCCTTGCACAAGTCATCTTGGGTCAAGCGACTCGTCGCTTCTCTCACGAAGGTCATTCCCTCATCGATTCGTCGCTTGAGGGGGTAGTCACACTTAGTCACCAACCAACAATCACACACCCAATTAATGAAAACAACATGCATTCAAAGAATCATTGACAAAGACAATCACGCTCCTACTTGGGGCAGTAAACAAGCAACAATCAAATCAATCAAACACTTGGCATTTCGTGAATCATGAACACAAGGTTCCCCCTGAGGATAAAAATGCCCTTTGCTTGTTCATGACTGATCAATGTCTAAGTTCAAGTCACACCTCACCAAAACAGGTTAATACTTGAAATCAAATTCCTTAGCTCGTCAGAAGCAAGGATTCAAGAATGCATGCCCTTTCCATACTTGGGGCATCAAAAGTTGGTTAGGTTACCAAGAAACCCTAATCATTAGTGCTTTGGTTATCTATTTTTGCTCAGCACTGCGTCACCTGCAGTGCTTCCCAAAAAGGGGCATCTGTAGACACCAAAACAGCACCAATCCGATTATGTGACTGCAAACACTGATCGCTTTGGCAAACACAGCCCCGGGGCAGCCCTCAGAGGTCAAACAGTGGTCTTAACCACTTTCATAGCAATTTTGTGAGGTCAAGAAGAAATTTGGCACACTTAGACATTTTGCCTAGTAATCGTCTCACCCAGGGACGATTGCTAACTTGAAATCGTCTCACCCAGGGATGATTTTTGAAATCGTCTCCAGTAAGGACGATTTCCAAGTTTAACAAGCAAAAAGACAAATGAGGCCAAGTGGCAGCCCAGAACAGTCAGTTGATAACTCCTACCTCGCACGCGTGTGTGAGTGGACAGATAGGCTGTTTGAGGACTATCACAAGGGCAGTTATGAAAGCCCAAGTCAATGGAGGACTCCCCTCCCTCTTGGGAAGACAAGACTGCCACATGGCACCTATGACCAACACATGGATTTTGTGCTTCCCTCCCAAAAGAGACCCCTTGGGTCTATAAAGGGTGAGACTTTTCTCACCCAAGATGAACAGGTTGAAGGAGTTTTCAAGCAACGAAGTGCTGCCGAGTTGAAGACCCACTTGCATCCCTTTTGGTTCACCTTCCCACATCCACCAATATCTTTTGCAAGGGAGGTTGTTGTGTGGCTTTTGGAAGCTTGAATCGGACCTAAATCCAACACATGGACACCTGAATCAACCAATTCAGCGACCCCCCCAATCCTAAGAGGTTTTGGGCCCATCCCTAGTGGATTGGCGCTGGAATCAAGTGCCAACAGTGGGAGGCCCACTTGGGCATCCCCGAACTTTTCTTAAGTTTTATTTCAAAAGCATTCTAGTTTATTTTCTCATGCTGCATATTGTGTTTTCTGTTTGGTGAATTCATAGCTGCAATTTCGTAACCTTTGATCAGATTCTAGTATGTTTTGTGTCGCTTTGTAGTTTCACTAACTTGCAGGAGGCGATATCAAATTCCTGAGGGTAGAGGCCAAATTGGGAGGATCCGACCATCTGGGTCGTCCCAAAATGGACCTAATTACATAACCCCTCTGTCTGTAGGTGTTTTGGAGACCTCGGGAGTCAAAATTGGAGCGTGTCAGTTCAGCTTCCCCAACATAGAAGAAATCGTCCCACCCAGGGACGATTTACAGTCAAAAATCGTCCTACCCAGGGACGATTTCCAGTTGAAAGCAGATTGGCCGACTGTCTCAGTGGCAATGGCCTATTGGTAACATTTTCTGTCTTCTGGCAAGTTTTTAGGCTGTTTAGAATCATTTTGTTTACTATTTTAGATAAATGTTTGCATGCATCTTTTGATGATTTTAGAAGAACGAACACTTTTCACTTGCAGCAGGTGCTACTGACATCTTGGTTATTTCTTTGTTCGTAGGAGAAACATCGGAGGTGAAGAACTCATCGACATCAACGACGACATCATCTTGGCCCACCCATTGCAATCGTGGGCACGCAGAAAGAGGAACATTGAGTGATTGTAATCAAATTATTTTAATGCTCCTAGCCCCCGAAAAGGGAGGAGACGTCATTGTAACAAAGATCAAGGGATATTAATGAAAGGGCTGTGTTTTCTCCATTTGCTTGTGTCTCTTCCAATGCATTTATTTTCCATTTCATGCACTTTACGTTTCTAGGACTTAAGCGCATTTGATTTTGGTTGCATCGCAATTAGTGTTTCCTTTGCCCTAAATCTCGTGCTTTCATGAGTATTTTGTTCATGTGCCTCAGGAAAAGCAATCTAAACTGGATCTAAAAGCACAAAAATACATCTTCATGGGATATGGTGAGAATGTAAAAGATTATAAGCTTTTGAATCCTTTAACCCATTGCATGGTATTTTATAGATATGTTGTTTTCAAGGATTTTAGAGCTTTTCCATATGAAGAATAGCCAAAGGAGAATACAAATACAATGCACTTTAAGATAAAGAATAAAAATTAGGAAGATGCACATGTGGAAGAATAGTTAGATGGATCTGAGGATGGAGAAGCAGAGGAGGGTTTAGAAAATTCAAAGAAATCAAATGATGTACATCAGGATCACACATAGGGAGAAGAATAATAGGAAAATCCCACTACTCCTACCTTAAGGAGATCCACAAGGTAACAAAAACTAGTTAAAAGGTATGACCCACTAGATTTCTGGTGTATATTTGCTTTGTTGAGTACTAAAAATAAAAGCTTTCTCTTCGAATAAAAATGAGTCTTGGATGTAGGTCATGCATGAGGAAATGATGGATTTGGATAATTGTGACATCTGGAATCTTGTTAGTTTTTCTAAAGTAAGAAATCCCATTGGATGCAAGCAGGTATTTAAGAAGAAATTTGGTGTAGACGATTTGTTAGAGCGGTACAAGACCAAAATTCTACATCATGAAATGAAAAAGTATATTATGGTTTACTTGAGTTAAACATTAAAAATAAAATTAGCACAAGGGATGAGGAAATACAATCTAAAAGTTCATATTCAAGAGATAAAGGTACAAAAGAAGATGTAAAGACAAATTTTAAAGAGTTCAATGTTAAATTATGTAAATCATATTCATTTTCATCATGTAGCATAAAATCATCTCCTTGCAACAAAAATAAAATCAATAAAAATATATGATTTATACTTTAGGGTTTCAATAATAATGCACATGGAAGATATAAATGGGAATTAAGATGTTCACGATAGCATAAGAAAGTGACCCAGGTTTTGTAGGTGAGTTGAAGAGGAGAGGCAAATCCTCCAAGGGAGGTCCCAGGTTTGAATCTCCACCCTCCCAAAAAGTTGAATTGGGTACCCAAAATCCAATTGATAATGTTGGTATGGGAAGGGTCGGGTGCGACTCCTTGGTGAATTTGATGGTGTAGAACCCCCTAGTCGTGGTCTCTCAGACCAAGGCAGCATCACAAGGTACTTTTCACTTTTTTTTTTTTTAAATAGCATAAGAGAGTAATTACTTAATGTTTTTAAGGTAGAAACACAAATATTTAGAATATAAGTCTTATTACTATCAATATATATAGAGAGAGGGAGAGATCCTTTTAGTAGATATTGTTTTAAATTTTTCTTAGAAAATGAGGTATAAATAGTATTAACATATTCTAGAGTCTAAAAATTCAAAATTATATCTAAATCTAAAATACAATTCAACAATATTAATAATAATACATTGATCCAACTGGTATACATGTATATATTTCTCCAGAGGACCTCTAAGTAAATAATATAAACTATCTCGCATAAATATAACCTAAAGTGGAAAATCATTGATATTGCATAAATATTCTAGTCCATGATAATATCCTATTCTAATTTATATATCACATCACAAAATTATCACCTACTATGTAAAGAGAACAATACTTGATATTGTCCTCATCATTTCTAAACTTTAGATGATAATTTATGATGAAGTAATTCATTATTAGTATCAAATGAAAGATAATAACTTAGTTTTGAGTTTATTAGTAATACTTAAAAACTACTCACTTTATACCTTATAGATTATATAGTATGAGTATGGAAATGGCGGAGCACTCCATAGTTGGTGTCCTAAAATATTATGCCAAATAATATCTATGAATGAGATCCATGTATCAATAATATTATAAAATAAATAAACACTAGCTTACACATTCAAAATAACCTTAAATGTGACTCATGTAGTCTTATGAAGATATTGATCCATTGAGCATTACAATTTTAATTTGGCCAAAGCATTGGTATGGTAGATGAAATTTATATATATATAACATGCTTATTTAAGGGAGCTAAGAAAAACAAATTAGAGTTATAAAGACTTGCAAGTGTGCAAAGTAACATGATAGTAATGGATTTAGTGATAAAAATGTTATTTTCCCTTTTGGTCTATTGGTAATCAAATATCCAATGTAGTTATAAGAAACTTTGATGATTAAAAGAGTTTTATGTATAAAACATCTTTATGTTAATATCTAGTCCACTATGATCTTGTCAAGGGTAGAATGAGGATCAAAACCCATGGATGAATAAACAATTTTTAGGTATAAAACATCATTATGTTAATATATAGTCCACTATGATCCTCTCACAATAATAATTTTGAAATACAAGACTATTGACACTTTTTTACTTACAAAAAATTATGAATATTATGGATCATATATTATGATCTCATTATCACATTCATTATTTTCTATTTATATCATCCATAGCATGTTTAATACACATAGGTGACTTATAATAGCAATAGGATGTAGAACATATGACATTTCCATGGAATAGTGGGATAGAAAATCAAAGAAAATATAAGAGATAATCAATCAAGTTAACTAACTCACCTTATTTAAATTGGATAATATTGACAAAATTTATAGTATTAAATACTACATACACTCCCTTATACCCAAAAAATCACTAATATGCTTAATTTGTTTCAATAATCAAGGCAACATAGTGGATAGTAAATTAATTTCTAGAAAACCTCCACTAGACAAAGCTCTATATATAGACAATATTCTAGGGGTAGAGAACGTAATATAGAAGCAAAAGTTAGAGTTTTTAATTTTTTATAGAGATAACCCCACTAGTTAGATATACCAAGAAGAAATAATATTTTGCACACTATTTATAAGCATTGTTTCATCATTGGTTTAAATGATGAAATAGTTATAAGGATTGATCCAATTGAGAAAATTGTTCTTTCCTAGTTTTGATATAGGTAAGGATATCACTACAGAATAATAATATGATTTTTGAGGGAAATCCTCTAAATTTTGGTTCATTAGACTTTGGCATGGCGACAGGGAATATGTTCATTTAATAGCCATGGTAAAAAATTCATAGCACCCTTCACATATTCCAAAGGTATTCTTGTGGTAATTTATCTATGTTATTAAGTGTTAAATAAATGATAAAGTGTGAATGCCTTAGATGGTGAATTCGTGTTAGGTTTTCCAATTTGTTATGAGAAAAATTGAAGTAAATTTTATCTTTCAAGGACACTACAACTCATAAAAATAAATGTCAAGTACACTAACTAGAATAATAAAATAAATAAAAATATAAACACCCATATAATAAATGGTGATATGGAATCATTCCTTTAGTCAAGAGCAACTGTAATGTAGGAGAAATCACCATTAGGTAACATCAAAGAAAAGTCATATTTGGAAACCTTAATGGGAAGTCATTATGCCTTAGCTAGAAGTATATATATTAAAGTCAAAGATAAGAGGAAGAGTGAATATATAAAAAATTCAATCCAAGGAATAAATGTTACACCAAAATATATTATTAATAATTGTATGATTGAGCAAGATAAAAATATTTTTAAAGGTAGAGGGTTCGTATATATGTTTCATGGATACTAGCTATGGTTTTTAGAGATTCAAAGTTAGATAAAGTGGCAATGGGTAATGAATTCAAATTACTTTTTAACTTTTCTTCCTAATTCCTAAATATTTTGTCATGATCATATATTCTTGTTCAAAAATTAAGGATAAAATAATCAAGGATGGATCATGCTTTAGGGTGAGATTCTGTTTATTTAATACCATGGAGTAAAACATTTTCTATCAAGACACAAACTATTAAAAAGTTTCTAGTGTGGGTTAGCCTTTCTAGAATTACATATCATCTCGACAATTAAAAATGTTCTAGTGTGGGTTAGGCTTTCTAGACTTACATATCATATCATAAATAAGGATTGTTTAGAGGGATATTCCTTTTATTTAAGACAATGGAGTAAAAATTTCTATCAAGATTAAAAAGGTTCTAGTGTGGGTTAATATTCCTAGACTTGCATATCATCTCATCAATAACAATATTTTGAAGAAAATTATAAATTCCCTAGGGTAATTCATTAAGGAGGGGCCAATTAATAAGGAATAAAATAATGCTATATATATATAATCTAAATACTAAAAGCATTCAATCATAATTGTTATCAGACTCAATACATAATACATGGTAAATTAAAAGTGATGAAAAAGAGAAGATAAATGTCATAATACAAAAATAAATATTAAGCAAGGAAATCACACTATAATAGAAGCTAATTAGATCAAGGATATCACACTCTAAATGAAGAGACAAATAAATCTAATCTTCAATATTATATGACAAAGGCCACCATAGTTCACTTAGATTAACCATTAGGAGAAACTAAGAATTATACAAGGGATGAGAAAGTGTAATGTGCAAGTTCATGTCTAGAAGAAATTAAATATGTAAAAAAAATGTGAAGAATATTTTTAATTTAATGATGATAAAAAAGTATTCCAAATAAATTACCTTATGTTTTTTCATGTAGCATATAATCCTATATTAGAAATTACAATGAAATGACACATTGGTTATCAATTGTATTTTAGGAATTAACAAGCATCACAATAAGGGAATACGTATTAAGAAAACCCATAAAGAAATATATGGATTTCAAGGCAACATAAGAAGGTAATTGCTATGGAGGATCATATTTGGAGTTTTGGACTTTGAGGGCAACATAGAAAATATGCTTTTGAGGATATTCCTTGCTCTTTGATTTTTTTTCGTAACATGACTAAACTATAGATTATAAACCCTATTACAAGTAGTGTGAAAATAGGAAGAGATTGATAAAGATGAAAGTGTTGGTGGAAATAAAATAAAGAGAGGAAGACCAGTGAAGCAAAAGTAAAGAGAAAAATAAACACAAACATATATTGATATGAAGAAACAAAAACATATATCACAAGCATTAATAAGAAGTGGGACTAAAACCATATATGATGATAAAAAATGATATCCTAAAATATTAATTGCATGAAAAAAGAACCCTAAAAAGACATATATTAGGAAATTTAGAAAACTTTATAGATAGCATATTTGTAGATATGAAAGGTGGGTAGCCAATGTTTTAACCTTCAATGATGTTGATTTTTGTCTTGCAAAAATTCTAATTTTAAGAAGCAATCATAAAAATGATATTTTATCTTTTAATAAAAACAAAAAGTAGTTTGAAAGATGATGAATATCATTGAAAGAAAAGTCAAGCTTAATTTGATAAAAGGGAAATTTGGATAGGTTTTAATTATCATGATAGGAATGTAAAGAGAAAAATATAATATTTTATTATTTTAATGGGAGTGCCCTCTATAGAATCCACACATAGCTCCAAGAAAAGGTCAACAAAAGAAACAATTTGATATTGATATCTTTAAAACTTATAAAATGAGGATTACCATCAATAAAGATAATTATAGGAAGATAGTGAGGAATATAGAGAACCCGTTACTAGATATTGATTTAGATATCTCTAGGAAATCCAACTATAAATAATTTTAACATGTTCTAGATCTCAAAACTTCTCAACTATATCTAAACTAAAAATACATCAATATCTATATATATAGTATTAAATTATTCCAATGGACCTAGATGTGCATATTAGTTTAGAGGGCCATTAAGTAAATATTGTAAATTATCTCCTATGTTAACATGTTCTAGATCTCAAAACTTCTCAACTATATCTAAACTAAAAATACATCAATATCTATATATATATAGTATTAAATTATTCCAATGGACCTAGATGTGCATATTAGTTTAGAGGGCCATTAAGTAAATATTGTAGATTATCTCCTATGTAAAGAATAACCTAAAATGAGAAATTAATGATATTTGATAAATATTCAAGTCAAGCATGATAATGTCATATTCTAACTTTTATATTCAATCATAAGATGATCACCATCTTTGTAGATAAAATAATTACTTGATATTGTCCTTATTATTGCTAAACTAAAGGTGGTAATTTATCACAAAATAGTTCCTTATCTCTCTCTTTTTGAATTGGTTATATGGGATTAAAACAAGCTCCACTTGTATTCCTCTTGTGTCAAGGTTTGAACTTGGACCTCCAAGATGAAAACCCAAAGATATACCACCACAATATCTATCATGAATGATAAAATAATTCATTCATAGTACCAAATAATAATATATTAATTTTTTCTTAAAGCTAGAGATGTCCAACATATTCATTAAAAAAATTTAGTTGTAAAATATTAACATCATTTATCCAACCAATAACAAGATTCTAAATAAAATTATTTATTTTGTCAAATTTATTTATTGTATCCTAAATTTATAATTTTTTATACATTATTTCTTGTAAAAAAGTAAAAGCTAGTGGCAACTAGATCAATATTTTAAGGATTTTGTAAGACATTTCCTGTTATTTAAGATTGGTTAAGACATAATCCAATATGCTTCCTTTTGCATACCAACATATGGTATTATGTATGAGTTAACAATAATATGAGATGCATGATACTATAAAAAAATAGGTTTAAAAAATGTTAAGAACCTTATTGGAAATAATACTATACTTATTTTTTATTCAATATAATTAAAATATCATCCTAGTATAATTTTAAGGATCATGCAAAAAAACATATTAATTAAAAAAATAAATATAAAAAATTAGAAAATCTACTTTTTAAATACTAAATAAAGGGTGCGAAGGGCTAGTATATGAAATCCGTTTGGGCTAGTAAATTGAATCTGTCTCCTCCGGGAGTGTTGAATATTAATACAGATGGATATTCACGGGGTAATTCGGGTAATACTGGTATTGGTGGTGTAGGGCAAGGACAGTAGTGGTACTGTCCGATTTTTTTCTCTTGCTTTAAGGGACATAATTCTAATAACTTCATGGAAGCCCTTGCGATTTTATATGCTTTAGAGCAAGGGTATGCTTTAGGTTGGCATCATATTGTTTGTGAATCTCATTCTCAGATTGTTAAAAATTTATTGAAGTCTGGGGATAGTCTTCATGATTATTTGTGAGTTGGATTGCTCGACAGCTCGACAAATTCTCAATATCTCTGCTCACTTGGAATTCATTTCTTTTGTGCATATTCCCCGAGAGTGGAATGGGGTAGCAGATTTGTTAGCTAAATGGGCTTCTAAATTTGAGGATGGTTGGAATGTTCAAAATTAGTCTCAACTTTCTTCTGATTACTCTCAATCTCTCCATTCTTTATTAAGAGCTGATATGTTTGAATAGCTTCTACATTTTTTTTTGCATCTTGGATGTTTTACTGAGTTAATAAATTTTTACCTTTTTTTTCAAAAAAAAAATTATTTGAATTTAAATATTAAATATATTAAATTTAATTTTAAATCATTAGTCTTAGAACATTAATTTATTTAAAACATGGGATAAAAATAAATCAAAGGTAACAATATTTTTTTTAACATTTAAATTTTTTAAATAAAGTGAATTTATAGTTATCATATTCAATCATTTATATTTGAATATTTTCAAAAACATAGTATTAAAGAATAAAGCTAAAAGAAACCATCTTAAACTTTTCAAAAAGTATAAATTTTGTAAACTATATCATAAATATTAAATTAATTTTAAATCTTGAATTTGAATGTTGTTTTGGGTGTCAGTTTCTCCAATGTTGGTCCTTGCTGCTTCATTAGATTTTCGGAATTTATAGAATCTAACTCAGTCTTTCTTGATATCTTATTGCTAGATCTAAGATTTGAGGGTGCCTTTCAAAACCTACTTGTAATATGTTTGAGAACCCTTTAAAAACCCTTTCTACTATCAATAAAAAATATAGTTTATAGAATAATATATTATGTATTAATAAATATTAATCTTAAATATTTATTAAAATTTTAAACTTACAAAATATGTCTAAATTAAAAAATTAAATTTATAGCAATCACCATACAAATAAAATAAAATAAAATTAACATGTTTGCATTAAAAAAATACCGTTCAAATTTTGATGACAAACCTAAATTCATTCATTTTATTCTAACAACTGATTCTTAGACAATTGTAAGTAACTTGAAAGTGTTCCTAGGGTGCCCACTTACAATTGTAAGTAACTTGAAAGTGTTCCTAGGGTGCCCACTTGTTGTAGGTGAGTTGGAGAGGAAAGGAGGTTCATGGTTGAAATCTCCACCTTACCAAACACACATTGAGTACCCAAAATCCAGTTGATAATGTTGGTGAGATGAAGTCCGGAAGGAACTCTCCGACTAAAACGACCTTACAAGAAAACTTTCACTAAATTATTTAAAAAAAAAAACATGTTCCTAAGGTATTTAAATCTCCTCTTAAATTGAAGTGGAAAAGATTATGCTTTTAATCGCCATCCCTACTCATAAAGCGTTGACTCAAACTCAGAGATGTGCAGTTTTCCTTGAAACTAAAGATTGGTTTTTAAAGCATTAAAAAAATTCAACTCGATGATCAAAACTAATGAACTTACTATATAAAGCCATACCAATATTTTCTCACCCTAAATAAACGTCGGTCCCGTCCTACCTATATTAAAATAACAGCTTGGTAAGAAGATTTTTTTAACGTGAGAGGCTGGAAATTATTATTATTGTGTTTTTCTTTTAAATCACCTAACGCGGAAGAGGCGTTGCCTTATGCCAGTGACTAAACATTCTCACAACCGAATACAAAACATTTTATTTTTATTTTTATTTTTTCGTATCTTACATCATCTACTGTATGTTTACTTGTATAATAAATAATATTTAGTTTAAAAGAAGTGATACTGCCGGCATCTCGACAAATATTTGGTAATATGAAATGACTATGAAATGGCCGATTTGACCTGTCCATGAAAGAACAAAATTTTATCATAAATAAACTTAAAAAAACATCGTAAAACAAGTTGTTCAAATTTCAGATCAAATTATTGGAGAGATTACCTGTAAAACAAGTTGTTCAAATTTCAGATCAAATTATTGGAGAGATTACTTGTAAAACTAAAACCTCCGCTACCTTAAAAAATTCTTTTCTGTTTGTTTGACATAACTTGAGAAAATTCCCGCGCATGAGAAACAACTGTAAAGAATCTGATATGCGAATGCTATTTGTCTTTCCTATATATATAACTCCTTTTTTCTTAATAGAGATTCCCCGTGACATGTGACAATTGAATGGTAAGGCGTATAGGTTGATCTATAATTTCTATTAACCAGTAAGAGCAATTCCCTCCCTCTACATGGTATAAAGTAATAATGATTTCATTTGAAAAATATATTATTCAAAGAAACATTTGACTTCCGCTATTGTTAATCAAAATTGGCAGGCGCCGATGTAAAGGGAGTTCCTTGGTCTGGAAGTAAGTCCGTTTGAGAAATATGTCATGAGATATGGACTTTTCCTAAATGTTTGTGTATCCCACACCCTCCCTTGCAAATGAGAATATCAATGGCTTATTTTATGAGATCTAAGATAGCCTTATAGTATTACTTCCCTAGTGATCTCGACATTACTGTAAATACTTCCTTATTTTTTTTTTGACATCTCAGCGGCCCTACCCCATAGAACCTGTCTTTAAGTATGCTTCCTATGAAAAGATCTGACCTTCTGTATATGCCTGGTATGAAACGTAGATCAAAGTATATATCTCAGAATGTTACTATGAAAAGATCTGAGCCTATCTCTATGCCTCTGGTGAAAAACAGATCTAGCCAAGGAGAGCCTACCCCATGCACATACCTGTGGTGAGAATATGATATGCCCCTATCTCTAAGAACTCCCTCTAAAGTGGTGACGACATCTCTTTACTTATTTTCCTTTCCATTGTTAAGTGGGCTCATGGGATACGAGCAGAGTATTTTACGGAACTTGTGAGGCACAAATTGGAAATTCTGGGAAGTTTGGCCTTATTATCGGTCACCCTCAGAGTTTTTTAAAGGCAAACAAGCATTATGGGGTTAGAATTAGTTGAAGTCGATCAATATCTATGGAAGGAGGCCGCATAGTGTCATGCAAGGTGAGGGATTGGCATAGGTAGTGATATCAAACAACATAGATTTTATTAATTAGGATGAAGTAATAAAGAGAATGCACTTGATACAATATATGATGAAAAAGTGGGGTTTTGAATGGTCTAGAACCTTTTATATTAGAGAAGGTAGAGAAAGAGAAAATAAAATAGATTTAATTAATTAGGACGAGAGTTCTCTTTCGTGCAATTATTATATATATATATATATATTTGATTAATGGTGAAAAAGTGGGGTTTTGAAGGATGTAGAACCTATTACATTAGAGGAGGTAGAGAAAGAGAAGGTCTATAAAAGCAGGTCAGCCTTCAAGGTCAAAAGAATAGAAACTAAACCCAAAAACCATTTAAGAGAACAAAACAAAAATATAATGTCATGATACAACATAGGCCAGCCCACCACCCAACAGGGTATAAAGGAGAATTTTGTTTGAACTTTCCTTTAGAGGAACTAAAGATCCTGCTCCATTTGTGCATAAGACTGTAAGGGCAAAAAATAAACCAAGATGCAGATAACAAAACCCCAATCCTAGAGAGCAAGGTTGAGGGTAATAAACCAAGCATATTCCTTGAGAATGGAAACCACCATGGAGCACAAGAATAAGTCCTCCAAAAAATACCCCTAGAGAGAGGATCACTAAAACACAAAGGATACCTCATCCAAGCAAAAAGTCAATACAAAGACATATTGGATATGTAGACCCAATGCTTCTAAAGCAACAATTCTCATTAACCATAGAAGGAAATTGTCTTTCAAAATTTTGAATTGGCCACTATCCACCTCCACATTAGTCATAACAACAACAACCTAGTTACCTTCCATATAAATATGCTCAATTTTAAATTTTAACATACCATCTACAATCTTTGAGGTGTCCTTAATAATATTTAGGATGAAACAAAGGTCAGTATTTCTAGGCTGTAAATCCTGATCGATGTTAAAGGAGTCATCTTGTACAATAAGTCTTCTAAATCCCATCTCAAAAACCTGATGAAAATTTCAAAAAATCTCCTTAGCTTTAGCTACGTGGTTGGTCTGAATACCATAATCTTATATGTAAGCCCAAATGACCTCCCCATTATCATTTCTAACAACACATCTTCCACCAGCCCTCTCAAAGTTACCTTTGGTAGCCCCATAAAAATTCAAAATGATCCAACCTTTATCTGGTTTATATCATCTAGTAGCCAATATTTTTTGAACAATGGATACATATGCAAAAAATCCTAGATTTAATTTCCAACTAGAAACAACCTCTTTCTCCACATCTTTCTCCCTACCATTTCTAGCAGTAAATATAACTAGGTTATTCTCAATAGCAACTTTAATCCTTATAAAGACAAAGGATTCATCCCTAGAAATATCCTTGAAAGTTCTTTTGTTCCTATCCCACCATATTTCCCATAAAAAATGAGGAAGAACTAGGTCCCACACCCTAGTGAGGTTGTGATTGATGGAGGATTTTCACTGAGTGAAAAATTTCTTGAAATTTCTAGGTTACATCAACTTGATAGAAAAATAATCTAGTAAATAATTGAGTATGTTATTTACAAAATCACAATGGATGAAAATGTGATCCACAAATTTAGCATCCTTAGAACACAAGAGACAAATATTGAAAAGATGGAAACCTTTCTTACATTAATTATCAATAATAAAAAAATTGTTTTGCAAATATAGTCATAAAAAATTATAATCTTGGGGATCAAATGAGGGTACCAAACCATTTTGACTAGAAAATATCCTCCCTTGGACAATGTTTGGGCCTCATATATAGTATTTATATAAAAATATCTTTAGGATAATGAGTCCATAGAAGGAATTCCCTATCATTATGTTCAAGAATAAAGTATTGTTGTAGCAACAAGTTCAAATTTTCCAAACTCTGAAATGTTTAAAGATCAATTGTATGTAAAATCAAATGCCTCCCAAATCCTTTTGCCATTAGTGATGACTATATAATCAATTACTTTTCCTCCATATTTCAATGACAAATGAGCCTTCAATTCATAAAACTCAAGTGTAATAAAGAGGGGTTCAAGAAGAATCCAAGTATTCTCCTTGAAGAACACATCCTTTTCATTCCCAATATACCATTGCATCCCATCCAGAACTAAACTTTTGACCCTTAGCAAATCATTATAAATCATAGAGCCCCTAGGAGGAGCACTTCTAAAAAAGGAATGTGATTTTATATATACTTACCTCTTATAATATCTTCCCATAGTTGATCCTCCTCAAGATATAATATCCAAGATATTTTAATATCCTGCTCAATAAGCTCAACTTTAAGGATATGTTTCTTATTCCTATGGTGGATGAATTACTAGACAAGCTACATGGGATTACGATTTTCTCCAAATTAGATCTTCACTTTGAGTACCATCAGATTAGGCTCAAGGATGAAGATATTTCCAAAACCACATTATGTATTTATGAGGTTCATTATGAATTGTTGGTAATGACATTTAGCTTGACCAATGCATATTCCACATTTCAAAATCTTATGAACAACATTTTTCATCCATTTCTTCATAAATTCATTCTAGTTTTCTTTGATTATATTTTGGTTTATAGTCTTCTTGGGAAGAGCACCTCTTGCATGTGGATCATATTTTACAACTTTTTGCACAACATCAACTTTATGCTAAGAATTCCAAGTTTTCTTTTGAATTGATGGAAGTGGAGTATTTGGGACACATTTTCATCAAAAATAGAGTTAAAGTTGATCCTAGGAATATTTAGATGGTTTGAGACTGACCGAAACCTCACACTATAAAAGGTCTTCATGGATGTTTGTGGCTTACATGCTATTACCAAAAATATATCTACAATTATTGAAAAATTATCACTCAAAAATCTATGTTAAAAAAATGATTCTTTTACTTGGACTGGTCCAGTTGAACATGCTTTCCTAGAGTTGAATCATGCTATAACAACCACTTCAATCATAAAAATGCCTAATTTTTCCAATCCTTTTATAATTGAAATTGATTCTTCAAGCAACTGTATTGGTGTGGTGTTGATGTAGGAAGGGTAACCCTTGGATTTCACTAGTAAAGCTCTTTTTAGTCATAATCTAGGCAAATAAGATTATGTTAAGGAATACTTTATATTTTACATGTGGTCACTCATTTGTGACCTTATCTCATTGGACATCATTTCTCCATTAAAAAATTCATCAAAATCTCAAATATTTCTTAGAGTAATGGGTTGTCACCCCTGAACAACAAAAGTGGATCTCTAAGCTCATGGGCTATGTTTATGATATTACTTATAAAAATGGTAAGGATAATATTATGGTGGATGCCCTCTCTCACCAATTTGAGGTTCAAAATATGTTATGTGTAATTTCTTCACCCATTCTCTAGTGGATAAATTATCATCATGAGGAGTTGCTTAAGGATTTAGGCTTCCAAAATTTTATTTCCTCCTTTCAAACAAAGCCTATCTCATATCCCAAATACACTTGGGATGGAAAAAATTTATGCTACCACTAGTACCTTGTTGTTTCGTACACATCTCCACTCTAGAATCTTCTCATGAAGGAATTGCATGCTTCCCCCAGTGCAAGCATTTCTAGATTCCTTAAAACATAGTAAAGGATTAAGCGTACCATATCTTGGAATGGTATGAAGAAGGACATACACATTTTTTGGTAGCATGTGACACCCATCAACAAATTAAAGGAAAAATGGTGTATTCTCCAAGAACTCTACAAATATTTCCTATTCCTGAACAGGTTGGGATAGATATTTTCATGGACATTATTGATGGGTTACCTAATTCCAGAGGTAAATCAATTATTTTTATGGTAGTGGATCATATTTATAAGTATGCTTATTTTTTCCTCTCCCATCCTTACATGACCTTCATAGTTTCCTAAATTTTCCTTAATTATATATTCCACCTTCATGGCATACTCACCTTCATTATGTTCGATCGTGACCCTACATTCACTAGTAATTTCCAGTAAGAATTATTTAAGTTGCATGGAAATTAGCTCAAAATGAGTTTAACTTACTAGCTATAGACGAATGGCTAGACTAATATTATCAACAAATATTTTAAGATCTACCTTCATTGCTTTTCCTTTGATCATTCTACACAATGGGTGAATTGATTTTCCTTGGCTGAGTGATGGTATAATACTTTCTATCATACAGTGATCAAGTTATCCCTTTTAAAGCAGTTTATGGATGACCTCCATTTATGCCCTCCTCCTACATTCTAGGTAGCTCCAAGTTCCAAGTAGTCGACACTACTATCAACCAACATGTCAAAGTTATCCATCAACTAAAGATGAATTTGGAAGCAACCTAGAACTAGATGCACCAATACGTTGTTCAACACCATTTTAACCATAGCGTTGATTTTTGTGATATGGTCTTCCTTCACTTACAACCATACAAACAATCATCCCTATAGCTTTGTAGGAGTCAAAAACTCACTGCCAAATACTATGGGCCCTACCAAGTTTTACGATGGATTGGTGTCATGGCCTACAAATTGGTCCTACCATTGACATCTAAACTCCACAACATTTTTCATGTATCCTCTCTCAAGTAGGTTGTCAGCAATCAAGTATAGGTTCAATTTTCCCTCCTAGAATTTATTGAAGAAGGTTCTATCTTGCTTGATCCAAAATAATTATTGAATCATAGGATATGTACTCTTTGTAATTGAGCCATTAAATTCATTTTTTAGGGGTGTGGTCAACAACCAGAAGATGGTACATGGGAGTCTCTCCATTTCCTCAACAATAGTTTCATTATATATAGCTTTGATGATAAAGCTTTTTGAAGGGGAAGAACATGTTAGGACCTCATCCTAACATTATTTTTATAATTCTTATTTGATTGTGTAATGACCCACGTCCAACATGGGTACCCCATTATAATATTATTTTGTAAGACTTTGTAATGGTATGTGGCAAGTAAGGTGCCTAGACAAGTGGATCCATTTTATGTAGTCGTTATCAAGAATGTAACTGATGTTTACTAGAAGATTCTAGCTCAAGTGGCATTTTGCATGTAATCCAACTCTTCAACTTAGGGTTAGGTTTGCATGGATATTTTCTTTGAAATACATGAAGCCATGTACAAATGTATGTTTACCAATTAATAAAATATTTAAGGAGGTTAACCCTTTGAAGAGGTCTATGATTCTCTGTTTGTTGTGAGAGTATTTAATTTTGCATTTACTTTTTGCATTGTAATATTGTGCTATTGCATGATTATTTGTTTAATTTCAGTATTTAGTATGAGAGAGATTATTTTTAATATTAGATTCCTAACAAATTTAGAATTTAATCTAATGGTGGGAAATGAATTTTATTACTAAGATAGTTCTTTTTAGAAATTTAACCTTATATTTTTAAGTTAAAATTAAAAAAATTACATAGCCTTATGTTTTAACAAGGTGTTTCACATCATAATTCTATGTTCTAATCCCCTAGGTAGATAGTTAAGGTTAAGGTTGATTTTATGATTTTTAAATAATTTGAGATGAAGTACAAATATATCTTCTAATTAAGGGATGAATTAATGGTTATCATTATTTTGAGGTGGATTGGGCATAGACCATTGATGTAATGGTTAATCATATGGTTTTACATGGATCAATGTGTAGTGCATAAAAAACTTGGATGTAATGGATAAAGTATCACTTGTGCATGGACTAAGCTAGAGTAGGTATAGACCTTGGATGGAGTATAAAATCATCCTCATAATCTTCATGAAAATTTATTAATGTTAGCATCAATACATAGTTGAATGTGATGAAGTCAAGTGGTAAAAGGTGTAAGTGTCAAGCTTTAATATAGGTAGGAATTAATTTAAATAATAGAGTAACTTTGGATTTTAATTAGTATTTGTTTAATGAGATAATTACAATGTTGCCAAGAGGAACTAACTACCAAGGAGATGTAGACACCAAAACAACACCAATCCGATTATGTGACTACAAACACTGATCGCATTGACACACACAGCCCCAAGGGCAGCCCCCAGAGGTTAAATAGTGGTCCTAACCACTCTCACAATAGTTTTGGAAGGTCAAAAATCATTTTGGCACCTTCAAGCACTTTGCTCAATATCTGTTCCACCCAGGGATGAATTAAAACTGGGATTCGCTCCTCCCAGGGATGAATTCATAATTCGCTCCAGGGTGGGGCGAATTGCAGGTTTGACGGGAAAAAAGTCAAATCTTGGCAAATGGCAGCTCGGATCCGCCACTTAACGCTTCCTTCATTGCATGGGAGTATAGGTGAGAATTTTTGAGTGTTAGAGGCTATTACAAGCGCAATCATGGAGTCCCTATTCATGGAGGAATCTTCCCTCCCCTGGAAGGGCATGGCTGCCAAGTGGCACCTCTGCATGCTCATCCCAAGAGACCTCCAGGTCTATAAATTGGTGGGTTTTCTCACCCCAAGATATAGAGATTAAGAGCAATTTGGAGCAATTAAGTGCTGCCCTTTTATTTTCCCATACATCCTTGTGCGATTTGTGCCTTTCACATTCATGATCTCTTTTGGAGAAGAGGTCATTGGGTGATCATTGGAAGGTCGAATCTTGAGCCCAAAACCTGAAATTTGGCCATAGAATACCACCCCAATTTTTTGACAACACCTTACAAGAGATTTTGGACCCATCCCAAGTGGATTGGGGCCGAAATCAGGTCCCAACGATGGGTGGCCTGCTCGGGCGCCCCCGCACTGCTACGAGTCTAATCGTCCCTTTTAGGAATGATTAGGAAGCTATGGCAGATTGTTATTTCTATTATATTTATCTTGTATTTCATCTTATGCTATTTAGGTAGTTTGCAATTTCAATTTCGTAATGTTTTGAGCAAATCTTATCATGTTCTATCACTTTTTGTCTTTGCTAACTTGTAGGTAGCATCATCAAATTCCTATTAATGGAGGCCAAATTGGGAAAATATGACCATATGGGTCTTCCCAAAATACCCCCAATTAGCTAACCCCAAGTTTGTAGGTATTTTGGAGCTCTATAGGTAGGACATTTGGGACAATACCTTTTCGATATTTTGTTGTAGGTAAATTCATCCCGCCCCAGAGCGAATTCAAATCGGTGAGGAATTTCTTGACTGTTCTTTTTGTAGTGCCCTCCTGGTGATTTCCTTATGCCCCTATCAAATTTTTAGAGCATTTGGATTCATTTTAGTTATAGTTTAATTCATTTTTCTCATTCACTGATCGTAGGCTTGGGGATTGCATGTTTTGTTTCATCCGTAGGTGCTACTAACTATTTATTGTTCCTTTGAATGTAGGATCAGAACATCGGAGGAGTAGAAAGGAATCAAAATTCATAGACACAAGCGGCGGTGACATTTTGGTCCGCCCATCTTACATGTGGGCACGCGGAAGAAGGATGGTTATCCATGGATGTGACCAAGAGACGAGTTTAACGCTCCTCACCCCTGAAAATGGAGGAGGCGAATTGTAACCGAATTGTGAAATACATAAATAAAATAAAAGGGCTGTTTGTTTCATTTGGGTTTCAATCAATCCATGTTTTTCTCCATTTCATGCATTTTTAATTCGTAGGGTTTAGCGTTAAGTTTAGTTTCGTTTTTGCATCGTACTTGGAATTTTTCCTTTTTTGTTTATGTATCCTCATGATTTTAGTGGCAATCACGGTGGGACCTTGTCCTCTATTTTTTATATCAGATATCTGATCCAAACTTGGTTGTTTTTTGCTTGCAGGTGTTGAGTTTCACACAATAATTGTTGTTCGTTCCATCAGGAGGCGGATACAGAGCTATAATTCGTCTTACCCAGGGACGAATGGGAATTTTCCCCACCCTGTGATGAATATAGTCCTATAATTCATTCCCCATTAGGATGAATTTTTGTCTGTGCAGTCTTCATGCAGAAACTCAGAACCGATAGATTTGGGCAGAGAAGAGGTAAGGATTCTGAACTTTTCTTGTCTATTTTTGTCTTTAGTTTTTCTGTTCTAGGGTACTTGCTTGCTTAGGGAAATTAGTTTTCCTTTACCGCTTGCTTTTTTCCATTTGGAAAAATAAAAAGAACCCCACACACCACGTGGCAACTTAAAAACCAAGGCACTGGTCGTAAAACCCCAGCCCTTGATCAAGACCAACGATGGATTTCATCACCACCTTGGCTTGAATTTTGCATCCATTACCCCGATCGCAACTATTGCTAGATGTAAATCTTGATGAAAGCTGACCGAGTGTATCTGGGGTGATTCCCAGTGCACGAGGATAAGTCTTCTATGGTAGGTGTCATAAACAGGGCGATTCCCCTTCCGTATCGCCTTCGTTCCACGTACCATCTGCTCTCATGTACCTATAGTTTCCCTCACATAATGGCGGGTATATAGAGAGGTTGGTATATCGGCCGAGAAATGGTATATCGAAGGGGCGACCAATTTTGGGAGCCATAAGAGCCATCATTTTGCATTTAAATGTTCTTTACAAAAACCTTCAAAACCAAAAAAAAAAAAACAAAAACAAAAATAAAAAACACACTAAACCAGGTCTAGGACACACTTTCAATATTTAAATGAGATAATCACTGCTTGTGTGTGTGTATGATCATTTCTATTTAGTGTAGCATAAAAATCATAAAAAGAGATAAAAATCTACATAGCTTGTAGGAAAGCACCACCATGGTGTACACACGTAGCCAAGCCCAATCAAGGGTGGAAGCTACGAAAAGTGTACAAGGGGGCACAAGTCGCCTCCACTATAGCCCTAAGGACTTAGTCATACCACCTTGGCGGCCTGACCCGCAAGAGAGTCTACATCATTCCATGTCAAGATGGAATTATAGGGACACCCCTTTGAGGGACACACCCGTTCATCATAGCCCCTTTCGGGAAGAGTCCTTACACGTGGCACTCAACATAGATAAAAATGCTCCCTTAGAAGCTCGATATGAGTGGCCAATGTGCGATGAAGCACTAGAGCGACATAGTTTCCATGAGGAGAGGCCACATGATGATGGCATCCCCCCTTTGCCCCCCATCACTGTTAGAACCAATAGACAAAATCTAGAGCGCAAGGCCCTTCAAGCAGGGTGAGCTAACTCTGCCCACCCCTTTCACACATATGAAAGGGAGCACAAGGAAGATGATTACATTCCTCAAGAGCAATATACAACATGGGAGCCATGCACTTCCACACTCGCTAGATACCATGATCACCCACTGAGGCCAGAGCCTCGGGTAAATGCCACCAACCTCGACAGAGGGAAGCGACCTATTGAGATCTCAAATCATCGTGATCGAGGTAAGTGCATAGGAGAGGCATCCAGGCCTCCTAGGCTCAGGATGGCAGAACAAATTGACCTGGAAGTCACCAAACATGCCGCTCGCCAAGCATAGATCATGCGGCTTGAGCAAGACCAGCAGTAGCTAGAGCATCTATATCGCCTTAGCAAAGAGTGCATTCGGTGCCAAGAAGATGAGCTGCTCCATAACCCAGTGCCTAAGAGGGTCCCAACCCCTCACACCCAAAGAGCGAAACCATATGAGAGGCATAATACCTTGGTGCGAGATAGGTCTCCATGACCTTACCAAGTGCTGCCTCCAAGACCTCCTAGACCTGAGCGGGAGGCCACTCCCTAGAACAATGATGGGTACCCTCCGCGAGGACCCACCCAGGGTCATAGGTCTCGTCCAGAGACTCCTCAGGAAGCTTACAAGGAGTATGAGCAAGAAGATGAGCGGTCCGAAATGCCCTACCTAGGTGGAGGAGTTGCCATCCGGACACCCCTTCAGAGGCCTCAAGTCTCCCACAACCCACAACGGGAGAAAACTAAAGAGGAAGAAATTAAATCCTCAGATGCATATAAAGCACTGCTAGAGCGTTTGGAGTCTGTGGAGACCAAAAATTCTGGGCCCCAAAAGCCCACTTTACGCCAGCTCCGTAGTCATCCTGTGCATCCGTCAGTGCCAGCACCTCCTTACCCTAAAAACTTTAAGCTACCTCAGTTGGCAACCTTTAGAGGTGAGGAATATGCTCAAGAGCATGTGACGAGATTCCTGAGCCAATGCTTCGGCATTCAGGACAATGATGCTTTGTTATTGAGAACATTTATAACCACATTCATAGGCCCTTCCTCAAATTGGTTTACTCAGTTACCAAAGCACAACATTAACAACTTAGATCAGTTAGTGGATGCGTTCCTCGAACGCTTCGCCTTCAATACCAAGAAGAAGGCATCACTGAGTGAATTATCTAGCCTCAAGAAGTATGAGGAGGAGACCATGGTGGCCTATGGGAATCGATGGAGGACATTACTTTTGAAGCTGCCCTACCTCCCTCCTATGTCTGACCTCACTCAGATGTTCTCCAAGAGTTGTTTGAGATCGATCTCTATGCTATTATAGCTGTAGTAATATGCCACCTTAGAAGAAGCTCTGGTGCAAGCCAGGATCATTGAAGAGATCAAAATATAGGATGGCGAGATAGCCAAACCTAAGAAAAAAGAGTGGACTAAAAACACTAAAGCTGGGACCACGCAACAAAAACCCGTTGCGGTTAACCAAGTTGCTATCAATGTCCCTAAGCCTACACAAGCAACACAACCTCAAAAGGCTAACTATCAGGCAGTGCCTCCTAACAACTATGACAGAGAAAATTAGAGGCAAGAACAGAGTTAGCAGCGTCACCCTAGGCGACAATACACACCCTACACAGAGTCCAGGGACTCCTTGTTTGATCGCTTGTTAGCGGCAAACTTGATCAACCTGCCAGAGGTTCAGACTATAGATCCCAATGTGCCCAAGCCTAAGGGGTATAGAGAGGACTTGTACTATAGGTTCCATAGGCGGTAGGGACATGACCTAAATGCTTGTTGGAAATTTAAGGGCTTGGTGCAAGACTTGATTGATAATAAGACACTAGCGGTGGATAATCCCATCGCACCAAGCAATCAACAAATGGAGGTCTTCAAAGACCCCTTGCCTGCTCATGCTTTGTAGGTAGAGACCCTACAAGTTAATGAGGTCACACAGAACTGCCCCATGCAGGGATATGTAGGGATGATCAGTATAGTGACTCAGAATAGGAGGTATCCGAGCACGAATGCTCCTACGACAGCGGCAGGAGAGGTGCCAACAACTTTGCAACCACAATAGCACCTTGCACAACCTCCTCTGCCTAAGCCGGTGGCCACACTTCGGACCAAACTAACTCAAATTTTGAGGACCACCTCGGCTAGGCTCTCCATATACGAGCTTATACAACAATCTACGCCCCATCGAGAAGCTCTAATGGATATTTTGAAAGCCATCAAGTTGTAGCCCCACGAGACAAATTCTTTCAACAACTTTGTGGGGCATGTAAAATGATGCACTAAGCCAGTCATCACATTTTGGGAAGACGAATTGAGATCAGTGACTGATGACATGGTAGATCCACCCCTGCACGTTATTGCGTGGGTCAATGGGATCCCATACAAGAGGGTGTTGATAGACACTGGCTCATCCAGCAACATCATCACAACTGTAGCTCTCAAACATCTAAAGTTGCCCGCATCTCACATCACAGCTTCCACCTACACTCTACGAGCATTCAATGATGCAATCTGCTCGACAGTCGACACAATAGTCCTACCAATCCAAGTGGTACAAAATACCATACCCACATTGTGCCACGTATTGGAAGGTGAGATGGCCTACAACATCTTGTTGGGCCGGCCATGGATCAGGGACATGAAGTGTGTCCCTTCGATAGCTCACCAATGTTTAAAGTATACATTTGAAGGGGAGGTGCATGTAGTCCCGGCGGACTTGGAACCCTTCAAGTATTGTAATGCGGTGCAGCTGATGCCGCAATCGACCCTACCATCAACACATTTGGATTTCCAGTTAAATCCATCTAAATAGGGTCCGATTTCGTAGGCATCCCCATTAACAAGTTCTTCAAAATCCCAGTCGGGTTCATCTTCATCGTCTGGTCCTCCACCAACGACACCATCTCTAGGGGCCAAACAGAAAGACAAAGGGAAGGAACCCCTAGAAGAGGCAAAACCTTTGGAAGAGACACTGCCATCAGTGTCAACTATCTCTACTGAGGAGATGCCTAGCCGAATGGAAGTCGAGGCTCCTAGTCCACCCGACATGGAGTGGACTCAAGGAGAACTTCCATTCCCTCCCCCTCAACCGCCAATGATCACCGTTGAAATGGCCAATACGGGCCTAGGGGAGTATCTGGTGCAGAATATTGTAGCAACACCCGCACTAGAATCCATGTAGGATGTGGGGAGACCTCGACTCCCCATTGGCACTATTGTTCCCCTAGGCTACCCGCCGAACCAGACAAACTTTGTGTATGGGGGCCTTGATCATGGCGTTGCACCATGCATGCAAGAGGATGAAGACGAAGAGCCTTTTGCTGAAAATGTCAACTATTTGTCTAACCCAGACTTTGCTCTGAGATACCTTGGCCAATGCAATTGGCACGGATATGGGTTAGGCCGATATGAGCAAGGGATACGTGTTCTTTGCCAACCAAGATACCAAATGCCATATGACAAGTTAGGAGTAGGGTTCAACCACCCCCTCCCCTTGGACATCTTGGTGGAGAACATGCAAGGCCTAGGGATAGGCAACAAGAGGGGATTGGCATCAGATCCATATGCCAACCCTAACACCACATATACATTGAGGGATTATCTCCCATTAATGGCAATCAACCTTGTTGGCTCTAGTAATCCCTTCCCTTCGCTCGAGAGAGGAGAAAGCTCGAGAGCTCATTTTCAAGGAGGGTCTAGACAATGTCAAGAAGGGTCCTCGGAGGACGAGCCGAAGTATGAACCAGTGTCGTATGACCCCTTCGAATCAGATAGCGATCACTCACAGGTGATCCCCATGGATGATTATCAAGAAAGCCTCTTGACAATGTTCCCCCTGGATGCTCCCATCGAGCAAGCGCCGCTCCAAGGAAATCAAGTCCCCCCGTAGATAGCGAAACAACCTAGGTGGGACCACATTAATTTGCTTGAGCAGGATGAGCCTGTCATACCTCAAACAGTTGTCAGAGCCAACGAGGGCTTTTGGATCTCCGATAGTGATTATGAAGACAAAATTGAGATGGCATATCTTAATCACATGCGACAGATGCAGCATCGGCACCCCTTGGAGATTAATGACATATTCAAACAATTAAACATAGTGCCAGGGCATGAGTGGTACGTAGACCCAGCGCGGTGGGACCAAGTGTTGGATCCACTACTCTGGGCATACGAAGCATACCTTCCACCCAGAGACCCTATAGTGACATCAGTGTCAAGGGTAGACCCTGTCTTCCTATCCACACATAGGGCCGATCCATTCGTGCCCGTCCCTCTAGAGCTAGATCCCGAGCATAGAGAGCATCCAGGATGTCCGAGTAACCACACCCATGGTAATGGAGACCAAAATCATTTCATCAACATGATCTCCATTGACTTAACCACCCCCATCCATAATCTGGTCGATCCGACACAGTCATTGTATCTAGACATAGATGCCATAGACTGGGATCGCGTCAATTCCCCTCCATCCCCATCCGAGTACTGGCCTTTCGATGAAATGCTCCATTTTACCCCTGGGCCGACTCAAGATATCTGCCATGTTGAAGAGGGACCCGAGGTTCCTAACGATGATCTAAACTCAGCAAATGATATCCACTTGATCCCAACTCCACATCAGTTGGAAGATGGATCCCACATGTCGGTCAAGGAGACGACTAACGTAGACATCGGCTCAGATCCAATGAATCCATAGATCATCAAGCTGGGGGTAATTTTATCCCCCAAAGAGCAAGCCAACTACATTGCCCTTCTCAAAGAGAAGAAGGAGGTTTTTGCATGGTCATACAAAGACATGCCAGGACTAGACCCACAGCTAGTCACGCATAATCTAACGCTTGATCCGATAGTCAAGCCAGTTAAGTAGAAACTATGCAAGATGCACCCAATAGTGGCCTTAATGGTCAAAGATGAATTGCAAAAGCTGTTGGATGCATAGTTTGTCATCTACGTGGATTATCCACCATGGCTGTCCAACATGGTGCTCGTCAAGAAGCCTGATGGGAGGATTCACATATGCACTGATTTTTGAGATCTAAACAAAGCGAGTCCTAAGGATGATTTTCCCTTGTCGAGCATCGACGCCTTGGTAGATGCTACAGTGGGTCACGAAATGCTTTCCCTCATGGATGGTTTCTCGGGATACAATCATATTTGTATCAGCCTCGAAGACCAGCTAAAAATGGTGTTCACAACACCTTGGGGGACATTTTGTTATAAGGTCATGCCTTTTGGCCTTAAAAATGTTGGCACCACCTACCAACGTGCCATGACATACATCTTCCATGATTACATGCACAAGACTTTGGAAGATTACATGGATGATTTGTTGGCCAAATCTCTTTTGTGCTCGGATCATCTCGATGATTTAAGCAAGATCCTCGATCACCTCATGGAGCATAGAGTCAGACTGAATCCCAAGAAGTGCATTTTTGGCATCACATCTGGAAAACTCTTGGGCTTCATAGTCTCAAAATGGGGCATCGAGGTGGACCCAAACAAAGTCAAGGCAATCCTTGAAATGCATCCCCCAACTACCATCAAGCAGCTCAGAAGCCTGTAGGGAAAGGTCACGTCGATCAAGCGCTTCATAGCACAACTATCTAACAAGTGTCGACCAATGAACAAGTTGTTGCACAAGGGGGTAGCATTTCACTAGGATGACGAGTGCCAGTCAACCTTCGATGACATTAAACAATACTTGGCTTCACCACCAGTATTGGCACCACCTAGACCAGGAGTGTCATTCTACTTATACATCTCAACTACGAGGTGGCACTGGGAGCCATGTTAGCCCAGAAGAACGAACTTCATAGAGAACAGGCTACTTACTATCTTAGCCGCACCCTAGTCAGCTATGAACTTAACTATGCATACGTTGAGAAACTCTGCTTGGTAGTGGTGTTTGCTACCAAAAAGTTGTGCCATTACATGTTGAGAAACAAGACGTATGTTGTGTCTAAGGAGAATCCATTGTGATACATGATGAGTTGTACTTATCATAGTAGTCACATGACAAAATGGATCATGTTGTTGACGGAATTTGACATAGAGTTTATTGGACAAAAATCCATAAAAGGTCAGGTCATAGCCGATCAACTAGCAAAGGCTCCTCTCGAAGATGACCAGCCTCTGACTATAGAACTACCCGATGATGGGGTCTTCCATGTCTCAGAATCACCGGATTCTGATGAGCCTGAGTCACGAGCCGACATAACCCTATTTTTTGATGGTTCTAAATGTGAGCAAGGTGGTGGCACGGGAATAGTATTCTTCACACCGTAGGGCGCTCCTATGCCCCTATCATTTAAATTAAATTTCCCATGCACCAACAACAATGCAGAGTATGAAGCCTTGCTCATAGGTCTTCAAACAACAATCACCATGAACATTAAATGATTGAATATCTTCGGTGATTCACTATTAATTGTCAACCAAGTCAAAGGGGTATTCCAATGCAAATGCCCAGTTCTGCAGGCCTACAAAGCCCTAGTGGATAAATTCTTGGCAAAGCTTGAATGGTACGACATCGAGGCACTCCCTCGGTCATCAAATCATTTTGCGGACACTATGGCCTCTTTGGGGTCGCTAATCCCGCAAGACATTTTTGGTGATATGACCACCATTCAAGTCAAAACACTATCGCAATCCACGATGGAGTGAGCAAGCTCTGATTTAATGCTAGGAATCCACTCGATCCAGATTGAGCCATCCATGGATAGGTTCTCTCGAATCCATGATCATCTGAAACATGCCAACTGGGGGTCCTTGTTCTCCCCTACTCCCCTTAATAGCAACACAACGCTATTCTTACAAGTTCTCTCCCGCTCAGCTTTTGCTAGGGATGAACTTCAAGAGGGACTGGCTATTCATACCATCGAGGCTTCTGATTAGTAGGATTGGTATTCCCCCATAAGGGACTACCTCAAGTTAGGTAACCTCCCACTTGGATTGACGCATGCCACAAAATGTGCATTCAAGTAGAAAGCGGCAAAGCATGTCTTGTTAGGAGACATTTTGTATCGTCGTAGCTATGAAGGGATCCTCCTTCGATGCTTGGACCAACAAGAGTCCACTTGGGCGATCGCCCAAGCGCATGATGGTACATGCAATGGCCACTTCAGCGGTATGGCCATCGCAAAGTGCATTCTTTGCATGGGCTATTATTGGCCATATTTAGAGCGAGATTGTTGCGCATATGTCAGGAAGTGCGTGAAGTGTCAACACCATGCTAATTTGACACACGTACCTTCCCAGGCCTTGTAGCCGATCCAATCGACTTGGCATTTTTCATAGTGGGGCCTAGATCTAATCGAAAAGATCTCCCCTACGTCGTCAGGTCATCACACGTTTATCATAACAGCCACAGAGTACTTCACCAAGTGGGTGGAAGCGGTTTCGCTAACCTCTACGACTGGACCCCGCATTGTGGAGTTCATTTTGCATAACATCATATGTCATTTTGGTATTCCATCCAAGATAATTTCGGATAATGGGACGTCATTCAAAAACAAAGATGTGCGTGCTTTGACCACAAAGTACAAAATTCAGCACAATTTTTTGACCCCCTATTATCCGTAGGCAAATGGGCAAGCAGAGGCATCAAACAAAATGCTAGTCACCATCCTCAAAAATACAGTCGCAGATAATCATAAGGATTGGCACATTCAGATCCCACTTGCCCTGTGGGCCTATCGCACTAGCATTCGGACACCCACTGGGGCAACTCCATTTTTGCTTGTGTATGGCTCCGAGGTTGTCATGCCTCTCGAGTTGGAAATTCCTTCCCTGCGCATATCAATGCAAGAGTTCATCGATGATGATACTGTGCGATAGGCCCGGTTAGACCAGCTTACGTTTCTTGATGAACGATGCGTTAATGCCCTCGAGCATTTACGTATCTACCAAGAGCGACTTAAGAAAGCATACAACATGAAAGTTCACTTGAGGGACTTTCAGGTCGGTGACTTGGTCTTGAAAGAAAACCAACAGAACTCTAGTCTGCCATCCCATTTAAGGGACAAATTCATGGCAAACTGGTTAGGTCCCTATGTAATTGATAGCAAAATAGGACCTGGAACATACCGGCTAGCCTCTCTTGATGGAATCAAGGAACTAGAACCCTTGAACATCGAGTCATTTGTGGCCATTCCATGTTTAGAAGAGCCATAGCCCAAACAAAATGCTCCAAGGATTTCCGTAATCACTTGGTCAATCCCCAAAATGCTCCAAGGATTTTCGTAATCGCTTGGTCAATCCCAAAAATGCTCCAAGGATTTTCGTAATCGCTTGGTCAATCCCCAAAATGCTCCAAGGATTTTCGTAATCGCTTGGTCAATCCCCAAAATGCTCCAAGGATTTTCGTAATCGCTTGGTCAACCCCAAAACGCTCCAAGGATTCCACCAATCGCTTGGTCAATCCCCAAAATGCTCCAAGGATTCCCACAATCGCTTGGTCAAAAACAAGAAAATTCAAAAACAATAACATCATCAAAAATAACAAAATTTGCATCTCATTTCCATGCATGCTCAAAATCGTCACAAAAATAAAGAGCTCTATTTTGCATATCATCTTCATATTCACACAAATCAATCCATCAAAAACACAAAAACATATAGTTGCATTACGCATCACACCCACACATTGCATATTTGTGGTCATAAAGGTCAAAGCACCATAGACTGTCATTACTTGGCAAAACCATCATCTTCTACATTTTTCCGCTTTATCAATAGCTCATCGCCTATAACCGCCATTCACGTTATTCTCCCACATCATAGTCAGTTGTTTTCTCATGTATCGAGAGTTTTCGTCATTCAGTCATCATTAGCTGTCTAGCCACATACTGTACCAAGTCAGACAGATTTTATGCAGGTAGAATTCTACTTGGATCACACCTTGTTACGTAGCATCCCGACACAAGTTAGAACACATAAAAAAAATCCCAAGTTGTGTGAACAAAAGATGAACCCTACAAAGCAATCCAGGTCACCATAAGTGAAATGGTTATCTTGCTCATCCCCCTGTGCGAATGACCCCAAGAATGCTGAGAGTTGGCAAAAGGACAAGCATCCTCCCTACCCAATTCCCCAAGAATCCCAAGTTCTCAAAAGTTGCAAAACATCAACAATTTGCAAACGTCAAAAATCCAAATTTTGACATCACAACCAAAGTGCATACATCAAAAAAAAAAAAGCACATAAAATAGTGATTCTCATCACTCCATATCCTAATCCCTTGCTCAAAAAAAATATATATATAATACAAAAATAAACAGTGATTTTTATCACTACAAAAGAGCAAGTATCCCAATACAATTGAAGAAAAGAAGGGAGTCGAACTTGAATCCCTGGAACTCTCAGCATTCCGATAGGTCATGAGGCAAACCTCAGTACCGGTTTGGTTGATAGCCTATCGATCACTGGTGGTAAACCTCCTGCATGACGATATATCTGTCACATTAACTTGTGTGCAGATCAATGTTTGCATGTGGATGAGCTAGCTTATGGTATCCTACGATAGCACCGCAGATTAATCTGACTAAATACAACAAAGGAGTTAGTGGAGCTAATCAGGTGATCCTCAGTATAGGTTTGGTTGACAACCTATCTGGCACTGGCGGTATCCTGACCAACACCACATAAATGAACTCAATTGCACACACAGGGATGTGAAATAACTTGGTCCAAGACAAGTCCGATTCATACCTTGGTCAAAAGTCTTGTATGATACAACTACAGTTTTGGCTAGATAGTTAAAACATCTGAGTCTCAGAAAACCTTAACATACATTCTCAACCAACTTGCTATCTTTCATCCTTGCATCGCCATCAGAAAATACCAAAAAAACATGTATACATAAAAAGCTATTTACCGTAGCCATCGCCTAGGACAAAAAGCCATAAAGTTCTACACAGTCTATGGTGCGACTACCAAACATCACAAATTCAATTCATCCATTCCATTTGCATATCATATAAATTAGAAACATTTGCACTCATCAACACATATGCATTCATCACTATAACTTAACATGCATACATCCATATTCATCAATCATCATGCATAAAATCAAATCATCACATGCGCATAAACAAAATAAAGTCATCTATATATATCATCAAAAATGCCCATAGGCTACAAAGAGTTGGTCCTCTGACCCCGCAACAAAATCCAAAATCTCAAAACCCCCAAGCCTAAGGTGTCGGCCACCATGATCACGCAGGATCGGTGCGACGAGAACTACCCCCCATGGTGTGGGTCCTATGGGACCCCTTAGGGCGGCTGTTGCTAGCCCCCGCATCATGCCTACTACCCCCTCCCTCATCCAGTCACCTACGACGAGACGATGCTAACTGCTCAGTATCACTGCCCCTCATCCGGCATGAAGACCCATCGCCCAAGGGCTCAGGTACCCGCCCATCGAGGTGGATGATCTCTCCCTCTGAATCCATCTAGTGCCGACACCACTCCACCTCCCACCGATGGTACATTATGACTACATCGTCATGCTGTGCCAGCTACACCCGTAGGAGATCCCTCTCCCATGCAACATCGGTATCCCCCTCCTGATGGCGGTGCACAACCCATGCGTTCTCCTACTCTGCTAACTAAGCCCGTAAGAAATCCCTCTCTTGTAGAGCCTCCCCCAGCTCCTCATCTCACCTTCGTAGTAGCTCCACCAATCATGCATTCTTAGCATGCACCCCTGACTTCGTGTCCTCTAAATCTCCCTGAGGCATGGGTGCCTCTGGAACAGTAGCCTGCTCTGGCTCCCACTGCTCCGGGACGTCCTGCATCTCCGGCTGGTCCAGAGCCCAAAAATCCATGCCCAAGTCATCCACCTCCACCATGTTTGCCTCCTCGAGCGGAGCTCCCCAATCATCTCCTGGTGCCTTAGCACCCTCCCCACTCACTGCTGCTGCCTCCGCACCTCCCAGTGGCCCCTCTCCTCGCCATCGTCGTAGAGTCCACCACTGATCGTACTCTACAATAGTCCCGACATCATCCATGTCTGGGACGTCGATCACCGCATCCAAATCCTTGCCCAATGGCATGATGACCGGCCGATCCAGAGTCCTCTCGTCCCCCCGACGTCGATAGACCACGGGCTCACCAGGAAACCCTTGGTGCACCCTAAACTATCGTGTCACCCGAATGTATGGGAAGAACTCCTGCTCGGTCCCATGTCGCCCAATCAGCCACCACTCCCTGCGTACCCATCGAAGCCACTCTCCAGCCTCAGGCTAGGCGGGACAGTCCCGATAGGGGTGCTATAACACCTCCCCCGGAGCAAGCCGAGTGAAGGCATCGGCATAGTGCCCTATAGCACCTGCCCACTGCCGACTCTGTCCCTGCTCCTTCGACTGCCGCCACAGAGCCGTGTAACCTATATCCTTATCTACCATCTCCACCCGTCATCCATGGTAACCCCCCTGGTCTCTCCACCATTATGTGCTACCAACCCTAGCTCTAAAAAAAATGGTTGTAGCTGATCCCATTCCACCTCTAATAGCAGACCTCATATAGCTCCCCATAAATTTGCACCAACAGTGTCTGTCCCCATCTCATGACCAAAGGCTCCTACATTGAACACTCCACCAGATGACAGACCACACCCAGCAGGTTCCATGTGAACCTCGCACCTGACGAGTCAGGTAGTAGCATGTTGGAAATGAGGCCCATAAGCAATGCGTGCCTCAATCCCAACACCCCCCTCTGAAACCACCATCGAACTAGAATCCCACCCATCTAGCAGTCAATCGCTACCATCTCCACTGGACCATCCACCCCCAACTCCTCCCCGTGCCCGAAGTAGCATGTTTGCATCGCTGTTTTCTGATCCCATGGTGTCGTCCTGATCAGCAGTCCATCTATTGAAATCCTAAGAATCAGACAGACATCCTCCAAAGTGACTGTCATATCCCCTATTGGGAGATGGAAATTATTAGTCTGGGGATCCCACAAGTTGATCAGGGCCATCAAGTAGGCCCGATCCCCAATCACTGGCTCCAGCCGAGTCACCTGCTTGAGCCCCAGGGTGTCAAGCCACTCCCAATCAGCCACAACTAGTGCCTCCTGCACTTCAGCAAAAACAGTTGGCATGTGATATCGGCTCTTCACAACCTGCAATAGACAACAAAATAAGCACATTAGAATCATGAAAAATAGTGTACAGATACAAACAACATAAACGCAAAACAAAATTTAATTTGTCAACCTAGGGTTTTATACTCTCAAAATTGATAAATTAACACAAACACAAAAAAACTCAAAAATAACAAAATTTAATTTGTCAACCCAGGGTTTTATACTCTCAAATTGATAAATTTGAACAAAAAAACTATAATACAAGAAAATAATAAAGAGGGAGTTCACTTACTGGTCTTGCTTCGGCTCTGCCGCTCGATCCGGTTCATGCACTCATGGTGGCAGAAAAATTTGGCAATGCTTCGAAAGCACGAGATTTCGGGCAAAGGAAACACTAAGTGCGATTGCATTCAAAATCAAGTACGCTTAAGTCCTAGAAATGTAAATTGCATGAAATGGAAAAGAAACACATTGGAAGAGACACAAGAAAATAGAGAAAACATAGCCCTTTCATTAATATCCCTTGATCTCTGTTACAATGACGTCTCCTCCCTTTTCAGGGGCTAGGAGCGCAAATAGAGTTTGATTACAATCACTGAATGATTCCTCTTTCCACGTGCCCACGATTGCAATGGGCGGGCCAAGATGATGCCGCCACTGATGTCGATGAGTTCACCTCTGCTGCTTCTTCTATGAACAAAGAAACAACCAAGATGTCAGTAGCACCTGCTGCAAATGAAAAGCGTTTGCTCTCTAAAACTAACGAAATATGCATGTAAATATTTGCCTGAAATAGTAATTACAGTGAGTCCAAATGGCTTCAAAACTTGACAGAAGATAAGAAAAGTTACCAGAAGGCCACTACCACTGAGACAGCTGGCCAATCTACCTTCAACTAGAATTCTTCCCTGGGCAGGATGAATTCTGACTGCAATCGTCCCTGGGTGGGACGAATTATTCTGTGTTGGGGAAACCGACCTGCTGCTGCTCCAATGTCGCATCCTGAGACCTACAAAACACCTGCAAACAGGGGGGTTATGTAATTGGGGCCATTTTGGGATGACCCAGATGGTCGGATTCCCCAAATTTGGCCTCCACCCTCGAGAATTTGACCTCGACACCTGCAAGTCAGCGAAACGACAAAGCAACACAAAACATACTATAATCTGACCAAAAGTTACAAAATTGCAGCTATGGATTAATCAAACCTAATAACACAAAATGCAATCTGAAAAGTAATCTAAAATGCTCAAAAACTAAAAATAGGACTTGGGATGTGCGGGGGTGCCCAAGTGGGCCTCCCACCTTTGGCACTTGATTTTGGAGCCAATCCACCAGGGATGGGCCCAAAACCTCTTAGGATTGGGGGGTCAGCAAATTGGTTGGTTCAGGTGTCCATGTGTTGGATTTGGGTCGGGTTCGAGCTTCCAAAGGCCACCCAAAAACCTCCCTTGCAAAAGAGATTGGTGGATGTGGGAAGGTGAACCAAAAGGGATGCAAGTGGGTCTTCAACTCGGCAGCACTTCGTTGCTTGAAAACTCCTTCTACCTATCTATTTTGGGTGAGAAAAGTCCCACCTTTTATAGACCCATGGGGTCTCTTTTGGGAGGGAAGCACAAATGCCATGTGTTGGCCATAGGCGCCATGTGGCAGTCTTGTATTCCCATGAGGGAGGGGAGTCCTCCATTGACTTGAGCTTTGATAAATGCCTTTTGTGACAGTCTTCTAACGACCCCTCTGTCCACCTACACATGCGTGCAAGGCAGGAGTCCTTAACCGATCGTTTCGGGCTGCCACTTGGCACCATTTGCCTTTTTTCCCGTTAGCTTAGAATTCATCCCACCCGGGGACGGATTCAGAATTCATCCCGGGGTGGGACGGATTCTATTTTGAATTCGTCCCCGGGTGAGACGAATATCGGGCAAAGTTTCCAAGTGTGCCAAATTGCTTCTTGACCTTACAAAATTGCTATGAAAGTGGTTAAGACCACTGTTTAACCTCTGAGGGCTGCCCTGGGGGCTGTGTTTGTCAAAGCAATCAGTGTTTGCAGTCACATAATAGGATTGGTGCTATTTTGGTGTCTACAGCTTCACTTCGCAGAATTGACCTCCTCCTCAAAGCTCCAAATCGCCAGAAAAAACAAGTGCAAATGAGCCCAAACCCTAGTTTTGGCCTTTAAATATGCTTTTTGAGCCTGTAATAATTTATCCCTAGGATGAGCGCTTCGGTTTGTCCCACCCTAGAATGAATTCTCAATAGGAATTTGTCCCACCCAAGGACGAATACAGAGCAAACATTTCACAAAACAACAAAAATGCACAAAAATGCACCAAAAAAATCAATAAAACTGTCCAATGAGAGTGCTTTTGCACTTGACATTTCGAGCATGCAAAATAGATGTCGGGGTCACAAATCCTCACTATCCTACTCCCTAAGAAGGCTACCATATCCGGACCACTCCACGGGAGGATGGATCTTCAATAATTTCATCCCCAAACGGCGTCGCCAAAAGGGTCAAAACCCACCCAAAAATAGCAATAGAGTTGCCAAACGAAGGCGACTTCACGCCTGACCTTATTGGAATCCAAAATAGACATTGGGGTTATAAATTGTCACCAACCTACTCCATAAGAAGGCCACCATGGTCGGACCGCTCCACGGGAAGATGGATTTTTGACAATTTTAGCTCCAAACGGCATAGCCAAAAGGGTTAACACCCACCAAAAACAGGTCTAAATGTCAGAAAACTGCACACACATTCAAAGATAAATCTCTAAAGGCACCCTTATCTAAGTCATCTTGGGTCAAGCAACTCGTCACTTTTCTCATGCAGGTCATTCCCTCATCGATTCATCGCTTGAGGGGGTAGTCACACTTAGTCACCAATCAAAAAATACACCCAATCATGGAAATGACATGCATTCGAAGAATCATTGGGAAAGACAAATCACGCTCCTTCTTGGGGTAGTAAACAAGAAATAATCACAAGTTGATCAATCACTTGGAATTCATGAACCATGAACTCAAGGTTCCCACAGACAAAAGGTTGTGCCCTTTGCCTATTCATGACTGATCAATGTCCAAGCTCAAGTAACACCTCACCGAAAAAGGTTAACACTTGAACTGAGTTCCTTCTCTCATCAGAAGCAAGGATTCAAGAATGCATGCCCTTTCCATACTTGGGGCATCAAAATTTGGTTAGGTCACTAAGAAACCCTAATTATTAGTGCTTTGGTTATCTATTTTTGCTCGATGCTGTGCCTTGCACAACGCATCCCAAAAAGGGGCATCTATAGACACAAAAATAGCACCAATCCGATTATGTGACTGCAAACACTGATCGCATTGACACACACAACCCCAATGGTAGCCCCCAAAGGTTAAACAGTGGTCCTAACCACTCTCATAGTAGTTTTGGAAGGTCAAAAATCATTTTGGCACCTTCAATAACTTTGCTCAATATCCATTCCACCCAGGGATGAATTCAAACTAGGATTCGCTCCTCCCAGGGACAAATTCATAATTAGCTCCAGGGTGGGGTTAATTGCAGGTTTGACAGGAAAAAATTCAAATCTTGGCAAATGGTAGCTCGGATCCACCACTTAACACTTCCTTCATTACATGGGAGTATAGGTGAGCGTTTTCGAGCATTAGAGGCTATTACAAGGGCAGTCATGGAGTCCCTATTCAGGGAGGAATCTTTCCTCCCCTGGAAGGGCATGGTTGCCAAGTGGCACCTCTGCATGCTCATCCCAAGAGACCTCTAGGTATATAAATTAGTGGGTTTTCTCACCCCAAGATATACAGAGTAAGAGCAATTTGGAGCAGCGAAGTGCTACCATTTTATTTCCCCATACATCCTTGTGCGATTTGTGCCTTTCACATCCTTGATCTATTTTGGAGAAGAGGTCATTGGGTGATCATTGGAAGGTCGAATATTGATCCCAAAACCTGACATTTGGCCATAGAATACCACCCCAATTTGCTAACAACACCTTACAAGAGATTTTGGACCCATCCCAAGTGGATTGGCACCGAAATCAGGTCCCAACAGTGGGCGGCTTTCCCGGGCGCACCCGCACTATCGCAAGTCTAATCGTCCCTTTTAGGAACGATTAGGAAGCTATGGCAGATTTTTCTTTCTGTTATATTTATCTTGTATTTCATCTTATGTTGTTTAGGTAGTTTGCAATTTTGATTTCATAATGTTTTGAGCAAATCTTATCATGTTCTATCACTTTTTGTCTTTGCTAACTTGCAGGTAGCATCATAAAATTCCTATTAATGGAGGCCAAATTGGGAAAATATGACCATCTCGATCTTCCAAAAATATCCCCAATTAGCTAACCCCAAGTTTGCAGGTCTTTTGGAGCTCTCTAGGCAGGACATTTGGGACAGTACCTTTTCGACGTTTTGTTGCAGGTAAATTCGTCCCGCCCCGGAGCGAATTCAAATTGGTGAGGAATTTCCCGACTATTCTTTTTGTAGTGCCCTCCTGGTGATGTCCCGATGCCCTTGTCAAATTTTTAGAGCATTTGGATTCATTTTAGTTATAGTTTAATTCATTTTTCTCATTCATTGATCGTAGGCTTGGGGATTGCATGTTTTGTTTCATCCACAGGTGCTATTAACTATTTCTTGTTCCTTTGAACACAATATCGAAACATCTAAGGAGTATCAAGGAATCAACATTCGTAGACACAAGCGGCGACAACATTTTGGTCTGCCCATATTACATGTGGGCACGTGGAAGAAGGATGGTTATCCATGGATGTGACCAAGAGACGAGTTTAACGCTCCTCGCCCCTGAAAAGGGAGGAGGCGAATTGTAACCGAATTGTGAAATACATCAATAAAATAAAAGGGCTGTTTGTTTCATTTGGGTTTCAATCAATCCATGTTTTTCTCCATTTCATGCATTTTTAATTCGTAGGGTTTAGCGTTAAGTTCAGTTTCGTTTTTGCATCGTACTTGGAATTTTTCCTTTTTTGTTTTTGTATCCTCGTTCTTTCAGGAGAAAATGTATCTTATGTATATCTTAATAAGAGTTGAAATGGATATTTTAAAATATTTATCATAGTTTATTATGATTAAATATGAACCTAGACAATGGAATCAACAAGTGTATTTTTATAATATTGCATATTGATGCCATTAAATGTTATGGCACTATACACATACCAAAATATTTTGAAGTAAAAATGACAAAAAAATAGATGGAAAGTTTTTTCCATGAGATAAACTTCAATATAAGGCAAGAAGATCATATCATGGTAGAATTTGGAAGAAATCAACTATTTTCCACTTCTAATGTAGGGTAACAAATTATCTTATACATCATTAAATGATAAAGTACATTATGGTTTACATGAGTTAAAAACATTAAAAAAAAAATTAGCACAAGAGATAAGGAAGTACAATCTACAAGTTCATATGCAAGAGATAAAAGTATAAAAAAAATGTAAAGATAAATTTTAAATTAGATCAAGTGAAAGATGTCAATTTTAAGTTATGTAAATCATCTTCATTTTCATCATGTAGCATAAAATCATCTCCTTGCAACAAAAATAAAATCAATAAAGATATATTATTTATATTTAATGGTTTTAATAATAATGCATATGGAAGATATAAATGGAAATTTAAGATGTTCACAATAGCATAAGAGAGTAATTACCATGGATGTTGATCCTTTTACTTAAGATTTTTTGAGGTGGAAACACAAATATTTAGAATATAAGTCTTATTACTATCTATCCATATATATATATATATATATATACAGAGAGAGAGAGAAATCCTTTAAGTAGATATTGGTTTAAGGTGTTCTTATAAACCTAGGTACAAATAGTATTAACATATTCTACAGTCTATAAATTCAAAATAATATCTAAATCCAAAATGCAATTCAACAATATTAATAATAATACGTTGATCCAACTGGTATACATGTAGATCTTTATCTAGAGGAACTCTAAGTGAAGAATGTAAATTATCTCTCATGTGAAGGATAACCTAAAGTGAAAAATCATTGATATTGCTTAAATATTCTAGTCCATGATAATATCATATTCTAATTTATATATCACAACACAAAATTATCACCTACTATATAAAGATAACAATACTTGATAATATCCTCATCATTTCTAAACTTTAGATGACAAGTGATGATGAAGTAATTAATTATTAGAATCAAATTAATAGATAATAATTTAGTCATAAAGCTAAATATGTGACATATGCATTAAACTTATGTAGTTGTAACTTATAGTATTTGAGTGTGTAGTTAACACTTACAAACTACTCATATTATACCTCACAGATCATATAGTGTTGAGCAAGGTGCAGCGAAAGCAGTGCAAAAGTATTGTAATTTTTGTCAACACAGACAGATTGATGTAGTTGATGCAGTTCAGAGGTCAGTCAGATCAAGTGCAGAAAATTTCAAGAAAAACAGAGGGGACCCAGATCTAGAAATTTGCAGAAAAACACAAGGAAGAAAACTATCGCGATATCGCGACATGTTTTCTGTCGCGATTTCGTGACAAAACCAAGGAGAGAGAAAATGCATGCAAAATTGTCACGATTTTGTGACATGGCTGAGGAGAGAGAAGGCGCAAGCAAAATTGTCATGATTTCGCGACAAAAAGGATGAGAGAGAGTGCATGAGAAAGTGTCACGATATCGCGACAGTTTCGAAATAAAAGCACTAAGGGCGCAAAGTGTCGCGACATCGCGACAAAAATGAGGAGAGAGAAAGTTCATAAAAATTGTCGCGATTTCATGACATGTTGGAGGCAAAGCAGCAAAGTGAAGAAAGCGTAGCGATTTCGCTACATGTTGCAATTTCACTGGCAAAAGCAAAGAAAAAGTGATAAGTCAAGAAGGTATAGAGATTTCGCTACAAGTCCGAAATACAAAATGCAAGAGTGTAGCGATTTCGCCACAGGTTCAAAATGCAAAGCAGCAAAGTGTAGTGATTTCGCTACAGGCTCAAAATGTAAGGTGGAGAAGTGTAGCAATTTCGTTATAGCTTCGAAATGCAAGGCAAAAAGTGTCGTGATTTCGCTACAGGTTCGAAATAAAAGGTGCAAAGGGGCAGCGACTTTGACACAAGTTTGAAAAGCAAGGGGCATAGGTGTAGCAATTTCGCTACAAGTGCAAAACTCAAAACACAATGGGGTAGGGATTTCTCTACAAGTCTTGAGATCAGCAAGTCAAAGCAAGAGGAAACACCAAGCCAACAAAGTTAGATTTTTGGAAACCGCAGCAAAGAAAAATGTTAAGTCAGAAAGGTGTAGCGATTTCGCTACAAGTACGGTTTTCACGGCTGCATGAAGAAAGAATTGTATGGAGGCCAGAAGCATCACAATTTCGCGACAAGTTGAAAGAAATGCCGTAGGATGCCGAAAGTGTCGCGATTTCGTGAAAACTTTGAAGATGACATAAGAAATAGCTGGAAGTGTCACGATTTCGTGACAAGTTGAAAGAAAAGCCGTAGGATGCCGGAAGTGTCACGATTTTGCGACAACTTTGAAGATGACGTCAGCAAAAGCGAAAAGTGTCGCGATATCGTGACATGTTTCATTTTCACAGGTGTGTGCCGAGCAAAGTAGAAGGAGGTAGAAAACGTCGCGATATCGCGACATGTAAGGTTTTCACGGGTGATGTAGAGAGAAGGTCCAGGAGGACGAAAACGTCGCGATATCATGACAGGTAACTATTTTTGGCAGGAAAAAGTCAAAAATACATGCAAAGTGACAAGTGTCGAATAAGCATGCAGCCAGTTACAGTAAATTTAACTTGGGTTAGATCTGCAGTTCCAAGTGACAGGTGTTGGCAAAAGATTAGAGAATACACTGCAAGAGTCGACTGGAGTTTCAAGTGAAAGTTTCAAGACATCGCTTTTAAGAAAAAGAACGGCTGTTGCAGGGCCGTAATGCAGTTGGCAGGAAAAGGTGGCAGCTTCACAGGGAAGCTATGGAACATAGCATTAAAAATAGAACAGCTGGACGGTTGTATCGAGAACTGATTACAGAGGCGTTTAGTTGCGTATATCAAAAGTTTCAGTTGAACGTAGAAGATAAAGGACACATAGTTTTCAACAGAGAAGAAAGAAGAACATCAGAGATCCGAGATACGCAGAAAGGCTGTCAGTATACCTGTCAGAATGTGTAGAGAAAGAGGCTATCAGAATGAGTCAGAAAGAAAGCGGCTAAAAGGCAGAACTTGTCAGAAAATATTTGACACGTTGATTACAGTCGAGAATGCATGAGAAATTGGAGGGAAACTTTGAGTCGTTTCTAATTGAACCGTTCGAGAAAAAAATATAAGAGGACTTGAATAAGCACAGTAAGAAGTGACTGCAACCGTGCTATATAGTGAATATCAAAAGGTGCAATAGTGTAAGAGTGTTGCATGAAAAACAGATATAGAACAAAAACCAGCAATATTATTTTGAAAATTTAAGAGAGAGGTTTTTGATTGAGAAGAAGATATTGAGTCTTTAACAAGTCTCTCTATGCTTCTGTGAGTTAAAAATTGCATGAGCCATAGACCAGTGAGGGTCTTGTAAAAGTGAAGGCATTTTGATGTCAATATATTTTGCAAAATAGAAATTCAAGTGGGTGCTTGAAAAAGGGGTTGGTGCTCCTATCTGTTGCAGCAGATAAGTCAGGGGTTGGTGCTCCTTCCAGTGGGTGCTGGTAAAATCAATTGTAAATATTGAATCCTTGCAAAGACTAGATTTGGATTGGAGTCCAAACAGTCATTATTTGAGGAGTAGCCACATTGGTGAACCTCATTAAATCTTGTGTTGTGTGATGTTCATGTGTGATTCTTGCTTTATTTGTTTTAAGCTTGCATTTTAGTTTTAAAAGTTGCAGAATCCAGTTTTTAAATAGTCACACTGATTCACCCCCCCCCTCTCAGTGTCATTGTGAGAATATCAATTGGTATCAGATCCAGGCACCTGTACAAGCTTAATCAGCTAAGGTGATCTTGGAAGACACACGATGACCGATGATGAGAACATTGAAGCCTATCTGCTGAGAGTAAATGGAATCATCAATGCAATAAGAGGACTCGGGGAATAAATGGAAGATGTAGTTGTTGTAAAGAAGGTACTAAGAACCCTCAATAAAAGGTTTGATGCAAAGGTTTCTGCCATAGAAGAAGAAAAATATTTAAATTTTTTTAGTATGGATGAAATGCATGGTTCTCTAACAGCATATGAAATGAGGATTGGTCAAACTAAGCCCTCAGATAGAGAAGCAGCTTTCCAAGCACAGAAAAATATAAAATCTAAACAGGAATCTGAAGAAGAAGAATCTGCAGATGAGACTGAAGCAAACTTTGTTTGGAAGTTAGTAAAGGGAAAAGGAAAGTACAAAGGTAAGCTACCGTTCAAGTGCTTTAACTGTGGAGGCATCGGGCACTTTGCAAGCAAAATGCCCAATGAATGAGAAAAATAGAAGTGATGAAGGGACACACCAAGAAAGAAATGTCTGGAAAAAGAAACCACATTTTAGAAAAAGGAACTTCAAGAAGAAAAGTTTCATTTCCAATAATATTGACTCTTCTGAAGATAGTTCCAGTGAAGACTCAGAAGAAGAAACTGGTGAAGCCTTGTTCATGGCTGTTGAAGAACAAAGAACAGAAGAAACCCAAGAATGTGAAGAAAAATTAGACGAGGCTGAGGTAGATCTGGAAGGTGAGCTGGTTTCTGCACTTGAAGAGTTAAGTGTAGAAAGGAAAATAAATAAAAAGATGGCAAGAAAATTTGAGGATGCCAGCAATTTAATAATCAGTTTGAAAGTACAAACTGAAGAACATAAGAAAAGGACTAAAGATTTTGAAGCTCATCTAACCATGAAAATAAATGAGTGCAATAAACTAGAAGAAGACATAGTTGGATTAAGGCTACAACTAGAAGAGATGAATCGAAAACTAAGTTGTCATCATAAATTTGAAGACAGTTCTGCGAAGCTGAATAAAATGTTGAATAATCAAAGGCCTACGAGTATCAAATTTGGCTTAGGCTTTGATGAAGGAGAATCCTCAAAAGACTCAAAGGCAGTAACTGTAGAACCAACAAAGAATAAAGACAAGATCAGGGTTGATCAAGATAAACCATATCATGCAAAAGAGATCAACAAGTCCAAGCTCGAAAGGAGTGCTGCAAATGATGGATTCACCAAAGTCTCATATCAAATAAGAAGAAGACCCATGGCTCCCACTTCCACATGGAAATAACCATTTCCTAGGTACACTCGTTCCTTTTTTGGTTATTGTTTTAAGTGCAATGCATATGGTCATAAAATCTCAAGTTGTAGATATAATGTAGAACAAAGAAATTTTAGTAGTAGAAATATTTTTTCTCCTTTGATAGATTATGCTGTAGAATGTTATAACTGTCATAACTTCGGCCATATTGCAAGAAATTGTCGTAGCTCATTTGCAGGAAATAAATACCAGGAAATAAAATATCACTCAATTGGATCAAAACAGTATAGAAAATTTCCCAAAAAACTGTCACAAGCCAATGAAAGGGAGAAGGTAAAACAAGTGACCAGATCTGTTGTTAAATCTCAGTGGAAAGAAAAGGAACAACCAAATAAAGACAAGGAATCTCTAATTGTTCAAACAGCCTTCAAAGCCCGGAATAAATCTGCACCTTGGATTCTCGGACGCGTGGATGCTCCAGTCATATGACAGGAGACAAACAGAAGTTTGACAAGCTACAGACATATAAAGGTGGTTCTGTAAAATTCGAAAACAATGATGGAGCAAAAATAGTGGGTAAAGGATCTGTTAAGTTAAGTGACGGTAAAATCAACTCTAAGGAAGTTCTTTTTGTGGTAGGACTAAAGCACAACTTACTGAGTGTAAGTCGATTTGTGACAGAGGTCATGAAGTAATTTTCAAGAAGGAGGGTCGTGAAGTAAGGAAGACAAGAAATGGAAAGTTAATAGCCACTGGACTGAGAACTTCTAGAAATTTGTATACTCTCTCAGAGACTTCAGATGGAGCTTGCTTGGTTGGACAGGAAGAAGAAAATTGGCTGTGGCATAAAAGACTCGGTCACATAACCTTTGATAATTTGGTAAAAATTAGCTCGAAAAGAGCAGTAAGAGACATACCCACTATTGTTAAACCATCAAACATCATTTGTGAGTCATGCCAAAAGGGGAAGCAAACCAGATCTACTTTCAAAGCAAAAAAATATTTCACTAGCAAGCCATTAGAACTAATTCACACTGATTTGTGTGGACCCATGAGGACAGAAAGCATAAATGGATACAAATATTTTATGTCGTGTATAGATGATTTTTCCAGAATGACATGGGTACTCTTTTTGAAACAGAAATCAGAAGCCTTTGAGATGTTTAAAACTTTCAAAAATCTTGTTGAGAATCAATCTAGAAAAAGAATTAAATGCTTGAGATCTGATAGAGGAGGAGAGTTTATTTCAAATGAGTTTGCTGAATTCTGTGAAAAACATGGAATAAGAAGACAATTTTCAGCAGCAAGAACACCTCAGTAGAATGGAGTAGTTGAAAGAAAGAATAGAACTGTACAAGAAATGGCAAGGACCATGTTAACAGAGAGCAAAATTGCTGACAGGTTCTGGAAAGAGGCAGTTCATACTACAGTCTATATTCAGAATAGGTGTATGTTAAGGCCGCATGAAAGCAAAACACCTTATGAACTGTGGTTTGGCAAAAGGGCTATAGCAAAATACTTCAAAGTGTTCGGCAGCAAGTTTTACATTAAACGAACTGAAGACAATCTTGGCAAATTCGAAGATAGAGCTGATGAAGGTATCTTTCTTGGTTACTCAACAAAAAGTAAAGCTTACACATGCTACAACAAAAGACTAAAGAAAATTGTGGAGAGTGCGGATGTGAAGGTTGATGAAGGCAGGAAACAAGAAATCGGCAATAATGAAAACTACCCAACCTATGAAGAATTTATTGAAGAAGATGAAGATCAAGAAAAGGAAGAGAGACAAAAATCAGATTCAGATGATTTGGAAAGAGAAGAAAACAGGAAATTCAGAACAGCAATTGCGAGTAAAAATCATCCCAAAGAGCAGATTATTGGGGACCCTACAGTTGGCATTTAGACAAGAAGAAGGGTAGTAAATAACTATTCTCTGTTATCCAGTATTGAGCCCAAGAATATTATTGAAGCAAGAACAGATGAAAGCTGGATGGAATCAGTAAATGAAGAACTAGATCAAATTGAGAAAAACAAAACCTGGGAATTAGTACCAAGGCCTGAAAATAAAAACATAATTGGTACTAAATGGATATTTAGAAACAAACTGAATGAAGATGGATAGGTTGTAAGGAATAAAGCAAGATTAGTCTGTAAGGGATATGCCCAAGTTGAGGGGATTTATTTTGAAGAGACTTTTGCACCTGTGGCCAGACTTGAAGCAATAAGAATGTTTTTGGCTTTAGCTGTTCATAAGAATTTCAAGGTTTATCAGATGGATGTAAAATCAGCATTTCTGAATGGAAATCTTGAAGAAGTATATATTGAACAACCTAATGGTTTTCAACTTTGTGATAATCCTAACTTTGTTTGCAAGCTGAAGAAAGCATTGTATGGCTTGAAACAAGCACCTAGAGCTTGGTATGCAAGATTGGATAGCTATCTCACTAAGCAAGGATTCAAGAAAGGTATGCTGGACAACAATTTATATGTGAAAACTGAAAATGGCAATTTCATTGTTCTTGTTGTTTATGTAGATGATATAATTTTTGGGAGAAACAATGATGAATCATGCAAAGACATAGCAAACAAAATGCAGAAAGAGTTTGAAATGTCTATGATAGGTGAACTTTCATATTTCTTTGGATTGCAAGTTAATCAAACCGAAAAAGGGATTTTTATTTCTCAAATTAAATATGTGAAAGAAATGCTGAAAAAGTTCACTATGGAAGATAGTAAGCCAGTGAGCACCCCCATGACAACAAGCTACAAGTTGAGCAAGGATGATAAATCTCCAAATTTTGATCAAACAATGTACAGATCAATGATTGGGAGCTTGCTGTATTTGACAGCAACCAGATCGGATATCTTACAAGCTGTTTGCATGGTTGCAAGATTTCAGGCTAGTCCAAAAGAGACTCATGTAACAACTGTGAAAAGGATCTTTAGGTACCTCAAGGGTACTATGGAGTATGGGCTGTGGTATCCAAAAGGAAAGGACTTCACTCTCTTTGCATATTCCGATGCAGATTGGGCAGGATGCATTGATGACGAGAAAAAGTACAAGTGGAGGAGCATTTTTTCTTGGAGATAAATTGGTAGCATGGCACAGTAAGAAGCAAAAATCAGTCTCTCTATCCACAGTCGAGGCAGAATACATTGCAGCAAAAACATGCTGCACACAAATACTATGGATGAGACAAACATTGAAAGATCTAGGTATTCACTTCAATGAGCCCATTTCAGTCAAATGTGACAACACTAGTGCAATCAACATTTCAAAGAATCCGGTAATGCATTCCCGCACCAAACATATTGCAATCCAAGTATCACTTCTTGAAGGATAAGGTTGCAGAAGGAGAGGTCATATTGGAATTTGTTCCCACTACAGAGCAAGTAGCAGACATATTCACCAAACCTTTACCAAAGGAAGTTTTTGAATACCTTCAGAAGAAGTTGGGAGTAGTCACACTTCCCAAGAACTGACTAGCTATGGGAAATACATTCTCAGGGGGGAGCATTCAAGTTATTTATGCCTGAGAATGTTGTGCATAGACTCAGGGGGAGTCTGCAGCAGCCCTTTGGCATTATTGGCAAAGGGGGAGAAGAATTTGAGCAAGGTTACAGTGTGTTGCCAACAATTCCAAAGGGGGAGATTGTTGAGCAAGGTGCAGCGAAAGCAGTGCAAAAGTATTGTAATTGTTGACAAAACAGATAGATTGATGCAGTTGATGCAGTTCATAGGTCAGTCAGATCAAGTGCAAAAAATTTCAAGAAAAACAGAGGGGACCCAGATCTAGAAATTTGTAGAAAAACACAAGGAAGAAAACTGTCAAGATATCGTGACATGTTTTCTGTCGTGATTTCGTGACAAAACCGAGGAGAGAGAAAATGCATGCAAAATTGTCGCGATTTCATGACATGGCTGAGGAGAGAGAAGGCACAAGCAAAATTGTCACGATTTCGTGACAAAAAGGATGAGAAAGAAAGTGCATGAGAAAGTGTCGCGATATCGTGACAGTTTCGGAAGAAAAGCACTAAGGCGCAAAGTGTCGCGACATTGTGACAAAAATGAGGAGAGAGAAAGTTCATAAAACTGTCACGATTTCGTGACATGTTGGAGGCAAAGCAGCAAAGTGAAGAAAGCGTAGCGATTTCGCTACATGTTGTAATTTCGCTGGCCAAAGCAAAGAAAAAGTGATAAGTCAAGAAGGTGTAGCGATTTCGCTACAAGTTCAAAATACAAAATGCAAGAGTGTAGCAATTTCGCCATAGATTCAAAATGCAAGGCAACAAAGTGTAGCGATTTCGCTACAGGCTCAAAATGTAAGGCAGAGAAGTGTAGCGATTTTGTTACAGCTTCGAAATGCAAGGCAAAAAGTGTAGCGATTTCGCTACAGGTTCGAAATAAAAGGTGCAAAGGGGCAGCGACTTTGACACAAGTTTGAAAAGCAAGGGGCATAGGTGTAGCGATTTCGCTACAAGTGCAAAACTCAAAACACAATGGGGTAGCGATTTCGCTACAAGTCTTGAGATCAACAAGTCGAAGCAAGAGGAAACACCAAACCAACAAAGTTAGATTTTCGGAAACCGTAGCAAAGAAAAATGTTAAGTCAGAAAGGTGTAGCGATTTCGCTACAAGTAAGGTTTTCACGGCTGCATGAATAAAGAATTGTACGGAGGCCAGAAGCATCGCAATTTTGCGACAAGTTGAAAGAAAAGCCGCAGGATGCTGGAAGTGTTGTGATTTCGCGACAACTTTGAAGATGACGTAAGCAATAGCTGGAAGTGTCACGATTTTGTGACAATTTGAAAGAAAAGCCGCAGGATGCCGGAAGTGTCACGATTTTGCGACAACTTTGAAGATGATGTCAGCAAAAGCAAAAAGTGTCGTGATATCATGACATGTTTCATTTTTGCGGGTGTGTGCCGAGCAAAGTAGGAGGCAGAAAACGTCGCGATATCACGACATGTAAGGTTTTCACGGGTGATGTAGAGAGAAGGTCTAGGAGGTCGAAAACGTCGTGATATCATGACAGGTAACTATTTTTAGCAGGAAAAATTCAAAAATACATGCAAAGTGACAAGTGTCGAATAAGCATGCAACCGATTCTGATGAAAGTTAACTTGGGTCAGATCTGCAGTTCCAAGTGACAGGTGTTGGCAAAATATTAGAGAATACACTGCAAGAGTCGACTGGAGTTTCAAGACAGTGCTTTTAAGAAAAAGAACGGTTGTTGCAGGGTCGTAATGCAGTTGGCAGGAAAAGGTGGCAGCTTCACAGGGAATCTACGGAAAATAGCATTAAAAATAGAACAGCTGGATGGTTGTATCGAGAACTGATTATAGAGGCGTTGTTTAGTTGCGTATATCAAAAGTTTCAGTTGAACGTAGAAGATAAAGGACACACAGTTTTCAACGAGAGAAGAAAGAAGAACATCAGAGAGCCGAGATACGCAGAAAGGCTGTCAGGATACTCGTCAGAATGTGCAGAGAAAGAGGCTTTCAGAATGTCAGAATGAGTCATAAAGAAAGCGGCTAAAAGGCAGAACTTGTCAGAAAGGATTTGACACGTTGATTACAGTCGAGAATGCATGAGAAATTGGAGGGAAACTTTGAGTCATTTCTAATTGAACCGTTCGAGAAAAACATATAAGAGGACTTGAATAAGCGCAGTAAGAAGTGACTGCAACTGTGCTATATAGTGAATATCAAAAGGTGCAATAGTGTAAGACTGCTGCATGAAAAACAGATATAGAACAAAAACCAGCAATATTATTTTGAAAATTTAAGAGAGAGGTTTTTGATTGAGAAGAAGATATTGAGTCTTTAACAAGTCTCTCTATGCTTCTGTGAGTTAAAAATTGCATGAGCCATAGACCAGTGAGGGTCTTGTAAAAGTGAAGGCATTTTGATGTCAATATATTTTGCAAAATAGAAATTCAAGTGGGTGCTTGAAAAAGGGGTTGGTGCTCCTATCTGTTGCAGCAGATAAATCAGGGGTTGGTGCTCCTTCCAGTGGGTGCTGGTAAAATCAATTGTAAAGATTGAATCCTTGCAAATACTGGATTTGGATTGGAGTCCAAACAGTCATTATTTGAGGAGTAGCCACATTGGTGAACCTCGTTAAATCCTGTGTTGTGTGATGTTCATGTATGATTCTTGCTTTATTTGTTTTAAGCTTGCATTTTAGTTTTAAAAGTTGCGGAATCCAGTTTTTAAATAGTCACACTGATTCACCCCCCCTCTCAGTGTCATTGTGAGAATATCATATAGTATGACTATGGTAATGGTGGAACACTCCATAGTTGATGTCCTAAAATATTATTCCAAATAATATCTATGAATGAGGTCCATGTATCAATGAGCTTATAAAATAAATAAACACTAGCTTACACATTCAAAATAACCTTAAATGTGACTCATGTAGTCATACTAATATATTGATCCATTGAGCATTACAATTTTAATTCGGCCAAAGCATTGGTATGGTAGATAAAAAAAATTATATATAACATGCTTATTTAAGGGAGCTAAGCAAAACAAATTAGAGTTGTAAAGAAAATGCTATTTTGCCTTTTGGTTTATAGGTAATCAAATAGTTATAAGGAACTTTGATGATACTTTTAAAACCAAATCCTATCAAGGGTAGAATGAGGATCGACACCCATGGATGAATAAAAGACTTTTAGGTATAAAATATCATTATGTTAATATCTAGTCAACTATGATCCTCTCCTCACAATAATAATTTTGAAATATAGGACTATTGACACTTTTTTACTTGCCAAAAATCATGAATATTATGGCTCATCTATTATGATCCCATTCTCACATTTGTTATTTTCTATTGATAGCATCTATAGCATTCTTAATACACATAGGTGAATTATAATAGCAGTAGGATGTCGAATATATGACATTTCCATAGAATAGTGGGATAGAAATTCAAAGAAAATATAAAAAATAATCAATTAACTAATTCACCTTATTTAAATTAAATAAGCTTGACAAAATTCATAGTATTAAATCCTACATACACTCCCTTATACCCAAAATATCAATCTCACTAATATGCTTAATTTATTTCAATAATCAAGGAAACATAGTCGATAGTATATTAATTTCTAAAAAAAATCCACTAGACAAAGCTCTCTATATAGATAATATTCTATGGGTAGAGAATACAATTTAGAAGAAAAAAATAGAGTTTTTAAATTTTGATAGAGATGGTCCCACTAGTTAGATATACTAAGAATAAATAATATTTTGCACAATAGTTATAAGTATTGTTTCATCATTGGTTTAAAGGATGAAATAGTTATAAGGATTGATCCAATTGAGTAAATTGTTCTTTCCTAGTTTTGATATAGGTAAGGATATCAATGATAATATGATTTTTGAGGGAAATCCTCTAAATTTCAATTCATTAAACTTTGGCAGGTGGACATGGAATTTGTTCATATAATAGCCATGGACATAAACATGGTTATGCATAAGGGTTAGTACCAAAAAATTATTTATCAAATCGGGGTGAATCAACGTGAAAAATATATAAACTTTAGCGCAAATTTTTCATATTTTCGAAGAAAATGTTTCAAAACATGGCGATTTTTTCTTTCTTTCATACTAAAATTATCATAAGGCGTGTGACAGAAGGCGAGTGGCATAAGGCAATAGGCAGGAGGCGAGTGGCAGAAGATGATTTGTAGAAGGCGAGTGGTAGAAGGTGAGTGGCATAAGGTGACTAACAAAAGGTGAGAGGTAGAAGGCGAGTGGCAGAAGGTAACTAATAGAAGGTGAGTGGTAGAAGATAATTAGCATAAGGCAACTAGAATATGGCGAGTGGTAGAAGGCGACTAGAAGTAGGCGAGTGATAGAAGGCGACCAGCAGAAGGTGACTGATCGAAGGTGACCGATAGAAGGCGATTGTAAGAAGGTGACTGGTAGAAGACGATTGGAAGAAGGTGACTAGAAAAAGGTGACTGGTAGAAGGTGACTGGCAGAAGGCCAGTGGTAGATTGTGATAGGTAGAAGGTGATTGGCAGTAGGCGAGTGGCATAAGGTAACTGGTAGAAGGTGACTGTCCAAAGGTGACCGGTAGAAGGTGATCAACAAAAGGCAACCGACAGAAGGTGACTGGTAGAAGGTGATTGGTAGAAGGTGATTGGTAGAAGGTGACTAGCATATGGTGAGTGGCACAAGGCAACTAGAAGATGGCAAGTGGCATGTGGTGACTGGTAGATGCCATGTGGCGACTAGCAGATGGCGAGTGGTAAAAGGCGACCACCATAATTTGTCAATTATATGATGCCACGTGTCCTCCCTTCTGCCACGTGTCGTTCATATGTTAACTTCCACCAAGCAAAAATCTATAAATTCATTTGCAGGGTCATTTTTTCCTTTTCTCCAAAATTTTCCAAAGCAATTTTAAACCTTTTTCCAGTATTTTTAGGACGTTTTCCACAACAGTTTCCAAGAACTTTTAGAGCATTTTGGAAGCATTTTCAGAGCATTTTAGCAGTATTTTCAGAGCGTTTTGACAGCATTTTGGCACCATTTTGGCATCATTTTCAGAGCATTCTAGAAGTATTTTTAGAAGGTTTTGGCAGCATTTCCATAAGGTTTTGGTAGTGTTTTTCAGAGCATTTTTGAGTTTTTTCTTGCTTATTTTCATAGATGGCTTGTTTTTCCTCTCCTATTCCCTCTAAAGTGCATTTCAAGTACATCTTCTACCCCAATCTCAAGAGAATTTTCAACACTCTTGATAGAGATTCCAAATGGGTTTACACCACTGGACTTGTTGGTGTGTTGAATATGCCATAGTTGAACATTAACGTTCAGTTGATGCAATAGATCATTTCTTGTTACAACCATGACGAGTCCACTATTTTGATGCGTTTGGATAACAATGACATTGTTTTTCGGTTAAACCCTTCAATGTGCAGTGACTAATAGGACTACCATTTTCGGATGGTATATTGGTGAAAAACCAATAAACCTTAACCGAAGATGATAAATCCACCCTAGGAATCATTTACTCTATTTATTCTGACAATCTAAAAGGTACAATTTGAAAATTTATTTTTTATTTAACATTAAAAATTGTTCTGTTATAGTTTCATTTCTCTAAAAATGTTCTCCTTGTTGTAATTTTTGTTTTCTAATAATGTTGTCTCTTTTTTTAGTTAATTCTTCTAAGTCCAAAAGGGGCTTAAACATTTTGAATGTTGGAGATAAATTTCTACATGCTTGCATTGAATTTTTTCATGCAAGGCTTATTTTGTAGGGGCAACCTACAAAAATGCCTTTTTGGGCACTTTATTTATTGCTTCATTGTATTTGTGGTGGTAGATTTTACTGTTCCACACACATTTACAACTACCTAAAACATGACCTCATGAGTGCCCATAAAATTCAATCTTCTTCTTATACAGTGACTACCAAAAACTTTATTCTTTGTTTATTTTAGGAAGCTTATTTCAACCTTCAACAAAGCAGTCCTCCCACTGCATTGCACCCCAATTTGTTGTCTATTGGCATGTTTGATGATGAGATACAGGTAAACATATTTGTTGAAATATATTTGTTTTCTTTTTTTCATTCTATCTTTTTATTCTCTAATTTTATTTTGAAAACAAAGAAGAGCATCTCAATATTCAAGTAAAAGGGATGTTGCATTTAGGATTCAGGAAGTATTGGTTGATTCTGACACGAAGTCGTAGTCCTCACCAATAACTCCCACCAAATTTGTGAGGTCTCATGGTGATCGGATTCAGCATACACTTGCGACACCTTTTACTAGAGAAACAGTTATTGTCGACATCGAAGAGGTTACCTCCAACCCACAAGGTAACCTTACTCTTCATTGTTCAAAAATAATGTTTTAAATGATTTCTTTTAATGACTTAAAATTATGTTTTTTAATGTGTTTTAGGTATTTTCAGACAAAGGGCAAAGGTTGAAACATCAATGGCTACAGATTCTAGGTCTAGTATGTATGGTTTAAATAAATATTTTTTAATGCTATTGTTATTTACACAAGATTAATTTTATGTTTTTGTGTGAAATTTAATAGAGGGACATGCTAGATTCAAAAGGTTAAAAAAAAGGATGGTTGTACCATCTAATCAGCCACGACCACAACCACAACCACAACCACAACCACAGCCAATTATTTTCCATCCAAAGCAGGTTCCACCTATAAGGAACCAATCATGCATGTGTGGTAAAGTGTTCCTCACATTGCCACCTCATCAAGAAAGAAGTGCTACAAAGACATAAAATGTGTCATCATCTAATGTTTCTATTATACCGATATTAACCTTGGAGATTTTTTCAAATGTTGAGAGTGCATCTCAAATGCCCTCGAGAACTCTAGAATGTGACTTTATTTATCGGGGTATGAATCCTAAAAATTACCCTTTAAAGGCAAGTGATATTATTGACGATTAAGAGGGCATTGATGGAGAAGAGGATGTCAATGTAGATGCCACCGAAGTTTCCCCCTCCGCCCCACATCAAGTCATTGCCTATAGTGTTACAAAAGATGATATCCTAAAAGTTTTCTAAAATGTGTTATTAGTCGACAGATGTAAAGTTGTAGTTCATAATTCTCTTCTTTAGAATATTGATAAATTAAAAGAATAGGAATATCGGGCCAAGGTTTTGATTAAATCCATCAATGACCGATATAAGAATTTTTCAAAAAGAAAAGAGTTGTTTTTAAATATTGAGAATGAGCCCCAAAATCTTGATACCTTGCTACATAAAGCTGATTCTGGCACTATGGAGGCTGAGTCTACAAATAGAGATGAAATTCTGGCCATTTTTTTGAATAGTTTGGAAAACCTCAATGCAGAAGCCTAAGCATATTTCAATGAATGGGTACTAGATCAAAACAAAGTAGCAGTTGCAGAAACATCACGACTTACAGCTGATATAAGTTTTACATCTAACTACTTTTTTTTGTTAAATATATTTTTTTATAAATATGAATATTTTTTCATTTTTGTTTTGTAGTCTAATTTCCATCACCTAAAGCAACAAGTCGGTGCCATGAAAATTTTGGTCAAGACTACTAAAATTAGCATTAATAATGCTATTGAATTGAAGAAGAGGTTATAGTAGACGGTTAGAGAAAATAATTTGCTGAAGAGGATTATCAGAGATGGGGGCCTGGATGTCGATGCTAAACTAAAATAAAATGATAAGGATCTAAATGCACATTTCAAAGAAGATATAGCGAAGGAAGAGGGTGCCTTGTTATCGGTGATCGACACTACAGTAGAAATTTTGGTGAGGGCTAGGGCATTAGAAGAAAAGGATATTGAGGTAGATGTGGGTGGACCTTCAAGAAACATTGGAAAATAATAGAAGTTTGTTGTGTTGCATTTGAAGTGAAACAAAAACTCTTTATATTTTTTTAAATTATTAAGATTGATATTTTTTTTTAAATTCAAATCAATGATAGAGGTAATTTTTGAAAAATTCGTATTATCATTTTGAAATTTTATTTTTAATTATTTTTATGTTTTAATTTGAAGTGGAAGAAATAATGTTTGATATGTTTTGTAAATTACGAATGAATGGTATCCTTTTTGAAAATTGAAATCAATGAATGAGACTATTTCCGAAAAATGTGTTATCTATTGGAAATTTTGTTTTGTATGTTGTTATGTTATTATTATATGTTTTAATGTATTAAGTAACTTGAAGTGGAAGAAATAATGTTTGATAGTTTTTGTAAATATCTTCTTAAAAAATTGAATTCAATGAAAGAGACTATTTTTTTTTTAATTATTACTCTGTTTTGATTATTTATGATGATGTAGAAGTTTGTTGTTTTTATTAAGTGGAAGAAATAATGTTTGAAATTTTTTCTAAATTGTGAATGAATGATAAATTTTTTGAAAGGGAACATTTCCAAAACAATGTGTTATCTCTAGGAAACTTTGTTTTAAATGTTGTTATGTTTTGATTGTTTTTTTTTTATATATTAAGTAATTTTGAAGTATGTGGATGTAATAAGATATCCTTTTATGTTATATGAATTAATTTGAAATGACATAAAATGCAGTATAGACATTTACTTTCACAAGTTTCCTATAACAATTTATACATTACAAATCTACAAGAAAAATAGAAACTTTAGACTAATACTTCAATAACAAGGCTATTGTAAAATGATATATAAAATATCCAGTAACACATTTCAGATAATCCAATAATAAAATCATGTGTAATCAAAGAATATGTGTAACACGTGTAATAAAATACTAAATAATCAAATCAGAGGGCTATGCTATACAGAGTATCCAATGGCATCCATTCATTCTGATATGTGAAATTAAATCAAATGATAATATGTGAAATCAAATAAAAATTTTAAATAATAATATGTGAACTCAAACATTCTGATATGTGAAATCAAATCAAATGATAATTTGTGAAATCAAATCAAATAATAATATGTGAACTCAAATCAAATCAAATGAAATAATCCTTTCATTCTGATATGTGAAATCAAATCAAATGATAATATGTGAAATCAAATCAAATGATAATATGTGAAATCAAATCAAATAATAATATGTGAACTCAAATAAAATAAAATGAAAGCATCCTTTCATTCTGATATGTGAAATCAAATCAAATGATAATATGTGAAATCAAATCAAATTATAATATGTGAACTCAAATCAAATCAAATGAATGCATCCTTGCATCATAGTGCTAGAATATGGAACAAACTCTTTTCATATTGTACAAAATGTTTTGCACTCATTCCCAAAAAATTTGTTGTCACAATCTGACCAGTGTTACTATCATCCTCATCATCATCAATATTCATTACACCTCTTCTCTCTGCCAAAGAATTCCATTGTGACATTGCTCTTTCATAAAAAAAATCCTCTACCTCATAGGTCAACACATATAATCTCAAATAATTTTTTAAATTTTTGTCCAACCTATTCCGAACTTTAGATTTTACATATGATAGTGCATTGAACACCCTTTCATCTTCCACGGATCCCAAAATCATTGTTTGACATAATTCATATAAATGAAAATATTCACTCATAGTATGTTGTAAGATAGTACTTGGTTGTAATAATCTCCACAAACGTGAAATAGAACATGCTTCATGACGGTTAGAGAAATAGTATATTAAAAAATATTAATCTTAAATATTTATTAAAATTTTAAGCTTACAAAATATATATAAACTAAAAAATTAAATTTATAGCAATCACCATAAAAATAAAATCAAATGAAATTAACATTTTTACATTTAAAAAAAATCATAGCTCAAATTTTGATGACAAACCTAAATTAATACATTCTATTCTAACATGTGATTCTTAGACAATTGCAAGTATTTTTTTTAGATTGGGGTCATATCCACATGTGAAGGGAGGTATTTGACCTTGATACCTCTCTTATATCGAGAGTTTTACACAACCCACTACCTCCAACTCCTCCACACGATCAGACTAGACAATTGCAAGTAACTTAAAATTGTTCCTATGGTACCCACTTGTTGTAGGTGAGTTGGAGAGGGTAGGGCAATCCTCCAAGGAGGTCCTTGGTTGGAATATCCACCATACCAAACGCACTTTGGATACCCAAAATCTAGTTGATAATGTGGTCAAGGCTCGAAGCGATTCTTGATGATGGTGATTTGACAGTGTAGAACCCTGATCGTAGTTTTTCAAACCAATCGAAAAAAATTTCACTAAATATCATTAATATTTATTAACAAATAGAATTCTTATAGATATTTATCCTTTAAAAAATTCTCAAATATATATATGAAATCAACATTGGATATAAGGTATTTTCATTGTGTCGACATTATAGAGTACTTAGACACTTTTTTTTTTAATTGAAAAAATACTTCATATTAATGAATAATCAGAGAATACATCATCATAAAAACACTACAGCAGTTTGTAAATGAGAAGCAAACAATCAAATCTAACACTTTTATCAATTCTAATATAGTCCTAAATAATCTCAGACCTAAACACCTTAAGTTGACTAGAAACAAGCTTAGCAGCTTTGCTAATAGTAACAGCAACTGACACCTCCTCATTTTTAAAAATTAGACTACATCTATTTGTCCAAATATTGAACAAGATATATAGTCTGATAATGTGCCAAAATATCCTTCTGTGGCTTTCACAGTCAATGGAATCTCCAAACAACACTACTTTCCACCTTAGCTACCCCTGAAAAACATTGTCATACAACCATACTGCCTTTCTCCATACCTTTCTCATTCTCAAACATTCCCAAAAAATATGCTTAATTGTTTCACTTTTTCCATAGCCGGAATAAGCATCCGATGTAAGCATCCATTTGGCTATACGAGCATTACTATGAAGACCCTACATAATAACTAACCAGGCAAACACCTTCAACTACATAGAAACCTAGAACATCCACACCCCAGCGAGATGCTTCTTCCATTTTTACAAGAACAAATCAAACCCCATATGATGTTCAGAATATCACCAAATGGGATTCCAGGAACCATCAATTGATAAATATTAGAGGCTTTAAAACACCAAATTGGTTTTCCATATTTCCACCTCCAAACCTTCCATATAGGACTTACAAGACCATTGAAAATCTTGTACAATTGCTCCATTGGAAGAAGACTTTACATTTACTGCACTGCATACCTATCGAAGGACTTCAATTTAAATTTAACAACCAACTGTTGCCATGGATTCAAAATACCATTTTTTCCATCCCAAAGATACGCACACTTGAAAATTCCCTTCTTACCAAGTCTCTTGCATTGCAAGGTAGGCATATCTGTTGCATACGTCCCATTTGTTTTCCAAAAACAAATTGCTTTGGATCAAAGAGTTCAACCCCGTCTATCATCCAAAAAGTCTCATTTAATCAATCTCACTACATATTTCCAAGCCTCTCTTATTCTTTTAATTAGGATGCAGCCTCTAATTTTAAATTTCCTAGGGTGACCAACAATATCTTCTAAACTAAAATTTCCCTTGACTCCATCAATATTCACACAATTCTTAAACTGATGATGCAACAACCTTTACCAGCCAAAATCACCCTCCAAACACCTAATGACCCACTTACAAGCAATAAACTTACCCTGGACCTGGATGTTGAGCAACCCAAGGGCACCCTCCTTCTTAGGAACAATACAATACTTCCATGCAACTAGAGGAACTCGCCTGGAACCATCCATATTTGAGAAAAAGTAATATGATCTCCTTTGCAGGGAACTTATTGTGGTAAGTCATATTTTTTAGATGTGCCACATGTACTATTACTCCTGTTGGATTCCAAACCCTACTCAATATAGAAGACTAGAGTACTTAGACACTTAAAAACATAGATGGTAAATTTAGCTTCATGATTGTTGGTCAAATGATAGAAACCAAAAATATTGCTAGATACAAAATAACTATACTTTTGTCATCAATCCATTTCTAAAGCTTTCAAATTAAAAGTTTTGATATTGATCAAGACTTGAAAAAATTCACTTAAAATATAATGGTATATATTCCTTACTACTAATTTGGTTCTAATGATATATTTTAATAAAACAACACTCTATATGAGATATGAGATCTCTAAATCTTAGTGTTGTGTTCATGCATTATCTCTATCTATATTTGTATAACATTGGATGATACCCATTCCTTATTTTGATGTGGCTTATATAACATGCTATCTTATTCAAGAATTATAAAATTTAACATTTTATTCATGAATGGATTAGGGAGTTAATCATTTTAGTTTTACATTTCTGATAAAATCATATTTTTAAAAATATCTTGTAGGTTTTTAATGACTATGCTACTTACTAAATACGAAACATTATTTTAACAACTATTTGTAAGAGTAAAAAGGTAAATATCTTATATAACTATATACTTAATAGTTCAACTATATTTACTCCTTGTTCAATAAACCTAGTAAATAACTTCAATAAAATCTAATTAAAAATGATGAAGTGTTCTTTCTCTAAAAAGGTCAAGGGTTCAACACTCAAGGTCTCATATCCTTGTGTAAGTGCCTAACATTCACTTAAAAAAATATTATTACACTTTTTGTTGTAAGGACAAATAATCCTCTATCTATATTACATCAATAAACTAGATAAAGTAATTCAATAAAATCTAATTAAGAAATATGAAGTGTGCTTCCTGTAGCAAGGTCAAGGGTTCCATACTTATGGTTTCATGTCTTTTGTAAATGCATAACATTCACTTAAAAATATTAATATATTTTTTGCTTTAAGGATAAATAATATTCCATCTACACTACATTGTCACCACATATTTGTATTACACCAAAACTTGGATATTATCCATGTATTACATGTCAAGATATAAACCTGGGTCTCCTCCTTGAATGTTGAGGAATCTAAATGGTTGAATTAATGGCATTTGATAAAAAATTTAGGATAAGCATGATTTTTGAAAGAGTCCCAAAACACTATATAATGGTTTGAACTTCAACTTTTAAATGAAAACCCAAAGACATACCACTATGATATCCCTCTTAGGACTCATTACCCTTTTAATTTTATTATTAAAAAAATATTAAATTACTGAAGGATGTATTACTACTATTGACACTTAACTGAAATTTATCCTTATTTTAATACCAAACGGAAAAATCCAATATTTCTAACATCATAATATTGATAACTTTATCCAAATGATATTTCTTTAAGAAGTGTTTGTTTGGCCTCCTTTGCATCTTATCAGCCTTAATGGCCTTATGGTGGAGACTTTGAAACTTTGAATAGAGGTCTAAGGTTTGAATTCTATGGGGACTAGGGTTGTACACTATGCTTAGGATATTGGGTAAACAAAATATTTGGTGAGGTTCATCTCATATGCCTTATGAGATCATAGATTATTAAAACTACTCTACCTTGTGATCCTTCATGGGTATATAACAAGTTTACATAAACTTATTCATACTTTATTTTATCTCAAGTTTAAGGTTTGATAAGTAAAGTATGTTGAGGATAACTATATCTTAGATAAACAATATTAGTCTCATGTATCCTATGCCCTCATGAACTTTAAAAATTTATTTCACTTTCCAAATTTAAAATATAAAAACTATATTCAAGAAAATTATTAAATTTGGTTAACTAACCTAAATATCTTGAGAAAAGCAAGATTTATTCTCCAACGTTAGATCAAATTATTCTGTCATATATATCGTCATTGTACAGTTGAGTTTTGTAAAGGAGGAAACATGAAGGATGACAAAGATAGATTTTAATTGAAAACTCGTCCTTTGTTTTTCTTACTTATGCCATCAATTATTCAACTTTAAAGGAAAATTTCTTGTCTCCCGCACTCTTTTGTTTAAATTATGTTTCTATTTTCTTTATCTTTATCTTTGTTTACTTTAGAGAATATCTTTTATTACCGTAGAAGTTACTATTACTCAGACTAGCCTCATACATAGCTTCTTCAATTATTTTACTGTATTATTTTACTATAGATTAGCTGATTTTTCTTCATATGAGATGGAGTAAGGATGAATCTTACTCAAAATAGCATCTCATATTATAGTACGTGTGAGCTTAACATAGCTTGTTAAACTATCTCACTATATTATTTTACGTTGATTATTTCTTATATGGGTTAGCAGTAGGCATCTCAAGTATACATTTTAGATCCCATTAGATTCACGATATTATCACCTCACTCCATGGCTACATTGATGTTCACATTTATATTATCTCATATAATATGCTCTGTTCTGATTAAATGACTTTGAATGAGGTTATAAGACATGGTATTTCGGTCTTGCAAGTCCAACCACCCATGCTGTCACCGACTGTCACCTAACATAACATAAATAGAAGAGGTTTGGTGATTAGCAATGATTTGTCTTCCCTTTTAGTCTTCTCTCTTAAGTACCAGTCCCAGCTGCCTCCTTTACATACTTATCATTTCAATTCTAAAAATAACAATTTAATTGTATTTTTTCCTCTGTACTGTTTTGACAAATTTATATCTAAATATATATTATTCTACCATGTCCATTCTCCTGATCCTAATTAATTAAATCTATTTTATTTTGATGTTTATACGATATCACTACCTATGCCAATCCCTCGGCCTGCATGACACTCTGCCGGCCTCCTTCCATAAGATTGAGCGGCTTCAACTAATTCTAACCCCATAATGCTTGTTTCCCATATCATTTTAAAAACTCTGAGGGTGGCAGATAATAAGGCAGAACTTCCCAGAATTTCCTATTTGTATCTCAGAAGTTCCATAAAATACTCTGGCCGTATCCCATCAGCCAGCTTAATACTGGAAAGGAAAATAAGTAAAGAGATGTCGCCACCACTTTGGAAGGACTGCTTAGAGATAGGGGCAGGCTCTCCTAGGCCAGATCTGCTTCTCACCAGAGGCATAGACATAGGCTCAGATCTTTTCATAGTAACATTCTGAGATATATAGTATGAAAACATTCTTACGTTTCATACCAGGCATATACAGAAGGTCAGATCTATTCATCGGAAGCATACTTAAAAGACGGTCTATGGGGTAGGGCCGTTGAGATCTCAAAAATAAATAAGGAAGTATTACAGTAATGTCGAGATTATTAGGGAAGTAATACTATAAAGTTATCTTAGTTTTAAGGGTTAGGTGGATTGGTAAGTGTTACTTTGGCTGGACACTTATTAAGAGGAGACTAGGTTCAAACTTTGGTGGTGCCCGTTATGAAAAGGCAGTAAGGCTGTTCTGAATCCTTTAAGTGCACGCCAGACTGACACGACGGCACAAACCCTGACCGAAGACACCGTACAAACCCTGAGCAACGGTTAACCTTGATGAGACGGATAGGTCTGTTGAATTCAGTCCCTATGGTTTGTGCTGGCCTCCTATATAACCCAAAAAGATATTATAAAACTGTCTTAGATCTCAAAAAAAAATACGCCATTGATATTCTCATTTGCAAGGGAGGGTGTGGGATACACAAACATTTAAGAAAAGTCCATATCTAATGAGATATTTCTCAAACGGACATACTTCCAGGGAACTCCCTTTACATTGGCCCCTGATTGGCAATACCGGAAGTTAAATATTTCTTTGAATAATATATTTTTCAAATGGAATCATTATTACTTTATATAATGCTTTTAGTAGCATGTAGAGGGAAGTGCTCTTACTGGTTAATAGAAAGCATAGATAAACCTTACCTTTCCATGGATGAACACACCATCGTCACATGTCACGGGGAATATCTATTAAGAAAAAAGGATTATAAACCTTACCTTTCCATGGATGAACACACCATCGTCACATGTCACGGGGAATATCTATTAAGAAAAAATGAGTTATATATAGAAAAGACAAATAGCATTCGTCTATCAGGTTCTTTCCAGTTGTTTCTCATGCGTGGGAATGTTCTCAAGAGATGTCAAAGTAGCGGAGATTTTAGTTTTACAAGTAATCTCTCCAATAATTTAATTTGGTTTGAAATTTGAACAACTTGTTTTACAATGTTTTTTTAAGTTTATTTATGATAAAATTTTGTTCTTTCATGGACAGGTCAAATCAGCCATTTCATAGTCATTTCACATTACCAAATATTTGTCGAGATGCCGGCAATATCACTTCTTTTAAACTAAATATTATTTGATATACAAGTAAACATACAGTAAATGATGTAAGACACGAAAACAAAAAAGTAAATAAAATGTTTTGTATTCGGTTGTTAGAATGTTTGGTCACTGGCATAAGGCAACGCCTCTTTCGAATTAGGTGATTTAAAAGAAGAAAGCAATAATAATAATTTTCATCCTCTCACGTTTAAAAAACTTCTTACCAAGCTGTTATTTTAATATAGGTAGGACGAGTATTTAGGGTGAGAAAATATTGGTATGGCTTCATATATTAAGTTCATTAGTTTTGATCATCGAGTTGAATTTTTTTAATGCTTGAAAAACCAATCTTTAGTTTCAAGGAAAACTGAAAACTGCACATCTCTTAGTTTGAATCAAGGATTTATGAGTAGTGATGGCAATTAAAAGCATAATCTTTTAAAGTTTTTTTTTTTAATTATAATCATAAACTAGTTATTATAAGTACCTTCAACTATGGTACTATTTGTTTTTCTTGAGGGTGTCAACAATCTCCTAAAATTGAACTAATTATTTATGCTTTAAATAACCAATGAAAAGGTTCAACATCTTGGAATTATCTACCATGAAGATTATAATAGTTAAGGAAAACTATGCAATTAGAGATAATTCTGTACTAGACACAAGTCTAGATATCATATGGAAATCTAGCTATAATCATTCAAAGAGTCTATATATTAAAAATTTAAAATTTTACATCAAGAAGGTGTATAAATTTTTCCCCATTTTTCATAGTCTCGGTATTGTTATGTTAAGAACTTATGTCCTAACCTATTTATAATTTTATTATGATAGTCTAATTAGTAATGATATTGGGTACCATTTTTCTATGTAAGATGACCATTGATCATTAGTTTTAGTGTTAACTTCATTAGAGAATGATTTTTGGCTAGATTTTTAGCACTAGGGTTAGGATTAGTACTACTCTTAAAGGATATTTCCCCATCAAAGTGGCCTATGAAATATAATTTGTTTCAATGTTATCAATAAATCTCATTTACTATATTATTTATTTGACATATTTAATCCTTTTTGTTTATTATATATTATATTTTTTGTTTTAATTAATTATTGTAGGTAAAATTATTTCATCTAGTATTCTTCTATTATAGCAACAATGGGCATGCTTTCTCTTATTTATATTCCTCGTATGTTTTACACCCTTTATATTTGTTGAATATATTGTATATTTTAGTAGTCCTATTTTCTATATTCATTACAAATATAACAAGAAAATTACCAAAAAAAAATAATGATAAAAATCCTGTGTTGAGGGTTTAAAAAAAGTTACAACTATATGTTATATCTAGGATAGATTTCCCTAAAGAATATAGTAAAGTTAGGCATAATGATACTCTAATACCCAAGCCTTAGATAATATTTTATTACAACCTTAAGCTTCCATGTGTTTTTTGATATATGATGTGATACCCTTTCGTTGAGGATAATCCTTTATCCACAGGGTTGACCTGTGGTACATTGGAAAGTAACAATCTTGGAAAAATTATTTATTTTGCACCTCATAGATAAGATAGTGTCACTATTATAATAGTGAAACCCTCTATAGTTGGTACCCTAAAACATTGGGCTATACATTATCTATGTATCATATTAGTATATCTAAAAGCCAGTAAAACATCAAATCCCTACTTAGTACATTAAAAATAACCTCAATAGTGAAGTGACTCTTATGAGCATGCCAAGAGAAATATCCATTTACCAAAAAAATTATTTCGCTTGAATACTATTTTTTATATTACACATTTTTTAGTAGAGGATCGCTTATTTACAAGAACTAACCTAAGCATAATAATATTATAGAGGCTTATAGGTATGTATAAGAATACAAATATTAAGGATTTTTGTTTGTACATCCTATTTTGGTCTTGAGTTAGTCAAGGATTTGGGGTGTTTATATGAAAAAAATCAAAACTTTAAGGACCAATAACTCACAAATTTAGGAGTTTGGTAATTCTAACAAAATTAAACCCTCTCATAGGTAGTGCAAGAACCCCCATATCCATGCATGAATAAAATATTTTTAGATATTAACAATAATTATTTGGATAACTAGTCCATTATGTTCCTCTTGTCACAACAATCATTTTTTAATTAATAGGTTAATAAGGGGATTGGAAGGGTCACATCCCCCTTACAAAGACTTCCTAACATAAAGACAATAAAATACAAATAGGAAAAGAGATTCATGTCTTGTTGAACTACATACAACTAGAAAATACCAACCATAAGTTCCCATTTATAAGATAAAGAAACTACACAATCAACACTTGAGACGAGCAAAATTATAATAATAGACTCCCCAAACATCATCCAATAAAGAAAAATAATAATCTAAATTAGGTCTCTTTCCAATCTACATAGATTGGTAATAATGGTGACCACTTTAGGTGACCTCTACTAAACCTTTAAAATCTAGTGATACTTAGTTGATTCCAAATTATAATCTAACTCATGAGTAAATACCATTAATATAAAGAAATTCCTTGTTATGGCAGCTAGTAATACCAACCAGTAATACCTTCACCAAGAGGAGGTCCACTTAGATCCTATTTGTGAATAAATTCTTATGGTATAGACCAATGACATTATCCAATATCATAGGGCTATGTTTGCCCATGTCCATCCTTGCATTACCTATAAACTACTTCACCTTAGTTTATCCATCACACAAACCTTGCATATCATCATTTAATGAGGGATTTACCCCCATAGTCACAATAGACTCCTTCAAGGAATCATATTCTTCTCCATCATTGCTTTATTCTAGATCCAAAACCAACTTTGGATCCACATCCTTAACTTCAAGGTTCAATCTACAGGACTGACAAGTCTCACCTTGCAAGTTAATATTTGCTTGTAAATTTTTAGTAGTAGCCTCCTTTGACACCTTTCTTAAAGAAGGTTTTCTATTTTTCTTACTATAGTTAAAATTACTTTTAGGGTAAAAATTTGAGTCACGTCCTTCTAAATCAACCTCAAAATTCAACCTTTTATTTTGATTTTCCTTTAAGATTGGTATAAACTCTCCTAGGGAGAAGAATAATAGGAAAATACCACTACTCCTACCTTAAGGAGATCCACAAGGTAACAAAAACTAGTTAAAAGGTATGACCCACTAGATTTCTGGTGTATATTTGCTTTGTTGAGTACTAAAAATAAAAGCTCTCTCTTCGAATAAAAATGAGTCTTAGATGTAGGTCATGCATGAGGAAATGATGGATTTGGATAATTGTGACATCTGGAATCTTGTTAGTTTTTCTAAAGTAAGAAATACCATTGGATGCAAGCAGGTATTTAAGAAGAAATTTGGTGTAGACGGTTTGTTAGAGCGGTACAAGACCAAAATTCTACATCATTAAATGAAAAAGTATATTATGGTTTACTTGAGTTAAACATTAAAAATAAAATTAGCACAAGGGATGAGGAAATACAATCTAAAAGTTCATATTCAAGAGATAAAGGTACAAAAGAAGATGTAAAGACAAATTTTAAAGAGTTCAATGTTAAATTATGTAAATCATATTCATTTTCATCATGTAGCATAAAATCATCTCCTTGCAACAAAAATAAAATCAATAAAAATATATGATTTATACTTTAGGGTTTCAATAATAATGCACATGGAAGATATAAATGGGAATTTAATATGTTCACGATAGCATAAGAAAGTGACCCAGGTTTTGTAGGTGAGTTGAAGAGGAGAGGCAAATCCTCCAAGGGAGGTCCCAGGTTTGAATCTCCACCCTCCCAAAAAGTTGAATTGGGTACCCAAAATCCAATTGATAATGTTGGTACGGGAAGGGTCGGGTGCGACTCCTTGGTGAATTTGATGGTGTAGAACCCCCTAGTCGTGGTCTCTCAGACCAAGGCAGCATCATAAGGTACTTTTCACTTTTTTTTTTTTAAATAGCATAAGAGAGTAATTACTTAATGTTTTTAAGGTAGAAACACAAATATTTAGAATATAAGTCTTATTACTATCAATATATATAGAGAGAGGGAGAGATCCTTTTAGTAGATATTGTTTTAAAGTTTTCTTAGAAAATGAGGTATAAATAGTATTAACATATTCTAGAGTCTAAAAATTCAAAATTATATGTAAATCTAAAATACAATTCAACAATATTAATAATAATACATTGATCCAACTGGTATACATGTATATATTTCTCCGGAGGACCTCTAAGTAAATAATATAAACTATCTCCCATAAATATAACCTAAAGTGGAAAATCATTGATATTGCATAAATATTCTAGTCCATGATAATATCCTATTCTAATTTATATCTCACATCACAAAATTATCACCTACTATGTAAAGAGAACAATACTTGATATTATCCTCATCATTTCTAAACTTTAGATGATAATTTGATGAAGTAATTCATTATTAGTATCAAATGAAAGATAATAACTTAGTTTTGAGTCCTAAAATATTATGCCAAATAATATCTATGAATGAGATCCATGTATCAATAATATTATAAAATAAATAAACACTAGCTTACACATTCAAAATAACCTTGAATGTGACTCATGTAGTCTTATGAAGATATTGATCCATTGAGCATTACAATTTTAATTTGGCCAAAGCATTGGTATGGTAGATGAAATTTATATATATATATATATATAACATGCTTATTTAAGGGAGCTAAGAAAAACAAATTAGAGTTATAAAGACTTGCAAGTGTGCAAAGTAACATGATAGTAATGGATTTAGTGATAAAAATGTTATTTTCCCTTTTGGTCTATTGGTAATCAAATATCCAATGTAGTTATAAGAAACTTTGATGATTAAAAGAGTTTTATGTATAAAACATCTTTATGTTAATATCTAGTCCACTATGATATTGTCAAGGGTAGAATGAGGATCAACACCCATGGATGAATAAACAATTTTTAGGTATAAAACATCATTATGTTAATATCTAGTCCACTATGATCCTCTCACAATAATAATTTTGAAATACAAGACTATTGACACTTTTTTACTTACAAAAAATTATGAATATTATGGATCATATATTATGATATCATTATCACATTCATTATTTTCTATTTATATCATCCATAGCATGTTTAATACACATAGGTGACTTATAATAGCAATAGGATGTAGAACATATGACATTTCCATGGAATAGTGGGATATAAAATCAAAGAAAATATAAGAGATAATCAATCAAGTTAACTAACTCACCTTATTTAAATTGGATAATATTGACAAAATTTATAGTATTAAATACTACATACACTCCCTTATACCCAAAAAATCATCACTAATATGCTTAATTTGTTTCAATAATCAAGGCAACATAGTGGATAGTAAATTAATTTCTAGAAAACCTCCACTAGACAAAGCTCTATATATAGACAATATTCTAGGGGTAGAGAACGTAATATAGAAGCAAAAGTTAGAGTTTTTAAATTTTTATAGATATAACCCCACTAGTTAGATATACCAAGAAGAAATAATATTTTGCACACTATTTATAAGCATTGTTTCATCATTGGTTTAAATGATGAAATAGTTATAAGGATTGATCCAATTGAGAAAATTGTTCTTTCCTAGTTTTGATATAGGTAAGGATATCACTACAGAATAATAATATGATTTTTGATGGAAATCCTCTAAATTTTGGTTCATTAGACTTTGGCATGTCGACAGGGAATATGTTCATATAATAGCCATGGTAAAAAATTCATAGCACCCTTCACATATTCCAAAGGTATTCTTGTGGTAATTTATCTATGTTATTAAGTGTTAAATAAATGATAAAGTGTGAATGCCTTAGATGGTGAATTCATGTTAGGTTTTCCAATTTGTTATGAGAAAAATTGAAATAAATTTTATCTTTCAAGGACACTACAACTCATAAAAATAAATGTCAAGTACACTAACTAGAATAATAAAATAAATAAAAATATAAACACCCATATAATAAATGGTGATATGGAATCATTCCTTTAGTCAAGAGCAACTGTAATGTAGGAGAAATCACCATTAGGTAACATCAAAGAAAAGTCATATTTGGAAACCTTAATGGGAAGTCATTATGCCTTAGCTAGAAGTATATATATTAAAGTCAAAGATAAGAGGAAGAGTGAATATATAAAAAATTCAATCCAAGGAATAAATGTTACACCAAAATATATTATTAATAATTGTATGATTGAGCAAGATAAAAATATTTTTAAAGGTAGAGGGTTCGTATATATGTTTCATGGATACTAGCTATGGTTTTTAGAGATTCAAATTTAGATAAAGTGGCAATGGGTAATGAATTCAAATTACTTTTTAACTTTTCTTCCTAAATATTTTGTCATGATCATATATTCTTGTTCAAAAATTAAGGATAAAATAATCAAGGATGGATCATGCTTTAAGGTGAGATTCTGTTTATTTAATACCATGGAGTAAAACATTTTCTATCAAGACACAAACTATTAAAAAGTTTCTAGTGTGGGTTAGCCTTTCTAGAATTACATATCATCTCAACAATTAAAAATGTTCTAGTGTGGGTTAGGCTTTCTAGACTTACATATCATATCATAAATAAGGATTGTTTAGAGGGATATTCCTTTTATTTAAGACAATGGAGTAAAAATTTCTATCAAGATTAAAAAGGTTCTAGTGTGGGTTAATATTCCTAGACTTGCATATCATCTCATCAATAACAATATTTTGAAGAAAATTATAAATTCCCTAGGGTAATTCATTAAGGAGGGGCCAATTAATAAGGAATAAAATAATGCTATATATATATATATATATATATATATATATATATATATATATATATATATATATATATATATCTAAATACTAAAAGCATTCAATCATAATTGTTATCAGACTCAATACATAATACATGGTAAATTAAAAGTGATGAAAAAGAGAAGATAAATGTCATAATACAAAAATAAATATTAAGCAAGGAAATCACACTATAATAGAAGCTAATTAGATCAAAGGATATCCCACTCTAAATGAAGAGACAAAGAAATCTAATCTTCAATATTATATGACAAAGACCACCATAGTTCACTTAGATTAACCATTAGGAGAAACTAAGAATTATACAAGGGATGAGAAAGTGTAATGTGCAAGTTCATGTCTAGAAGAAATTAAATATGTAAAAAAAATGTGAAGAATATTTTTAATTTAATGATGATAAAAAAGTATTCCAAATAAATTGCCTTATGTTTTTTCATGTAGCATATAATCCTATATTAGAAATTACAATGAAATGACACATTGGTTATCAATTGTATTTTAGGAATTAACAAGCATCACAATAAGGGAATACGTATTAAGAAAACCCATAAAGAAATATATGGACTTCAAGGCAACATAAGAAGGTAATTGCTATGGAGGATCATATTTGGAGTTTTGGACTTTGAGGGCAACATAGAAAATATGCTTTTGAGGATATTCCTTGCTCTTTGATTTTTTTTCATAACATGACTAAACTATAGATTATAAGCCCTAGTACAAGTAGTGTGAAAATAGGAAGATATTGATAAAGATGAAAGTGTTGGTGGAAATAAAATAAAGAGAGGAAGACCAGTGAAGCAAAAGTAAAGAGAAAAATAAACACAAACATATATTGATATGAAGAAACAAAAACATATATCACAAGCATTAATAAGAAGTGGGACTAAAACCATATATGATGATAAAAAATGATATCCTAAAATATTAATTGCATGAAAAAAGAACCCTAAAAAGTCATATATTAGGAAATTTAGAAAACTTTATAGATAGCATATTTGTAGATATGAAAGGTGGGTAGCCAATGTTTTAACCTTCAATGATGTTGATTTTTGTCTTGCAAAAATTCTAATTTTAAGAAGCAATCATAAAAATGATATTTTATCTTTTAATAAAAACAAAAAGTAGTTTGAAAGATGATGAATATCATTGAAAGACAAGTCAAGCTTAATTTGATAAAAGGGAAATTTGGATAGGTTTTAATTATCATGATAGGAATGTAAAGAGAAAAATATAATATTTTATTATTTTAATGGGAGTGCCCTCTATAGAATCCACACATAGCTCCAAGAAAAGGTCAACAAAAGAAACAATTTGATATTGATATCTTTAAAACTTATAAAATGAGGATTACCATCAATAAAGATAATTATAGGAAGATAGTGAGGAATATAGAGAACCCGTTACTAGATATTGATTTAGATATCTCTAGGAAATCCAACTATAAATAATTTTAACATGTTCTAGATCTCAAAACTTCTCAACTATATCTAAACTAAAAATACATCAATATCTATATATATAGTATTAAATTATTCCAATGGACCTAGATGTGCATATTAGTTTAGAGGGCCATTAAGTAAATATTGTAAATTATCTCCTATGTTAACATGTTCTAGATCTCAAAACTTCTCAACTATATCTAAACTAAAAATACATCAATATCTATCTATATATATATATATATATATATATATATATATATATATATATATATATATATATATATATATATATATATATATATATATATAAGTATTAAATTATTCCAATGGACCTAGATGTGCATATTAGTTTAGAGGGCCATTAAGTAAAGATTGTAGATTATCTCCTATGTAAATAATAACCTAAAATGAGAAATTAATGATATTTGATAAATATTCAAGTCAAGCATGATAATGTCATATTCTAACTTTTATATTCAATCATAAGATGATCACCTTCTTTGTAGATAAAATAATTACTTGATATTGTCCTTATTATTGCTAAACTAAAGGTGGTAATTTATCACAAAATAGTTCCTTAGCTCTCTCTTTTTGAATTGGTTATATGGGATTAAAACACGCTCCACTTGTATTCCTCTTGTGTCAAGGTTTGAACTTGGACCTCCAAGATGAAAACCCAAAGATATACCACCACAATATCTATCATGAATGATAAAATAATTCATTCATAGTACCAAATAATAATATATTAATTTTTTCTTAAAGCTAGAGATGTCCAACATATTCATTAAAAAAATTTAGTTGTAAAATATTAACATCATTTATCCAACCAATACCAAGATTCTAAATAAAATTATTTATTTTGTCAAATTTATTTATTGTATCCTAAATTTATAATTTTTTATACATTATTTCTCGTAAAAAAGTAAAAGCTAGTGGCAACTAGATCAATATTTTAAGGATTTTGTAAGACATTTCCTATTATTTAATATTGGTTAAGACATAATCCAATATGCTTCCTTTTGCATACCAACATATGGTATTATGTATGAGTTAACAATAATATGAGATGCATGATATTATAAAAAAATAGGTTTAAAAAATGTTAAGAACCTTATTGGAAATAATACTATACTTATTTTTTATTCAATATAATTAAAATATCATCCTAGTATAATTTTAAGGATCATGCAAAAAAAACATATTAATTAAAAAAATAAATATAAAAAATTAGAAAATCTACTTTTTAAATACTAAATAAAGGGTGCGAAGGGCTAGTATATGAAATCCGTTTGGGCTGGTAAATTGAATCTGTCTCCTCCGAGAGTGTTGAATATTAATACAGATGGATATTCACGGGGTAATTCGGGTAATACTGGTATTGGTGGTGTAGGGCAAGGACAGTAGTGGTACTGTCCAATTTTTTTCTCTTGCTTTAAGGGACATCATTCTAATAACTTCATGGAAGCCCTTGCAATTTTATATGCTTTGGAGCAAGGGTATGCTTTAGGTTGGCATCATATTGTTTGTGAATCTCATTCTCAGATTGTTAAAAATTTATTGAAGTCTGGGGATAGTCTTCATGGTAGTTGGCGGTTGAGTTGGATTGCTCGATAGCTCGACAAATTCTCAATATCTCTGCTCACTTGGAATTCATTTCTTTTGTGCATATTCCCCAAGAGTGGAATGGGGTAGCAGATTTGTTAGCTAAATGGGCTTCTAAATTTGAGGATGGTTGGAATGTTCAAAATTAGTCTCAACTTTCTTCTGATTACTCTCAATCTCTCCCTTCCTTATTGAGAGCTGATATGTTTGAATAGCTTCTACATTTTTTTTGTATCTTGGATGTTTTACTGAGTTAATAAATTTTTACCCTTTTTTTCAAAAAAAAAATTATTTGAATTTAAATATTAAATATATTAAATTTAATTTTAAATCATTAGTCTTAGAACATTAATTTATTTAAAACATGGGATAAAAATAAATCAAAGGTAACAATATTTTTTTTAACATTTAAATTTTTTAAATAAAGTGAATTTATAGTTATCATATTCAATCATTTATATTTGAATATTTTCAAAAACATAGTATTAAAGAATAAAGCTAAAAGAAACCATCTTAAACTTTTCAAAAAGTATAAATTTTGTAAACTATATCATAAATATTAAATTAATTTTAAATCTTGAATTTGAATGTTGTTTTGGGTGTCAGTTTCTCCAATGTTGGTCCTTGCTGCTTCATTAGATTTTCGGAATTTATAGAATCTAACTCAGTCTTTCTTGATATCTTATTGCTAGATCTAAGATTTGAGGGTGCCTTTCAAAACCTACTTGTAATATGTTTGAGAACCCTTTAAAAACCCTTTCTACTATCAATAAAAAATATAGTTTATAGAATAATATATTATGTATTAATAAATATTAATCTTAAATATTTATTAAAATTTTAAACTTACATAATATGTCTAAATTAAAAAATTAAATTTGTAGCAATCACCATACAAATAAAATAAAATAAAATTAACATGTTTGCATTCAAAAAATACCATAGTTCAAATTTTGATGACAAACCTAAATTCATTCATTTTATTCTAACAACCGATTCTTAGACAATTGTAAGTAACTTGAAAGTGTTCCTAGGGTGCCCACTTACAATTGTAAGTAACTTGAAAGTGTTCCTAGGGTGCCCACTTGTTTTAGGTGAGTTGGAGAGGAAAGGAGGTTCATGGTTGAAATCTCCACCTTACCAAACACACATTGAGTACCCAAAATCCAGTTGATAATGTTGGTGAGATGAAGTCCGGAAGGAACTCTCCGACTAAAACGACCTTACAAGAAAACTTTCACTAAATTATTTAAAAAAAAAAACATGTTCCTAAGGTATTTAAATCTCCTCTTAAATTGAAGTGGAAAAGATTATGCTTTTAATCGCCATCCCTACTCATAAAGCGTTGACTCAAACTCAGAGATGTGCAGTTTTCCTTGAAACTAAAGATTGGTTTTTAAAGCATTAAAAAAATTCAACTCGATGATCAAAACTAATGAACTTACTATATAAAGCCATACCAATATTTTCTCACCCTAAATAAACGTCGGTCCCGTCCTACCTATATTAAAATAACAGCTTGGTAAGAAGTTTTTTTTTAACGTGAGAGGCTGGAAATTATTATTATTGTGTTTTTCTTTTAAATCACCTAATGCGGAAGAGGCGTTGCCTTATGCCAGTGACTAAACATTCTCACAACCGAATACAAAACATTTTATTTTTATTTTTTTGTTTTCGTATCTTACATCATTTACTGTATGTTTACTTGTATAATAAATAATATTTAGTTTAAAAGAAGTGATATTGCCGGCATCTCGACAAATATTTGGTAATATGAAATGACTATGAAATGGCTGATTTGACCTGTCCATGAAAGAACAAAATTTTATCATAAATAAACTTAAAAAAACATCGTAAAACAAGTTGTTCAAATTTCAGATCAAATTATTGGAGAGATTACCTGTAAAACAAGTTGTTCAAATTTCAGATCAAATTATTGGAGAGATTACTTGTAAAACTAAAACCTCCGCTACCTTAAAAAATTCTTTTCTGTTTGTTTGACATAACTTGAGAAAATTCCCACGCATGAGAAACAACTGTAAAGAATCTGATATGCGAATGCTATTTGTCTTTCCTATATATATAACTCCTTTTTTCTTAATAGAGATTCCCCGTGACATGTGACGATGGAATGGTAAGGCGTATAGGTTGATCTATAATTTCTATTAACCAGTAAGAGCAATTCCCTCCCTCTACATGGTATAAAGTAATAATGATTTCATTTGAAAAATATATTATTCAAAGAAACATTTGACTTCTGCTATTGTTAATCAAAATTGGCAGGCGCCGATGTAAAGGGAGTTCCTTAGTCTGGAAGTAAGTCCGTTTGAGAAATATGTCATGAGATATGGACTTTTCCTAAATGTTTGTGTATCCCACATCCTCCCTTGCAAATGAGAATATCAATGGCTTGTTTTATGAGATCTAAGATAGCCTTATAGTACTACTTCCCTAGTGATCTCGACATGACTGTAATACTTCCTTATTTTTTTGACATCTCAGCGGCCCTACCCCATAGAACCTGTCTTTAAGTATGCTTCCTATGAAAATATCTGACCTTCTGTATATGCCTGGTATGAAACGTAGATCAAACTATATATCTCAGAATGTTACTATGAAAACATCTGAGCCTATCTCTATGCCTCTGGTGAAAAACAGATCTAGCCAAGGAGAGCCTACCCCATGCACATATCTGTGGTGAGAATATGATATGCCCCTAAGAACTCCCTCCAAAGTGGTGACGACATCTCTTTACTTATTTTCCTTTCCATTGTTAAGTGGGCTCATGGGATACGAGCAGAGTATTTTACGGAACTTGTGAGGCACAGATTGAAAATTCTGGGAAGTTTGGCCTTATTATCGGTCACCCTCAGAGTTTTTTAAAGGCAAACAAGCATTATGGGGTTAGAATTAGTTGAAGTCGCTCAATCTCTATGGAAGGAGGCCGCATAGTGTCATGCAAGGCGAGGGATTGGCATGGGTAGTGATATCAAATAACATAGATTTTATTAATTAGGATAAAGTAATAAAGAGAATGCGCTTGGTAAAATTATATATATATATATATATATATATATATATATATATATATATATATATATATATATTTGATTAATGGTGAAAAAGTAGGGTTTTGAAGGATGTAGAACCTTTTACATTAGAGGAGGTAGAGAAAGAGAAGGTCTATAAACACAGGCCAGCCTTCAAGGTCAAAAGAATAGAAACTAAACACAAAAACCATTCAAGAGAAAAAAAGAAAAATATAATGTCATGATACAACATAGACCAACCCACCACCTAACAACGTATAAAGGAGAATTTTATTTCAACTTTCTTTTAGAGGAACTAAAGATCCTGCTCCATTTGTGCATAAGAATGGAAGGGAAGAAAATATACCAAGATGCAGATAACAAAACCCCAATCCTCGAGAACAAGGTTGAGGGTAATACACCAAGCATATTCCTTGAGAATGGAAACTACAATGGACCAAAAGGATAAGTCCCCCAAAAAATACCCCTAGAGAGAGGATCACTAAAACACAAAGGAGACCTCATCCAAGCCAAAAGTCAATACAAAGACCTACTGGATATGTAGACCCAATGCTTCTAAAGCAACAATTCTCATTAACCATGGAAGGAAATTGTCTTTCAAAATTTTGAATTGGCCACTATCCACCTCCACATTAGTCATAACAACAACAACCTAGTTACATTCCATATAAATATGCTCAATTTTAACTTTTAACATACCATCTATAGTATTCGAGGTGTCCTTAATAATATTTAGGATGAAACAAATGTCAATATTTCTAACCTGTAAATCCTGATTGATGTTAAAGGAGTCATCTTGTACAAGAAGTCTTCTAAAGCCCATCTCAAAAACCTGATGAACATTTCAGAAAAGCTCCTTAGCTTTAGCTACGTGGTTGGTATGAATACCATAATATTATATGTAAGCCTAAATGACCTCCCCATTATCATTTCTAACAACACCTCTTCCACCAGCCCTCTCAAAGTTACCTTTGGTAGCCCCATAAAAATTCAAAATGATCCACCCTTTATCTGGTTTATATCATCTAGTAGCCAATATTTTTTGAACAATCGATACATAAGAAAAAAACCCTAGATTTAATTTCCAACTAACAAAAACCTCTTTCTCCATAGCTTTCTTCCTACCATTTCTAGGAGTAAAGATAACTAGGTTAATCTCAATAGCAACTTTAATCCTTATAAAGACAAAAGATTCATCCCTAGCAATATCCTTGAAAGTTAGTTTGTTCCTCTCCCACCATATTTTCCATAAAAATGAGGAATAACTAGGTCCCACACCCTAGTGAGGTTGTGATTGATGGAGGATTTTCACTGAGTGAAAAATTTCTTGAAAGTTTGAGGTAACATCCACTTGATAGAAAAAGAATCTAATAAAGAATTGAGTACATTATTTAAGAAATCACAATGGATGAAAATATGACCCCCAAATTTAGCATCCTTAGAACACAAGAGACAAATATTGGGAAGATGGAAACCTTTCTTTCATTAATTATCAATAATAAAAAATTTGTTTTGCAAATATAGTCATAAAAATTTACAATCTTGGGGATCAAATGAAGATACCAAACCATTTCGACTAGAAAATATCCTCCCTTGGACAATTTTTGGGCCTCATATGTAGTCTTTATAGAAAATATATCTTTAGGATAATGATTCCATAGAAGGAATTCCCTATCATTATGTTCAAGAATAAAGTATTGTTGTAGCAACAAGTTCAAATTTTCCAAACTCTAAAATGTTTGAAGATCAATTGTATGTAAAATCAAATGCCTCCCAAATCCTTTTTCCATTAGTGATGACTGTATAATCAATTACTTTTTCTCCATATTTCAGTGACAAATGAGCCTTCAATTCATAAAAATCAAGTGTAATAAAGAGGGTTTCAAGAAGAATCCAAGTATTCTCCCTGAAGAACACATCCTTTTCATTCCCATTATACCATTGCATCCCCTCCATAACTAAACTTTTGACCCTTAGCAAATCATTCTAAATCATAGAGCCCCTAGGAGGAGAAATTCTAAAAAAAGGAATGTGATTTTCTATATACTTACCTCTCATAATATCTTTTCATAGTTGATCCTCCTCAAGATATAATCTCCAAGCTATTTTTACAATCAACACCTTATTGGTGTGAAATAAGGATAGGTCATGATAATTATGTATCAATTTGCATGAGCTCAATAAGCTCAACATTAAGGATAATTTTCTTATTCCTATGGTGGATGAATTACTAGACAAGCTACATGGGATTATGATTTTCTCCAAATTAGATCTTCGCTTTGAGTACCATCAGATTAGGCTCAAGGATGAAGATATTTCCAAAACCACATTATGTATTTATGAGGTTCATTATGAATTATTGGTAATGAAATTTAGCTTGACCAATGCATATTCCACATTTCAAAATCTTATGAACAACATTTTTCATCCATTTCTTCATAAATTCATTCTAGTTTTCTTTGATTATATTTTGTTTTATAGTTTTCTTGGGAAGAGCACCTCTTCCATGTGGATTAGACTTTACAAATTTTTGCACAACATCAAATTTATGCTAAGAATTCCAAGTGTTCTTATGGATTGATGGAAGGAGTATTTGGGACACATTTTCACCAAAAATGGAGTTAAATTTGACCCTAGGAAGATTTAGATGGTTCGAGAGTGACCGAAACCTCACACTCTAAAATGTCTTCATGGATGTTTGGGGCTTACAGGCTATTACCACAAATATATCTACAATTATTGAAAAATTATCACTCAAAAATCCATGTTAAAAAAAGGATTCTTTTACTTGGACTGGTCCAGTTGAACATGCCTTCCTAGAGTTGAATCATGCTAAAAAAACCACTTAAATCATAACAATACCTAATTTTTCCAATCCTTTTATAATTGAAATTGATGCTTCAAGCAACGGTATTGGTGTGGTGTTGATGTAGGAAGTGAAAGCACGAGATTCCGGTCAAAGGAAACACCAAGTGCAATTGCATTCAAAGTTAAGCACGCCTAAGTCCTAGAAATATGAATTACATGAAACGGAAAAGAGACATGTTGTAAGAGACGCAATCAGATAAAGAAAAACAGCCCTTTCATTAATTTCTTTCGATCTCTGTTACAATAATGCCTCCTCCCTTTTAGGGGCTAGGAGCGCAAATAGGGTTTGATTACAATCGCTGAATGGTTCCTCCTTCCGCGTGCCCACGATTGCATTGGGCGGGCTAAGATGATGCCGCCGCTGATGTTGATGGGTTCTTCGCCTCTGTTGCTTCTCCTGCAAACAAAGAAATGATCAAGACGTTAGTAGCACCTGTTGCAAATGAAAAGCATTCTCTCTCTAAAACTAACAAAATATGCATACGAATATTTGCCTGAAACCATGAAAACAGTGAATCCAAATTGCTTCAAAATCTGACGAAGGTAAGAAAAGTCACCGGAAGGCCATCGCCACCGAGGCAACTGGCCAATCCACCTTAAACTGGAATTCGTCCCCGGGCAGGATCGTAATTCGTCCCTGGGTGGGACGAATTCTTCCGAGTAGGAGAAATCGACCTGTCGCTGCTCCAATGTCGGATCCCGGGACCTGCAAAACTCCTGCAAACAGGGGGTTAGGTAATTGGGGCCATTTTGGGACGACCCAGATGGTCGGATTTTCCCAATTTGGCCTCCTCCCTCGGGAATTTGACCTTGACACCTGCAAGTTAGCGAAACGATAAAGCAATACAAAACACCCTAAACTCTGACCAAAAGCTACAAAATTGCAATTATAGACTAATCAAACCTAGTAACACAGAATGCAATCTAAAAATTAATCTAAAGTGCTCAAAAACTGAAATTAGAACTTGGGAGGTGCGGGGGTGCCCAAGTGGGCCTCCCACCGTTGGCCCTCGATTTTGGAGCCAATCCACCAAGGATGGGCCCAAAACCTTTTAGGATTGGGGGGTCGGCGAATTGGTAGGTTCAGATGTCCATGCGTCGGATTTGAGTAAGGTTCGAGCTTCCAAAGGCCACCCAACAACCTCCCTTGCAAAAGAGATTGATGGATGTAGGAAGGTGAACAAAGGGGGATGCAAGTGAGTCTTCGATTCGGCAGCACTTCGTTGCTTGAACACTCCTTCCACCTGTATGTTTTGGGTGAGAAAAGTCCCACCTTTTATAGACCCAAGGGGTCTCTTTTGGGAGGGAAGCACAAAAGCCAAGTGTTGGCCATGGGCGCCATGTGGCAGTCTTGTCTTCCCATGAGGGAGGGGAGCCCTCCATTGACTTGAACTTTGATAAATGCTTCTTGTAACAGTCCTCTAACGGCCCCTCCGTCCACTTACACATGCGTGCAAGGTAGGAGCCCTTAACCGATCGTTCGGGCTGCCACTTGGCACCATTTGCCTTTTTGCCCGTTAAGCTTAGAATTCGTCCCACCCAGGGACGGATTCAGAATTCGTCCTGGGGTGGGACGGATTCTATTTTGAATTCGTCCCTGGGTGAGACGAATACTGGGCAAAGTGTCCAAGTGTGCCAAATTGCTCCTTGACCTTACAAAATTGCTATGAAAGTGGTTAAGACCACTGTTTGACCTCTGAGGGCTGCCCCTGGGGCTGTGTTTGTCAAAGCGATCAGTGTTTGCAGTCACATAATCGGATTGGTGCTGTTTTGGTGTCTACAGATGCCCCTTTTTGGGAAGCGCTGCGGGTGACGCGATGCTTGAGCAAAAATAGATAACCAAAGCACTAATGATTAGGGTTTCTTGGTAACCTAACCAACTTTTGATGCCCCAAGTATGGAAAGGGCATGCATTCTTGAATCCTTGCTTCTGACGAGCTAAGGAATTTGATTTCAAGTATTAACCTGTTTTGGTGAGGTGTGACTTGAACTTGGACATTGATCAGTCATGAACAAGTGAAGGGCGTTTTTATCCTCAGGGGAACCTTGTGTTCATGATTCATGAAATGCCAAGTGTTTGATTGATTTGATTGTTGCTTGTTTATCGCCCCAAGCAGGGAGCGTGATTGTCTTTGTCAATGATTCTTTGAATGCATGTCGTTTTCCTTAATTGGGTGTGTGATTGTTGGTTGGTGACTAAGTGTGACTACCCCCTCAAGCGACGAATCGATGAGGGAATGACCTTCGTGAGAGAAGCGACGAGTCGCTTGACCCAAGATGACTTGTGCAAGGTTGCCTTTAGAGGGTTTACCGTTAAGCGTGTGCAATTTTTCCAACATATGGACCTATTTTTGGTGGGTGTTAACCCTTTTGGTGATGTCATAATGAGGTGAAATCGTCGAAAACCTATTTCCCGTGGAGCGGTCCGGCTATGATAGCCTTCTTGGGGAATTAGGAGAGCGATAATTTGGACCTCGACATCGATTTTCTTTGCCTAGAGGTTAAGTGCATGAGCACTTATGCCCGGCAATGTTTTTGTTGTGTTTTTGTTGAATTTTGTACTATTTTTGTTGTTTTTGTGACACCATTTGGTGATTGAATTGTCGGCAATCCGTCCTCCCGTGGAGCGGTCCGGCTATGGTAGCCTTCTTCGGGAGTAGGATAGTGACAATGCAAACCCCGACATCAATTTTGCTATGCCAAGAGGTTAAGTGCAAGAGCACTTGTGTCTGGCAATGTTTATTGTTGTTTGTTTTGTTTTGATTTTTTTTTGTGACACATTTGGGATTAAATGTAAAATCCGGAGGGTGCTATGGTAGCCTTCTTAGGATAGAAGAAAGTGAAATTTAGTGGGAGGGCTGCTTTTTGTTTTTGTGTTGCATTTATTTGTTGTTTTGATTTTCTTTGATCTTGTGCATGATGGTTGATGAATATGGATGTATGCATGTTGATTTATTTTGATGGATGCATATGCTATGATGAATGCAAATGGTTTTGATTTATATGTGATATGCAGATATGAAATGGATGAATGGGGTTTGTGATGTTTGGCTATGGCACCATGGATTGTTTAGAGCTCTGTTATTTTGTTTTTAGGTGATTGCTGTAATGTATGGCTCTGTATGTATACATGGGTTTTTCTTTTTTGTATTTTTTGATGGTATTTGCAAAGATGAAAAGTAGCGCAGTTGGTTTAGAAATGTAGCTAAGGTTTTCTGAGACTCAGACGGTTTTAGCTCACTAGCCATGATTGTACTTTATCTTACAAGACTTTTGAACAAGGTATGAATCGGACTTGTTTTTGACCAAGTTATTTCACATCCCTGTGTGTGCAATTGAGTTCATTTAGTGGTATTTGTTAGGATACCGCCAGTGCCAGGTGGGCTTTCAACCGAACCTCGTCATCGAGGATCACCTAATTAGCTCCACGAATTCCTTTGTTGTATGTACTAAGATTAATCTGCGTTGTAATCCAGGATGCCATAAGCTAGCTCATCCACATGCAAACATTGATCTGTACGCAAGTTAATGTGACAGATATATCGTCATGCGGGAGGTTTACTTCTGTTATCGATAGGCTATCAACCAAATTGGTACTGAAGCTTGCCTTATGACCTATAGAATGCTGAGAGTTCCAGGGATTCAAGGTCAACTCCCTTCTTTTTTTCAATTGTATTGGGATACTTGCTCTTTGTAGTGATGAGATCACTGTTTATTTTGATTTTTTTTTTTTTTTTTGAGCAAGGGATTGGGGATATGGAGTGATGAAAATCACTGTTGTTTGTGCCTTTTGATGTTTGCACTGTAGTTTGTCAAATTTTTGAGTTTTGACATTTTGCAAATTTTTGTGTTTTGCAACTATTGAGAACTTTAGGGATTCTTAGGGAATTGGGTAGGGAGGATGCTTGTCCTTTTGCCAACTCTCAGCATTCTAGGGGTCATTCGCACAGGGGGATGAGCAAGATAACCGTTTCGCTTGTGGTGACCTAGATTATTTTGCAGGTTTCATCTTTCGTTCACACAATTTTGGGAATTTTAGTGTTTTGATTTGTGTTGGGATGTTACGTAACAAGGTGTATTTCAAGTATGACTCTACCTTCGTAAAATCTGTTCGACTTGATACACTACATGGCTAAAGAGGAAAATGATGACTGAATCACTGAAACTCTTGGTACATTCCCAGACCACTGACCGTAGTGTGGTAAAAGTTATGCTTGGTGTTTTTGTTGTTTTTGTAACATGAGACAATGCGGAACAAGATGGACTATCAGAGCTATTGCAGCTTATGGTGCCTTTGACCTGTATGACTACAAATATGCAATGTATGGATGCAATGCTTAATGCAGCTATGTATTTTTGTAATTTTGATGGATTGTTTTTGGTGAAGGTGAAGATGAGGTGCGAGAATATGAATTTTTTGATGAATTTGAGTATGCCTAGAATTGAGATGCAAATCTTTGTTGTTTTTGATGATTTTTGTTGTTTTGTTTTTTGAATTTTTTGATTTTTTGACCAAGCGATTGCGATAATCGTTGGAGCTTTTTGGGTTGACCAAGAGATTGCGATAATCCTTGGAGCTTTTTGTATTGACCAAGAGATTGCGATAATCCTTGGAGCTTTTTGGTGACCAAGAGATTGCGATAATCCTTGGAGCTTTTGGGTTGACCAAGAGATTGCGATAATCCTTGGAGCTTTTTTGGTTGACCAAGAGATTGCGATAATCCTTGGAGCTTTTTGGGTGACCAAGAGATTGCGATAATCCTTGGAGCTTTTTGGGTGACCAAGAGATTGCGATAATCCTTGGAGCTTTTTGGAGTGACCAAGAGATTGCGATAATCCTTGGAGCTTTTTGGGTTGACCAAGAGATTGCGATAATCCTTGGAGCTTTTGGGTGACCAAGAGATTGCGATAATCCTTGGAGCTTTTTGGGTGACCAAGAGATTGCGATAATCCTTGGAGCTTTTGGGTGACCAAGAGATTGCGATAATCCTTGGAGCTTTTGGAGACCAAGAGATTGCGATAATCCTTGGAGCTTTTTGGTGACCAAGAGATTGCGATAATCCTTGGAGCTTTTGGGTGACCAAGAGATTGCGATAATCCTTGGAGCTTTTGGTTTGGATTATGGTTCTTCGGGGATAGAGGTACCCCGACTTGATGGTCTTTGCATTCCGGATCTGGCTCTAGAGGTATGGGCATGAATGGATCAGCCCTATGCACGGAGATGAGGACAGGGTCCGCCCGCGGCACCGATGTTGCTATGATGTCTCTTGGTGGAAGTTGCTCTTTGTGTGCCCAAAGTTGTGGATGTAATGCTTGGTCCCACTGTGGTGGGTTAACACGCCACTCATGCCCTAGTATTATGTTTATCTGTTGACATGCTTCCTCAAATTTTATGGGATGCCGATGTTGTCGCATGTGATTGTTATGGGCTATGTCTGTTTCATCCTCACCTTCGGACAATGTGTATAGCTCATCAAAATCTGGAGATTCTGAGACATGGAGGACTGCATCATCAGGTAGCCCTATGGTTAAAGGTTGATCCTCTTCGAAAGGAGCCTTATGTAAGTTGGGCCTTGGGAGCTCCAAAATCTTGGCCTCTACCAACTCTAAGTGCTCTAGTGCTTTGCATGTATCGGGAGATTTGAACTCCTCCTCTTTGGTTGGTTCTTGTTGAGGAACTTGGGGCTTATGGAGGGGTGGCCAGATGGCACCCCCATGCCTTGGTAGGGCAGTTCATCCCGCTCTTCTTCGCGCTCGATTCCTTAGAGGCTTCTTGATGAATTTCTAAGGGTGGCTCATAAGCCTGGGTGGATGTCTGAGGAAGGCACCCATCATTGGTTATAGGAGCGGCCTCCCATTCATGTCTAGGAGGCGTCGGGGGTGGTGCTTCAGGAATCGGGAGAGTAGCTTCCCGCTCCTGTCTAGGAGGTGTTGGGGGTAGCTTTTGATGAGGTCGCGATGACCTATCTTCCCCCCATGGGTTGTGCCACTCAAAATATTTTGTCTTATGCATGTGAGGGGTTGGAGTCTTCTCTTGCATAGTGTGTTGGAACAGCTCATCCTTCTGGCGCTGAAGGTGCTCTTCGTTAATATGGTACGGTTCCTCTAACGGTAGTCGTTCGAGCTCAAGTTGCGTGAGTTGCTTGAGATGTGTGATATATTCGACAGATTCTACGATAGTTAGTCCCACCGCCTCATGTCTAGAAGGCCTAGACGCCTCTCTTAGATAAAAATCTTGGTCGTAGTGATCCAAGATCTCTATAGGACACATCCCTCTGTTAGGGGTAGGAGCATTCTCTCGGGGCTTTGGCCTCAGTGAGTGGTCCCGATAGATAGCAGGTGCGAAGGCATATTGCTCTCGCATCGTATATTGCTCTCGAGGAAGGTAGAGGTCTTCCTCGTGCTCTCTTTCATAAGTGAAAAAGGGATGGACGGAGCTATCTCGCCCTGCCCAAAGAGCCTTGTGCTCTGGATTTGTCTTTGTAGTTCCGGCAACTAGAGGGGGTGAAGGAGGGATAATGTAATCATGTGGTTCCTCCCATCGAACCCTATGTTGACTTAGCACTTCATCGCGCGATGACCGCTCATAGCGAGCATCTAAGGGAGCTCTCATTGCTTCATGTCTAGAAGGCCTAGATGCCTCTTCTAGATATCTATCTCGGTCGTAGTGATCCAAGATCTCTATAGGCGACCTCCCTCTATTGGGGGTAACGACATTCCCTCGAGGCTTTGGCCTCCGTGAGTGTTCCTGATAGATAGCAAGTGCGGAGGCATATTGCTCTCGCACTGTATATTGCTCTCGAGGAAGGTAGAGGTCTTCCTCATGCTCTCTTTCATAAATGAAAAAGGAATGGGTGGAGCTGGCCCGCCCCTGCCCAAAGAGCCTTGTGCTCTGGATTTGTCTTTGTAGTTCTGGCAACTAGAGGGGGTGAAGGACGGGTAGTGTAATGATGTGGTTCCTCCCGTCGAACCCTATGTTGACCTAGCGCTTCATCGCGCGGTGACCGCTCATAGCGATCATCTAAGGGAGCTCTCCTATGTCTGTACCCCTCATGGAAGGGTGTGTGATGAGTGCTATGTTGAACAGGAGTGCTCCTCGAAGAGGTGTCCCTGTAGTCTCTTTCCTTTAAGGTGTGGAGGGGACTGCCTTGTGTGTTAGGTCGCCAAGGTGGTATGACCAAATCCTTGGGATTGTAATGGAGGTGACTCGTGCCTCCTTGGATATTCCCCATAGCCTCCGCCCGTGATTGGGCTTGGCTACGGGTGAGCACCATGACGATGTCTCTCTAAAAAGCCCTAAAATTGAAAATGAGTCAGATGGGGCCCAAAATTGGTGTGCGCATCCCTCTTATAGTAGATAAGACAAAAATGAAGTTTCAAGTCCTAGCTCTAAATACATTAGGAGATATTGACATCCGAACAGCTCAAAAAGTGCATAGAATTGCGTGCCCAATTTTAAAACCTAATTTCGGGGCACTAGATGATGGAATTTGGCCCCAAAAACTGACTTTTCTGGGCAAATAGAATTCTAGGGAATTATATTTGTTTAAAATTATCCCACCTAACTCCCTGTAAAATTTCAAGTCAATCGGAGCTACGGTTGAGAAGTTATGGCCCCGGCAAGATGCACTAAAATTTAGAGGAAAATACAAGATTTCCCATACTTTGTTGGATGGTCCTGCATCACTTGTGGGCACATTTGGGGTGCTTTTGGGTTGACCAAAGGGTTCATGGACACCTTTGGGGCATTTTGGAGTGACCAAGCGATTACGGGAATCCTTGGAGCTTTTTGGAAAAAATGACAAAATGCGTAGATTTTTTTATCTTTGTTTTTAATGATTTTTTTTTTGTCTACACTAAACAGAATTAAACACACACATTCACAAAACCGTGATTATCTCTTTTAAGGATTCTTGGTGTGCCCTAGACTGGTTTAGTGCATTTTGATGTTTTGTTTTGTTTTTGTAGGTTTTGTAGAACGTTTAAATGCATCATGTAGGCTCTTATAACTCCAAAAAGGTCGCCCCTTCAATATACCAACCAGAGCCGATATACCAACCTCTCTATATACCCGCCCTTACGAGAGGGAGACTATAGGTACGTGAGAGCAGAAGGTACGTGGTACGTAGGCGGTACGGAAGGGGGATTGTCCTGTTAATGGCACCTACCATAGAAAACTTATCCTCGCGCGCATGGGAATCACCCCAGCTACGCTCGGTCTGTCTTCATCAGGATTTACGCCTAACAACAGTTGACAATCGGGAAATGGATGCAAATCAAGCCAAGGTGGTGATTAAATCCACCAATGGTCTTGATCAAGGGCTGGGGTCTTACGACCAGCTCCTTGGTTTAAAGTTGTTTCGTGATGTGTGTGGGATTCGTTTTATCCAACAAAATGAAACTAGCATACATGACTTTTCCTAATGCAATGCAAGATTAAATGAAAACAATTAACGAAACAGAAACAGAAACAAAAAAATATAACAAGAGATCATGAAAATCCCTACCTCTTCTCTCGCTCGCTCCTCGTTGTCTCCGAATTTCTGCTCTAAAAATCCGCGAGACGGAATTCGTCCCTCCGGGAGACGAATTGCAGAAACGAATTCGTCCCACCCGAGAGACGAATTTGAATTCGTCTCAGAGGTCGACGAATTGCAGAAAAGGATTCGTCCCTGTCAGAGACGAATAGCAGTCTGCAACAAAAAAAAGTGTACCTGTCAAGCACAAACACAAAAATTTGATCAGTTTCTATGATTTCAAAAACCAGGGAACAGAGTCCCACCGTGATCGCCACTGAAAGCACGAGATTCCGGTCAAAGGAAACACCAAGTGCAATTGCATTCAAAGTTAAGCACGCCTAAGTCCTAGAAATATAAATTACATGAAACGGAAAAGAGACATGTTGTAAGAGACGCAATCAGATAAAGAAAAACAGCCCTTTCATTAATTTCTTTCGATCTCTGTTACAATAATGCCTCCTCCCTTTTCAGGGGCTAGGAGCGCAAATAGGGTTTGATTACAATCGTTGAATGGTTCCTCCTTCCGCGTGCCCACGATTGCAATGGGCGGGCCAAGATGATGCCGCCGCTGATGTTGATGGGTTCTTCGCCTCTGCTGCTTCTCCTGCGAACAAAGAAATGATCAAGACGTTAGTAGCACCTGTTGCAAATGAAAAGCATTCTCTCTCTAAAACTAACAAAATATGCATACGAATATTTGCCTGAAACCATGAAAACAGTGAATCCAAATTGCTTCAAAATCTGACAGAAGGTAAGAAAAGTCACCAGAAGGCCACTGCCACTGAGGCAGCTGGCCAATCCACCTTAAACTGGAATTCGTCCCTGGGCAGGACGAATTCTGACTGTAATTCGTCCCTGGGTGGGACGAATTCTTCTGAATAGGAGAAATCGACCTGCTGCTGCTCCAATGTCGGATCCCGGGACCTGCAAAACTCCTGCCAAATAGGGGGTTAGGTAATTGGGGCCATTTTGGGACGACCCAGATGGTCGGATTTTCCCAATTTGGCCTCCTCCCTCGGGAATTTGACCTTGACACCTGCAAGTTAGCGAAACGATAAAGCAATACAAAACACCCTAAACTCTGACCAAAAGCTACAAAATTGCAATTATAGACTAATCAGACCTAGTAACACAGAATGCAATCTAAAAATTAATCTAAAGTGCTCAAAAACTAAAATTAGAACTTGGGGGTGCGGGGTGCCCAAGTGGGCCTCCCACCGTTGGCCCTCAATTTTGGAGCCAATCCACCAAGGATGGGCCCAAAACCTTTTAGGATTGGGGGTCGGCGAATTGGTAGGTTCGGATGTCCATGCGTCGGATTTGAGTAAGGTTCGAGCTTCCAAAGGCCACCCAACAACCTCCCTTGCAAAAGAGATTGATGGATGTAGGAAGGTGAACAAAGGGGGATGCAAATGAGTCTTCGATTCGGCAGCACTTCGTTGCTTGAACACTCCTTCCACTTGCATGTTTTGGGTGAGAAAAGTCCCACCTTTTATAGACCCAAGGGGTCTCTTTTGGGAGGGAAGCACAAAAGCCAAGTGTTGGCCATGGGCGCCATGTGGCAGTCTTGTCTTCCCATGAGGGAGGGGAGTCCTTCCATTGACTTGAACTTTGATAAATGCTTCTTGTAACAGTCCTCTAACGGCCCCTCTGTCCACTTACACATGCGTGCAAGGTAGGAGCCCTTAACTGACTGTTCTGGGCTGCCACTTGGCACCATTTGCCTTTTTGCCCGTTAAGCTTAGAATTCGTCCCACCCAGGGACGGATTCAGAATTCGTCCTGGGGTGGGACGGATTCTATTTTGAATTCGTCCCGGGGTGAGACGAATAACTGGGCAAAGTGTCCAAGTGTGCCAAATTGCTCCTTGACCTTACAAAATTGCTATGAAAGTGGTTAAGACCACTGTTTAACCTCTGAGGGCTGCCCTGGGGGCTGTGTTTGTCAAAGCGATCAGTGTTTGCAGTCACATAATCGGATTGGTGCTGTTTTGGTGTCTACAGGAAGGGTAATCCTTGGTTTTCACTAGTAAAGCAATTTTTAGTCATAATCTAGGCAAATCAGCTTATGTTAAGGAATACTTTCTATTTTACATGTGGTCACTCATTTATGACCTTATCTCATTGGACATCATTTCTCCATTAAAACAGATCATCAAAATCTCAAATATTTCTTAAAGCAATGGGTTGCCACCCCTGAACAACAAAAGTGGATCTCTAAGCTCATGGGCTATGATTATGATATTACTTATAAAAATGGTAAGGAGAATATTATGGTGGATGCCCTCTCTCACCAATTTGAGGTTCAAAATATGTTATGTGCCATTTCTTCACCCATTCTCTAGTGGATAAATTATCATCATGAGGAGGTGCTTAAGGATTTAGGCTTACAATTTTTTTTTTCCTCCTTTCAAACAAAGACTATATCATATCCCAGATACACTTGGGATGGAAACAATTTATGCTACCACTAGTACCTTGTTGTTTCATACACATCTCCACTCTATAAACTTCTCATGAAGGAGTTGCATGCTTCCCCCATTGCAAGACTTTCTAGGTTCCTTAAAACATAGTAAAGGATTAAGTGTACCATTTCTTGGAATGGTATGAAGAAGGACATACACATTTTTTTGGTAGCATGTGACACCCATCAACAGATGAAAGGAAAAATGGTGCATTCTCCAAGAACTCTACAACTTTTTCCTATTCCTGAATAGGTTGGGATAGATATTTTCATGGACATTATTGATGGGTTACCTAATTCTAGAGGTAAATCAATTATTTTTATGGTAGTGGATCAAATTTATAAGTATGCTTATTTTTTCCTCTCCCATCCTTACATGACCTTCATAGTTTCCTAAATTTTCCTTAATTCTATCTTCCACCTTCATGGCATACTCACCTTCATTATGTTTGATTGTGACCCTACATTCACTAGTAACTTCTAGTAAGAATTATTTAAGTTGCATGGAAATTAGCTCAAAAAGAGTTTAACTTACCATCTATAGGCAGATGGCTAGACTAAGATTATCAACAAATATTTTAAGATCTACCTTCATTGCTTTTCCTTTGATCATCCTACACAATTGGTGAATTGGTTTTCCTTGGATGAGTTATGGTATAATACTTTCTATCATACAGTGATTAAGTTATCCCTTTTAAAGCATTTTATGGATGACCTCCATTTATGCCCTCCTCCTACATTCTAGGCAACTCCAATTTCCAAGTAGTCGACACTACACTCAACGAACATGTCAAAGTTCTCCATCAACTAACTATGAATTTGGAAGCATCCTAGAACTAGATGCACCAATACGTTGTTCAACACCATTTTGACCATAGCTTTGATTTTGGCGATATGGTCTTCCTTCACTTGCAACCATACGAAGATAGAGAATTGGTTATTTGATATTGATTTAGATATCTTTAGGAAAGCAAACTATAAATAATTTTAACATGTTCTAGATCTCAAAACTTATTAATTTTATCTAAACTTAAAATACATCAATATCTATATATAATAATAAATCAATCCAATGGACCTAGATGTACATGTTAGTTTAGAGGACCATTAAGTAAAGATTGTAGATTATCTCCTATGTGAAGAATAACCTAAAATGAGAAATAAATGATATTTGATAAATATTCAAGTCAAGCATGATAATGTCATATTCTAACTTTTATATTTATTGCATGATAATATGATCACCTTATTTGTAGAAAAAAAATTACTCGATATTCTCCTTATTATTGCTAAACTAAAGGTGGCAATTTATCACAAAATAGTTCTTTATCTCTCTCTCTCTCTCTCTCTCTCTCTTTGAATTGGTTATATGGGATTGAAACAAGCCCCACTTGTATTCCTCTTGTGTCAAGGATTGAACTTGGGCCTCTAGGATGAAAACCCAAAGACAAACCACTACAATATCTCTCATGAATGATAAAATAGTTCACTCATAGTACCAAATGATAATATATTATTTTTTTCTTAAAGCTAAAGAAGTACAATATATTTATTAAAAATATTTATTTGTAAATCATTTATCAAACTAATACCAGGATTCTAAATAAAATTATTGATTTTGTAAAATTTGTTTATTGGATCCTAAATTTATAATTTTTTATACATTATTTTCTGTAGAAAAGTAAAAGCTAGTGGTAACTAGATCAATATTTTAAGGATTTTGTAAAACATTTCCTCTTATTTAAGGTTTGTTAAGACATAATCCAATATGCTTCCTTTTGCATACCAACATATGGTATTATGTATGAGTTAACGATAATATGTGAGATGCATGATATCATAATAAAAAAAAATAGGTTTAAAAATGTTAAGAACCTTATTGGGAACAATACTATACTATACTGATTTTTTTATTGAATAGAATTCAAATATCATCCTAGTATAATTTTAAGGATCATGCAAAAAATAAATTAATTAAAAAATGAAAAATAAATTAGAAAATCTACTTTATAAATACCAAAGGACTTTATTTGAATTTAAAAATTAAATATAATTGATTTAGTTTTAAATCATTTGTCTTAGATCATTAATTAATTTAAAACATGAGATGAAAATAAATCAAAGGTAATAATATGTTTTTTAACATTAATTTTTTTTAAATCAAGTGAATTTAGAGTTAACTTTGTGGGATTCTTCATCCCTATTAACATGGATTTTGGGCATGTGTGTGGGGGATTGGCCCTATCACTTTCTAACCAGTTAATGTGATGATGCAATTCTAGTGGCATATTCCATGATTAGAATATTTTGTTCACGTTAATATCTATCTATCATATTCAATCATTTATATTTTTATCTTTTTAAAAACATAATATTAAATAATAAAGCTAAAATAAATCATCTAAACTTTTCAAAAAGAGCATTGAGCATAAATTTTGTAAAAAATATTATAAATGTTAAATTAATTTGAAATCTTGAATTTTAATGTTGTTATGGGTTCCAGTTTCTCCTATGTTGGCCCTTGTTACTTCATTGGATTCTTGGGATTCATGGAATCTATCTCAGTCTTTCTTAATATCTTATTGCTAGGGTTTGAGGGTGCCTTTCAAATCTTTACTTGTAATAGGTGTGGGGAACCTTTAAAAACCCTTTCTACTATCCATCAAAAAATTGGTTTATTTTCTTGATATCTTATTGATAGGGTTTGAGGGTGCCTTTCAAATATTTACTTGTAATAGGTGTGGGGAACCTTTAAAAACCTTTTCTACTATCCATCAAAAAATTGGTTTATAAAATAATATATTATATATTAAAAAATATTAATCTTAAATATTTATTAAAATTTTAAGCTTACAAAATATATGTAAACTAAAAAATTAAATTTATAGCAATCACCATAAAAATAAAATTAAATGAAATTAATATTTTTACATTTTAAAAAAATCATAGCTCAAATTTTGATGACAAACCTAAATTAATACATTCTATTCTAACACATGATTCTTAGACAATTGCAAGTATTTTTTTTATATTGGGGTCATATCCGCATGTGAAGGGATGGATTTGACCTTGAGACCTCTCTTATCTTGAGAGTTTTACACAACCCACTTCTTCCAACTCCTCCACACGATCAGACTAGACAATTGTAAGTAACTTAAAACTATTCCTAGGGTACCCACTTGTTGTAAGTGAGTTGGAGAGGGTAGGGTAATCCTCCAAGGAGGTCCCTGGTTGGAATCTCCAGCATAACAAACGCACTTTGGATACCCAAAATCTTGTTGATAATGTGGTCAAGACCCGAAGCGATTCTTGATGATGGTGATTTGACGGTGTAGAACCCCTGATCGTAGTTTTTCAAACCAATCAAAAAAACAAATCACTAAATATCATTAATATTTATTAACAAATAGAATTCTTATAGATATTTATCCTTTAAAAAATTCTCAAATATATATGAAATCAGCATTGGATATAAGGTATTTTCATTGTGTCGACATTATAGAGTACTTAGACATTTTTTTTATTGAAAAAATACTTCATATTAATGAATAATCAGAGAATACACCATCATAAAAACACTACAACAGTTTGTAAATGAGCAGCAAACAATCAAATCTAACACTTTCATCAATTCTAATACAGTCCTGAATAATCTCAGACCTAAACACCTTATGTTGACTAGAAACAAGCGTAGCAGCTTTGCTAATAGTAACAACAACTGACACCTCCTCATTTTTAAAAATTAGACTACATATATCTTTCCAAATATTGAACAAGATAGATAGTCTAATAATGTGCCAAAATATCCTTCTGTGGCTTGCATAGTCAATGGAGTCTCCAAACAACACTGCCTTCCACCTTAGCTGCCCCTGAACAACATTGTCATACAACTAGACTGCCTTTCTCCATACCTTTCTATAGACACCAAAACAGCACCAATCCGATTATGTGACTGCAAACACTGATCGCTTTGACAAACACAGCCCCCAGGGCAGCCCTCAGAGGTCAAACAGTGGTCTTAACCACTTTCATAGCAATTTTGTGAGGTCAAGAAGCAATTTGGCACACTTAGACACTTTGCCTAGTAATCGTCTCACCCAGGGACGATTGCTAACTTGAAATCGTCTCACCCAGGGATGATTTCTGAAATCGTCTCTAGTAAGGACGATTTCCAAGTTTAACGGGCAAAAAGACAAATGAGGCCAAGTGGCAGCCCAGAACAGTCAGTTGATGACTCCTGCCTCGCACGCGTGTGTGGGTGGACAAATAGGCCATTTGAGGACTGTCATAAGGGCAGTTATGAAAGCCCAAGTCAATGGAGGACTCCCCTCCCTCATGGGAAGACAAGACTGCCACATGGCATTTGTGCTTCCCTCCCAAAAGAGACCCCTTGGGTCTATAAAAGGTGAGACTTTTCTCACCCAAGATAGATAGGTTGAAGGAGTTTTCAAGCAACGAAGTGCTGCCGAGTTGAAGACCCACTTGTATCCCTTTTGGTTCACCTTCCCACATCCACCAATCTCTTTTGCAAGGGAGGTTGTTGGGTGGCTTTTGGAAGCTTGAATCGGACCTAAATCCAACACATGGACACCTGAATCAACCAATTCGCCAACCCCCCCAATCCTAAGACGTTTTGGGCCCATCCCTAGTGGATTCATGCTGGAATCAAGTGCCAACGGTGGGAGGCCCACTTGGGCATCCCTGCACTTTTCTTAAGTTTTATTTTAGAAGCATTATAGTTTATTTTCTCATGCTGCATATTGTGTTTTTTGTTTGGTGAATTCATAGCTGCAATTTTGTAACCTTTGATCAGATTCTAGTATGTTTTGTGTCGTTTTGTAGTTTCACTAACTTGCAGGAGGCGATATCAAATTCCTGAGGGTAGAGGCCAAATTGGGAGAATCCGACCATCTGGGTCGTCCCAAAATGGCCCCAATTACATAACCCCTCTGTTTGTAGGTGTTTTGGAGACCTCAAGAGTTGACATTGGAGCGTGTCAGTTCGGCTTCCCCAACACAGAAGAAATTGTCCCACCCAGGGACGATTTACAGTCAAAAATTGTCCCACCCAGGGACGATTTCCAGTTGAAAGCAGATTGGCCGACTGTCTCAGTGGCAATGGCCTTTTGGTAACATTTTTTGTCTTCTGGCAAGTTTTTAGGCTGTTTAAAATCATTTGGTTTACTGTTTTAGATAAATGTTTGCACGCATCTTTTGATGATTTTAGAAGAACAAACACTTTTCACTTGCAGTAGGTGATCTTGGTTGTTTCTTTGTTTGCAGGAGAAGCAATGGAGGTGAAGAACTCATCGACATCAGCGACGACATCATCTTGGCCCGCCCATTGCAATCGTGGGCACGCGGAAAGAGGAACATTGAGTGATTGTAATCGAATTCTTTTAACTCTCCTAGCCACCGAAAAGGGAGGAGACATCATTGTAACAGAGATAAAGGGATATTAATGAAAGGTCTATGTTTTCTCCATTTGCTTGTGTCTCTTCCAATGTGTTTCTTTTCCATTTCATGCACTTTACGTTTCTAGGACTTAAGCACATTTGGTTTTGGTTATATTGCAATTAGTGTTTCATTTGCCCAAAATCTCGTGCTTCCAGTGGCGATCATGGTGGGATAGATTTTCGACAATCTAATCCCCAAACAACATCACCAAAAGGGTCAAAACCCATTCAAAAACAACAAATAAAAGCAACACAAAAACAAACAACAATAAGCATTGCCGGACACAAGTGCTCTTCCACTTCAACTTCAGGCAAAGAAAATTGATGTCGAGGTCCAAATTATCGCTCTCCTACTTCCCCAAGAAGGCTACAATAGCCGGACCGCTCCACGGGAAGTTAGATTTTCGATGATTTCACCTCATTATGGCATCACCAAAAGGGTTAACACCCACAAAAAATAGGTCCAAATGTTGGAAAAATTGCACACGCTTAACGGTAAACCCTCTAAAGGAACCCTTGCATAAGTCATCTTGGGTCAAGCGACTCGTCACTTCTCTCACGAAGGTCATTCCCTCATCGATTCGTCGCTTGAGGGGGTAGTCACACTTAGTCACCAACCAACAATCACACACCCAATTAAGGAAAATGACATGCATTCAAAGAATCATTAACAAAGACAATCACGCTCCTACTTTGGGCAGTAAACAAGCAACAATCAAATCAATCAAACACTTGGCATTTCATGAATCATGAACACAAGGTTCCCCCTAAGGATAAAAATGCCCTTTGCCTGTTCATGACTGATCAATGTCTAAGTTCAAGTCACACCTCACCAAAACAGGTTAATACTTGAAATCAAATTCCTTAGCTCGTCAGAAGCAAGGATTCAAGAATGCATGCCCTTTCCATACTTGGGGCATCAAAAGTTGGTTAGGTTACCAAGAAACCCTAATCATTAGTGCTTTGGTTATCTATTTTTGCTCAGCACTGTGTCACCCGCAACGCTTCCCAAAAAGGGGCATCTGTAGACACCAAAACAACACCAATTTTATTATGTGACTGCAAACACTGATCGCTTTGACAAACACAGCCCCCAAGGCAGCCCTCAGAGGTCAAACAGTGGTCTTAACCACTTTCATAGCAATTTTGTGAGGTCAAGAAGCAATTTGGCACACTTAGACACTTTGCCTAGTAATCGTCTCACCCAGGGACGATTGCTAACTTGAAATCGTCTCACCCAGGGACGATTTTTGAAATCGTCTCCAGTAAGGATGATTTCCAAGTTTAACGGGAAAAAAGACAAATGAGGCCAAGTGGCAGCCCAGAACAGTCAGTTGATGACTCCTGCCTCGCACGCGTGTGTGGGTGGACAAATAGGCCATTTGAGGACTGTCACAAGGGCAGTTATGAAAGCCCAAGTCAATGGAGGACTCCCCTCCCTCATGGGAAGACAAGACTACCACATGGCGCCTATGACCAACACATGGCATTTGTGCTTCCCTCCCAAAAGATACCCCTTGGGTCTATAAAAGGTGAGACTTTTCTCACCCAAGATATACAGGTTGAAGGAGTTTTCAAGCAACGAAGTGCTGCCGAGTTGAAGACCCACTTGTATCCCTTTTGGTTCACCTTCCCACATCCACCAATCTCTTTTGTAAGGGAGGTTTTTGGGTGGCTTTTGGAAGCTTGAATCGGACCTAAATCCAACACATGGACACCTGAATCAACCAATTCACCGACCCCACCAATCCTAAGAGGTTTTGGGCCCATCCCTAGTGGATTGGCGCTGGAATCAAGTGCCAACGGTGGGAGGCCCACTTGGGCATCCCCGCACTTTTCTTAATTTTTATTTCAGAAGCATTCTAGTTTATTTTCTCATGCTGCATATTGTGTTTTCTTTTTGGTGAATTCATAGCTGCAATTTCGTAACCTTTGATCATATTCTAGTATGTTTTGTGTCGTTTTGTAGTTTCACTAACTTGCAAGAGGCGATATCAAATTCCCGAGGGTAGAGGCCAAATTGGGAGAATTCGACCATCTGGGTCGTCCCAAAATGGCCCCAATTACATAACCCCTCTGTCTATAGGTGTTTTGGAGACCTCGAGAGTCAACATTGGAGCATGTCAGTTCGACTTCCCCAACATAGAAGAAATCGTCCCACCCAGGGACGATTTATAGTCAAAAATTGTCCTACCCAGGGACGATTTCTAGTTGAAAGCAGATTGGCCGACTGTATCAGTGGCAATGGCCTATTGGTAACATTTTCTATCTTCTGGCAAGTTTTCAGGCTGTTTAGAATCATTTTGTTTACTTTTTTAGATAAATGTTTGCATGCATCTTTTGATGATTTTAGAAGAACGAACACTTTTCACTTGCAGCAGGTGCTACTGACATCTTGGTTGTTTCTTTGTTCGTAGGAGAAGCAGTGGAGGTGAAGAACTCATCGACATCAGCGATGGCATCATCTTGGCCCGCCCATTGCAATCGTGGGCACACGGAAAGAGGAACATTGAGTGATTGTAATCAAATTCTTTTAACGCTCCTAGCCCCCAAAAAGGGAGGAGACGTCATTGTAACAGAGATCAAGGGATATTAATGAAAGGGTTGTGTTTTCTCCATTTGCTTGTGTCTCTTCCAATGCATTTCTTTTCCATTTCATGCACTTTACGTTTCTAGGACTTAAACGCATTTGGTTTTGGTTATATTGCAATTAGTGTTTCCTTTTCCCGAAATCTCGTGCTTCCACTTTCTTGTTCTCAAACATTCCCAAAAAATATGTTTAATTGTTTCACTTTTTCCATAGCTAGAATAAGCATCCAATGTAAGCATCCATTTGGCTATACGAGCATTACTATGAAGACCCTGCATAATAACTAACCAGGCAAACATCTTCAACTACATAGAAACCCAGAACATCCACACCCCAGTGAGATGCTTCTTCCATTTTTTTGCAAGAACAAATCAAACCCCATCTGATGTTCAGAATATCACCAAATGGGATTCCAGGAACCATCAACCGATAAATATTAGAGGCTTTAAAACACCAAATTGGTTTTCCATATTTCCACCTCCAATCCTTCCAGATAGGACCTACAAGACCATTGAAAATCTTGTACAGTTGCTCCATTGGAAGAAGACTTTGCATTTGTTGCATTGCATACCTATAAGAGGACTTCAATTTAAATTTAACAACCAACTATTGCCACGAAGTCCAAATACCGTTGTTTCCATCCCAAAGATCCACCCACTTGAAAATTCCCTTCTTACCAAGTCCCTTGCATTGCAAGGTAGGCATATCTGTTGCATACGTCCCATTTGTTTTCCAAAGACAAATTGCTTTGGAGTAAAGATTTCAACCTCATATATCATCCAAAAAGTCCCATTTAACCAAGCTCACTACATATTTCCAAGCCTCACATATTCTTTTAATTAGGATGCAGCCTCTAGTTTTAAATTTCCTAGGGTGACCAACAATATCTTCAAAACTAAAATTTCCCTTGACTCCGTCAATACTCACATAATTCTTAATCTGATGATGCAACAACCTTTTCCAGCCACAATCACACTCCAAACACCTAATGACTCACTTAGAAGCAATAACCTTACCTTGAACCTAGATGTTGAGCAACCCAGGGCCACCCTCCTTCTTAGGAACAATACAATACTTCCATACAACTAGAGGAACTCGCATAGAACCATCCATATTTGACAAAAAATAAGATGATCTCCTTTGCAGGGAAACTTATTGTGGTAAGTCATATTCTTCAGATGTGCCACATGTACTATTACTCCTGTTGGCTTCCAAACCCTACTCAATATAGAAGACTATAGTACTTAGACACTTAAAAACATAGATGGTCAATTTAACTTCATGATTGTTGGTCAAATGATAGAAACCAAAAATATTGCTAGATACAAAATAACTATACCTCTATCATCAATCCATTTCTAAATCTTTCAAATTAAAGTTTTAAAGACTTTAAAAAATTCACTTAAAAGATAATGGTATATATTCCTTACTACTAATTTGGTTCTAATGAGATATTTTAACAAAACAACACTCTATATGAGATATGAGATCTCTCAATATTAGTGTTGTGTTCATGCATTATCTCTATCTATATTTGTATAACATTTTATGATACCCATTCCTTATTTTGATGTGGATTATATAACATGCTATCTTATTCAAGAATTATAAAATTTAACATTTTATTCATGAATGGATTAGGGCGTTAATAATTTTAGTTTTACATTTCTGATAAAATCATGTTTTTAAAAATATCTTGTAGGTTTTTAATGATTATGCTACTTACTAAATACGAAACATTATTTTCACAACTATTTGTAAGAGTAAAAAGGTAAATATCTTATATAATTATATACTTAATAGTTCAACTATATTTACTCCTTGTTCAATGAACCTAGTAAATAACTTCAATAAAATCTAATTAAAAATGATGAAGTGTGCTTTCTCTAACAAGGTCAAGGGTTCAACACTCAAGGTCTCATATCCTTGTGTAAGTGCCTAACATTCATTTAAAAAAATATTATTACACTTTTTGTTGTAAGGACAATAATCCTCTATCTATATTACATCAATAAACTAGATAAAGTAATTCAATAAAATCTAATTAAGAAATATGAAGTGTGCTTCCTGTAACAAGGTCAAGGGTTCCATACTTATGGTTTCATTTCTTTTGTAAATGCATAACATTCACTTAAAAATATTAATATATTTTTTGTTGGAAGGATAAATAATCTTCCATCTATGCTACATTGTCACCACATATTTTTATTACACCAAAACTTGGATATTATCCATGTATTACATGTCAAGATATAAACCTGGGTCACCTCCTTGAATGTTGAGGAATCTAAATGGTTGAATTAACGACATTTGATAAAAAATTTAGGATAAGCATGAGTTTTTGAAAGAGTCCCAAAACACTATACCATGGTTTGAACTTCAACTTTTAAATGAAAACCCAAAGACATACCACTATGATATGCCTCTTAGGACTCATTACCTTTTTAATTTTATTATTGAACAAATATAAAATTACTGAATGATGTATTACTACTATTGACACTTAACTTAAATTTATCCTTATTTTAATACCAAACGACAAAATCCAATAATTCTAACATCATAATATTGATAACTTTATCCAAATGATATTTCTTTAAGATGTGTTTGTTTGGCCTCCTTTGCATCTTGTCAGCCTTAATGGCCTTATGGTGGAGACTTTGAAACTTTGAATAGAGGTCTAAAGTTTGAATTCTATGGGGACTAGGGTTGTACACTATGATTAGGATATTGGGTAAACAACATATTTGGTGAGGTTCATCTCATATGCCTTATGATATCATAAATTATTAAAACTACTCTACCTTTTGATCCTTCGTGGGTATATAACAAGTTTACATAAACTTATTCATACTTTATTTTATCTCAAGTTTAAGGTTTGATAAGTAGAGTATGTTGAGGATAACTATCTTTTAGATAAACAATATTAGTCTCATGTATCCTATGCCCTCATGAACTTTAAAAATTTATTTCACTTTCCAAATTTAAAATATAAAAACTATATTCAAGAAAATTATTAAATTTGGTTAACTAACCTAAATATCTTGAGAAAAGCAAGATTTATTCTCCAACGTTAGATCAAATTATTCTGTCATATATATCGTCATTGTACAGTTGTGTTTTGTAAAAGAGGAAACATGAAGGATGACAAAGATAGACATATTTTAATTGAAAACTCGTCCTTTGTTTTTCTTCCTTATGCCATCAATTATTCAACTTTAAAGGTAAATTTCTTGTCTCCCGCACTCTTTTGTTTTAATTATGTTTCTATTTTCTTTATCTTTATCTTTGTTTGCTGTAGAGAATATCTTTTATTACCGTAGAAGTCACTATTACTCAGACTAGCCTCATACATAGCTTCTTCAATTATTTTACTATAGATTAGTTGATTTTTCTTCATATGAGATGGAGTAAGGATGAATCTCACTCAAAATAGCATCTCCTATTATAGTACGTGTGAGCTTAACCATAGCTTGTTAAACTATCTCACTATATTATTTTACGTTGATTATTTCTTATATTGGGTTAGCAGTAGGCATCTCAAGTATACATTCTAGATCCCATTAGATTCACGATATTATCATCTCACTCCATGGCTACATTGATGTTCACATTTATATTATCTCATATAATATGCTCTGTTCTGATTAAATGACTTTGAATGAGGTTATAAAACATGGTATTTCGGTCTTGCAAGTCCAACCACCCATGCTGTCACCGACTGTCACCTACCATAACATAAATAGAAGAGGTTTGGTGATTAGCAATGATTTGTCTTCCCTTTTAGTCTTCTCTCTTTAAGTAGCAGCCCCAGCTGCCTCCTTTACATAGTTATCATTTCAAGTCTAAAAATAACAATTTAATTATATTTTTTCCTCTGTACTGTTGACAAATTTATATCTAAATATATATTAATCTACCATGTCCATTCTACTGATCCTAATTAATTAAATCTATTTTATTTTGATGTTTATACGATATCACTACCTATGCCAATCCCTCGGCCTGCATGACACTCTGCCGGCCTCCTTCCATAAGATTGAGCGGCTTCAACTAATTCTAACCCTATAATGCTTGTTTCCCATATCATTTTAAAAACTCTGAGGGTGGCAGATAATAAGGCAGAACTTCCCAGAATTTCCTATTTGTATCTCAGAAGTTCCATAAAATACTCTGGCCGTATCCCATCAGCCAGCTTAATACTGGAAAGGAAAATAAGTAAAGAGATGTCGCCACCACTTTGGAAGGACTGCTTAGAGATAGGGGCAGGCTCTCCTAGGCCAGATCTGCTTCTCACCAGAGGTATAGACATAGGCTCAGATCTTTTCATAGTAACATTCTGAGATATATAGTATGAAAACATTCTTACGTTTCATACCAGGCATATACAGAAGGTCAGATCTATTCATCGGAAGCGTACTTAAAAGACAGGGTCTATGGGGTAGGGCCGTTGAGATCTCAAAAATAAATAAGGAAGTATTACAGTAATGTCGAGATTATTAGGGAAGTAATATTATAAAGTTATCTTAGTTTTAAGGGTTAGGTGGATTGGTAAGTGTTACTTTGGTTGGACACTTATTAAGAGGAGACTAGGTTCAAACTTTGGTGGTGTCCGTTATGAAAAGGTAGTAGGCTGTTCTGAATCTTTTGAGTGCACGCCAGACTGACACGACGGCACAAACCCTGATTGAAGACACCGTACAAACCCTGAGCAACGGTTAACCTTGATGAGACGGATAGGTCTGTTGAATTCAGTCCCTATGGTTTGTGCTGGCCTCTTATATAACCCAAAAAAATATTATAAAACTGTCTTAGATCTCAAAAAAAATACGCCATTGATATTCTCATTTGCAAGGGAGGGTGTGGGATACACAAACATTTAAGAAAAGTCCATATCTAATGAGATATTTCTCAAACGGACATACTTCCAGGGAACTCCCTTTACATTGGCCCCTGATTGGCAATACCGGAAGTTAAATATTTCTTTGAATAATATATTTTTCAAATGGAATCATTATTACTTTATATAATGCTTTTAGTAGCATGTAGAGGGAAGTGCTCTTACTGGTTAATGGAAAGCATAGATAAACCTTACCTTTCCATGGATGAACACACCATCGTCACATGTCACGGGGAATATCTTTTAAGAAAAAAGGAGTTATATATAGAAAAGACAAATAGCATTCGTCTATCAGGTTCTTTCCAGTTGTTTCTCATGCGTGGGAATGTTCTCAAGAGATGTCAAAGTAGCGGAGATTTTAGTTTTACAAGTAATCTCTCCAATAATTTAATTTGGTTTGAAATTTGAACAACTTGTTTTACAATGTTTTTTTAAGTTTATTTATGATAAAATTTTGTTCTTTCATGGACAGGTCAAATCAGCCATTTCATAGTCATTTCATAGTCATTTCACATTACCAAATATTTGTCGAGATGCCGGCAATATCACTTCTTTTAAACTAAATATTATTTGATATACAAGTAAACATACAGTAAATGATGTAAGACACGAAAACAAAAAAGTAAATAAAATGTTTTGTATTCGGTTGTTAGAATGTTTGGTCACTGGCATAAGGCAACGCCTCTTTCGAATTAGGTGATTTAAAAGAAGAAAGCAATAATAATAATTTTCATCCTCTCACGTTTAAAAAACTTCTTACCAAGCTGTTATTTTAATATAGGTAGGACGAGTATTTAGGGTGAGAAAATATTGGTATGGCTTCATATATTAAGTTCATTAGTTTTGATCATCGAGTTGAATTTTTTTAATGCTTGAAAAACCAATCTTTAGTTTCAAGGAAAACTGAAAACTGCACATCTCTTAGTTTGAATCAAGGATTTATGAGTAGTGATGGCAATTAAAAGCATAATCTTTTAAAGTTTTTTTTTTTAATTATAATCATAAACTAGTTATTATAAGTACCTTCAACTATGGTACTATTTGTTTTTCTTGAGGGTGTCAACAATCTCCTAAAATTGAACTAATTATTTATGCTTTAAATAACCAATGAAAAGGTTCAACATCTTGGAATTATCTACCATGAAGATTATAATAGTTAAGGAAAACTATGCAATTAGAGATAATTCTGTACTAGACACAAGTCTAGATATCATATGGAAATCTAGCTATAATCATTCAAAGAGTCTATATATTAAAAATTTAAAATTTTACATCAAGAAGGTGTATAAATTTTTCCCCATTTTTCATAGTCTCGGTATTGTTATGTTAAGAACTTATGTCCTAACCTATTTATAATTTTATTATGATAGTCTAATTAGTAATGATATTGGGTACCATTTTTCTATGTAAGATGACCATTGATCATTAGTTTTAGTGTTAACTTCATTAGAGAATGATTTTTGGCTAGATTTTTAGCACTAGGGTTAGGATTAGTACTACTCTTAAAGGATATTTCCCCATCAAAGTGGCCTATGAAATATAATTTGTTTCAATGTTATCAATAAATCTCATTTACTATATTATTTATTTGACATATTTAATCCTTTTTGTTTATTATATATTATATTTTTTGTTTTAATTAATTATTGTAGGTAAAATTATTTCATCTAGTATTCTTCTATTATAGCAACAATGGGCATGCTTTCTCTTATTTATATTCCTCGTATGTTTTACACCCTTTATATTTGTTGAATATATTGTATATTTTAGTAGTCCTATTTTCTATATTCATTACAAATATAACAAGAAAATTACCAAAAAAAAATAATGATAAAAATCCTGTGTTGAGGGTTTAAAAAAAGTTACAACTATATGTTATATCTAGGATAGATTTCCCTAAAGAATATAGTAAAGTTAGGCATAATGATACTCTAATACCCAAGCCTTAGATAATATTTTATTACAACCTTAAGCTTCCATGTGTTTTTTGATATATGATGTGATACCCTTTCGTTGAGGATAATCCTTTATCCACAGGGTTGACCTGTGGTACATTGGAAAGTAACAATCTTGGAAAAATTATTTATTTTGCACCTCATAGATAAGATAGTGTCACTATTATAATAGTGAAACCCTCTATAGTTGGTACCCTAAAACATTGGGCTATACATTATCTATGTATCATATTAGTATATCTAAAAGCCAGTAAAACATCAAATCCCTACTTAGTACATTAAAAATAACCTCAATAGTGAAGTGACTCTTATGAGCATGCCAAGAGAAATATCCATTTACCAAAAAAATTATTTCGCTTGAATACTATTTTTTATATTACACATTTTTTAGTAGAGGACCGCTTATTTACAAGAACTAACCTAAGCATAATAATATTATAGAGGCTTATAGGTATGTATAAGAATACAAATATTAAGGATTTTTGTTTGTACATCCTATTTTGGTCTTGAGTTAGTCAAGGATTTGGGGTGTTTATATGAAAAAAATCAAAACTTTAAGGACCAATAACTCACAAATTTAGGAGTTTGGTAATTCTAACAAAATTAAACCCTCTCATAGGTAGTGCAAGAACCCCCATATCCATGCATGAATAAAATATTTTTAGATATTAACAATAATTATTTGGATAACTAGTCCATTATGTTCCTCTTGTCACAACAATCATTTTTTAATTAATAGGTTAATAAGGGGATTGGAAGGGTCACATCCCCCTTACAAAGACTTCCTAACATAAAGACAATAAAATACAAATAGGAAAAGAGATTCATGTCTTGTTGAACTACATACAACTAGAAAATACCAACCATAAGTTCCCATTTATAAGATAAAGAAACTACACAATCAACACTTGAGACGAGCAAAATTATAATAATAGACTCCCCAAACATCATCCAATAAAGAAAAATAATAATCTAAATTAGGTCTCTTTCCAATCTACATAGATTGGTAATAATGGTGACCACTTTAGGTGACCTCTACTAAACCTTTAAAATCTAGTGATACTTAGTTGATTCCAAATTATAATCTAACTCATGAGTAAATACCATTAATATAAAGAAATTCCTTGTTATGGCACCTAGTAATACCAACCAGTAATACCTTCACCAAGAGGAGGTCCACTTAGATCCTATTTGTGAATAAATTCTTATGGTATAGACCAATGACATTATCCAATATCATAGGGCTATGTTTGCCCATGTCCATCCTTGCATTACCTATAAACTACTTCACCTTAGTTTATCCATCACACAAACCTTGCATATCATCATTTAATGAGGGATTTACCCCCATAGTCACAATAGACTCCTTCAAGGAATCATATTCTTCTCCATCATTGCTTTATTCTAGATCCAAAACCAACTTTGGATCCACATCCTTAACTTCAAGGTTCAATCTACAGGACTGACAAGTCTCACCTTGCAAGTTAATATTTGCTTGTAAATTTTTAGTAGTAGCCTCCTTTGACACCTTTCTTAAAGAAGGTTTTCTATTTTTCTTACTATAGTTAAAATTACTTTTAGGGTAAAAATTTGAGTCACGTCCTTCTAAATCAACCTCAAAATTCAACCTTTTATTTTGATTTTCCTTTAAGATTGGTATAAACTCTCCAAAGATATGACTTGATCCTTCACTTTGAGAATCCAAGGGGGGTTTGAACTTAACCACTCCATTTTAAATAATTTTGGTTGATGCCTTTTCAAAAACATACTTAAAAATATAAAGGAGACCCTGGTATATAATTTTGTTTGATGCACGGGCACTACCACCTTCTTACCTTTCACATCTTCAATTGTTTTTTCCAAAGAATGATAAATGGAAACATGGATATTGATAATTTTTCTATGAAAAATATGGTTAAGAATTTCCACATGGTAATCATAGATTAACTTAAAATTACTATCTAAATCTATATAATTCATTACCTACTTCACTACATCCACCTAAGGCATTAGCAAATATTTAATTTCAATACCAAACAAGTATCTTACCACTTTTTCACTAGGTGCTTGAAAGTTTGAGAATTCTCTTGTTTGATTTTTCTTTACCCTAAAAATAAAACCCCCTCTCATTTCCAAACTAGTCACTTCTATAATAAGATAAGGATTTTTCTAAAACCAAAGGCTATTCACACTCACTACCTTATTAAACTAGGACTCTCTAATTTGTTGAGTCCTCATTGAAGCCTTCAATTTTTTGTAAGAATTGTAACATACCATCCTCATCTACAATAGATTATAAATCCTTATCTATATTTAAGGAAAAAAGATCAATTATCACATGAATACCCATCCCATAATCCTCAAAATATTCTCTCCAACTGCAGGCTCAATGTATTCAAAAACATGCATCAAATATGAAATTTTGAAAGATGACCCTTTCTTTGGAGTGATTCCTCACTTTTAAGCTTAAAACAATAATTAATGAATTATTTTCCATCTTTCTATCTCATATTTATCATGGGAAAACCAAAATTCATCACAAGAAAAGGGAGGGCTTCCATCAGTATTGGGATTTATCGATTTAAACTCCTAAACCTTTTGGTCAATCTCGTCACTCCATAAAATATAAGGTAACCAAGAAAATATGTCACAACATCAAAAAACATCCATACCCTTGAAAATCCTTTTATTTAATACCGTGGAGTAAAAATTTCTATAAGATAGAAACTATTAAAAAGGTTCTAGTGTGGGTTAATATTTCTACACTTGCATATCATCTCATCAATATCAATGTTTTGAAGAATATTATAAATTCCCTAGTGTAATTCATTGAAGAGGGGCCAATTAATAAGGAATAAAATAATGTTATATATATATATATATATGTGCATGTGTGTGAGTGTATGTGTATGTGTGTGTGTATGTGTGTGTGTGCGCGCGTGCAAATATGTGTTATTGTGGATATTTCAAATCCTATTGCAATAATCCATTAATATAAAATCTAAATCAAGAGAATATGACCAACTCGTAGATACTAAAAATATTTGATCATAATTCTTATGAGACTCAATATGTAAGACATGGTAAAGTAAAAGTGATGAATAAATAGAAGAAAAAGGTCATAATACAAACATCAATATTAAGCAAGGAAATCATACTATAATAGAACCTAAATTAGATCAAGTATATCCCACTCCAAATGAAAAGACAAAAAATATGATCTTCAATATTATATGGCAAAGGCCACCATAGTTCACTTAGATTAACCATTAAAATAAACTAAGAATGATACAAGGGATAAGAAAGTCCAATTTGCAAGTTCATGTCTATAAGGAATTAAATATGTAAAGGAAATGTGAAGAATATTTTTAATTTAATGATGAAAAAAAAGGTATTCAAGTAAATTACCTTAAATTTTTCAAGTAGCATATAATCCTCTCTTAGAGATTACAATGAAATGGCACATTGTTTGTCCATTGTATTTTAGGAATTAACAAGAATCACAATAAGGGAATGTGTATTAAGAAAACCTATAAATAAATATATGGATTTCAAGGCAACATAAGAAGGTAATTGTTATGGAGGATCATATTTGGAGTTTAGGATTTTGAGGGCAACATAAAAAATATGCTTTTGAGGATACTCCTTGCTCTTTGATTTTTTTATAACAAGACTAAACTATAGACGATAAGCACTATTACAAGTAGTGTGGAGATAGGAAGAGATTAATAAATATGAAAGTGTTGATCGGAATCAAATAAAGAGAGCAAGACTCCTGAAGCAAAATCAAAGAGAAAAAGAAACACAAACATATATTGATATGAAGAAACAAAAACAAATATTACAAGTGTTAATAAGAAGTGGGACTAAACTCGTAGATAAATAAGTGATAATAAAAAATGATATCCTAAAATATTAATTGCATGAAAAAAGAACCCTAAAAAGAGATATAGTAGAAATTTTACAAAACGTTATAGATAGCATATCTGTAGATATAAAATATGGGTATTCAATATTTTAACCTTCAATGGTGTTGATTTTTGTCTTGCAAAAATTCTAATTTTGAGAAGCAATCATCAAAATGATATTTTATCTTTTAATGAAAATGAAAATTAGTTTGAAATATGATGAATACCATTGAAAGACAAGTCAAGAATAATTTGATAAAATGAAAATTTGGATAATTTTTAATTAGCATGATAGGAATGTAAAGATAACAATATAATATTTTATTATTTCAATGGGAGTGCCCTCTATAGAATCCACACATAGCTCCAAGAAAGGTCAACAAAAGAAACAATCTAATATTGATATCTTTAAAAGATAAAATGATGATTACCATCAATAAAGATAATTATAGAAAGATAGCGAACAAGTTACTAGATATTAGTTTAGATATTTCTATGAAAGCCAACTATAAATAATTTTAACATGTTCTAGATCTCAAAACTTCTCAATTGTATCTAAACTTAAAATACATTAATATCTATATATAGTAATGAATTAATCCAAAGGAACTAGATGTACATATTAGTTTAGAGGACAATTAAGTAAAGATTGTAGATTATCTCCTATGTGAAGAGTAACCTAAAATTTGATAAATATTCAAGTCAAGCATGATAATATCATATTCTAACTTTTATATTGTATCATAAGATGATTACCTTCTTTGTAGATAAAAAAATTACTCGATATTGTATTATTAAACTAAATGTGGCAATTTATCACAAAATAGTTTTTAATCTCTATTTTTTTGAATTGGTTAAATGGGATTGAAACAAGCTCCACTTGTATTCCTCTTATGTTAAGGTTTGAACTTGGGCCTCTAGTATGAAAACCCAAAGACATACCACTACAATATCTCTCATAAATGATAAAATAGTTCACTCATAGTACCAAATGATAATATATTAATTTTTCTTAAAGCTAAAAACATACAATATATTCATTAAAAACATTTTGTTGTAAAATATTAGCATCATTTATCAAGCCAATACCAATATTCAAAATAAAATTATTTATTTTGTCAAATTTATTTATTGGATCCTAAAATTATAATTTTTTATACATTATTTCTTGTAAAAAAAGTAAAAGCTAGTAGCAACTAGATCAATCTTGTAAGGATTTTGTAAAATATTTTCTATTATATAAGGTTGGTTAAGACATAATCCAATACACTTCCTTTTGCATACCAACATATGGTATTATTTACGTGTTAATGATAATATGTGAGATGCATAATATCATCATTAAAAAAATAGATTTAAAAATTGTTAAGAACCTTATTGTGAACAATACTCTACTTATTTTTTATTGAATGGAATTAAAATATCATCCCAGTATAATTTTAAGGATCATGCAAAAAGCAAATTAATTAAAAAATAAATAGAAGGAATTATAAAATCTACTTTCTAAATACCAAGGGACTTTATTTGAATTTAAATATTAAATATATTTAATTTAGTATTAAATAATAGGTCTTAAATCATTAATTAATTTAAAACATGGAATAAATATAAATTAAAGGTAACAATATATTTTTTAAAACATTTATTTTTTTTTTAAATCAAATGAATTTTAAGTTATCATATTCAATTATTTATATTTTTATCGTTTCAAAAACATAATATTAAATAATAAAGCTAAAATAAACCATCCTGAAATTTTTAAAAAGTATAAATTTTGTAAACTATATCATAAATATTAAATTAACTTTAAATCTTGAATTTGAATGTTGTTTTGGGTGCCAATTTTTTCTATGTTGGCCCTTGTAGCTTCATTGGACTTTTGGGATTCATGGAATCTAGCTCAGACTTTCTTGATATCCTATTACTAGATCTAAGGTTTGAGGATGCCTTTCAAAACCTACTTGTAAGTTTTGGAACTCTTTAAAAACCCCTTCTACTATCAATATAAAAATTAGTTTATAAAATAATATATTATATATTAATAAATATATATTTTTAAATTTACATGATGGAATCGGTAGCCGGCATGAATTCGAGCAGGCTATCCAGCTTTTATGGTTGTCATAGTATTCTGCATTGTCCATCATGAAAGCCACCACACAGATCTTCGTGCAGTCTGCCCCTATAACCACCATGCTATTAGAAAATTAAACCAGATTTGACACCTCTAGCAAATCGATCAACTCATAAGATCTTAGTTCACTTGAATTAATTACTGGTAGTTGAGACTATCAGTCAGTTCGACGATTGGATGGAAACCCTAATTTTGTGTTAACTGCATGTCAGAGTAGTTGGTGGATCTTTCCCGCCTCATGCATGAATCCCTAGATATATATTTCTTTTGGGGTTCTATTTTGTATAGTCAGAGAGAAAAAATTAGAGCAGAGGGTTGGAGAAGAATAGAGAAGCCAAGAAGAGCAGAGGAGAAGAAAATCAGGAGCTGAAGTCGTAGTCTTCAACATTCCTATGTGTGTGTTCATCCTGCAATATTATTTGTAGATGTATGTAAGCTTCTAGAGTAGAAGCACAAGGGTATAAGTCTTTTATTTGGCATTGTAATACTGCAATAGCAGTCATGTTTATTTTAATCAATATATGAAATATATTCTGCATTTGAGAGCACTACGGGTGTTCCTTGTTGATTAACAAAGTGAGGTTAAAATACAGTCTTAATTTATCCTTTTATCATCTTTGTTTAATATATGTGCAAAGGCTCTCGTGTTTTATTTATAAATGCGTGGATTCCCATTTGTAAAGGATAAATTGTATTTCTTCTCCTAAGTCCCTATGCCTTTGTCATTTCATTCCTCCGAAAGCTAGACATTGGTTTTTAGTGCCCCTTTTATTAAAATATTATTTGACCAAGCTTGGACTCTAAAATTGTCACATTTTTGTGAGTCACGAAATCGCGGCACTTTTATAACCCTAGCACCTTTGTCTAATTTAACTCGTGAAATTGACGCAAAATCGTTGGTCATGATTTTGAGTCACTTTGGGACCTTCGCATTATTCCTTCCCTACGTGTCGTGACAAGCCACAAGCTCTTGGGTTCTCCAAAATTGTAGCAAAATCACTACTTCATTTTCATTTAGTCTGAAATCTCAAATTGGTATCAGAGCTTGAGCCTTCCCGTGGAAGATAGAAGCAATGGCTTCCAAAAATAACTCATTGCAGTTGTAGATCCCATGGTTCAGTGGCAAAAATTACGATTACTAGAGCATTCAAATGAAGATTTTATTTGGGTCTCAGGAGCTATGGGACTTGGTGGAGAATGGTTATCCAGAACCAGCAGATGCAGTAGCATTGGCCGCTCTCTCCCAAGAAGATTCAGATTTGTTGAAGGAGAATCGAAAGAAGGATCAAAAGGCATTATTTTATATAATGCAGGTAGTTGAAGAGATAATTTTCCCAAGAATTGCGTCAGCAACAAAATCAAAGCAGGCTTGGGAAATACTTGCCAGCTCTTATCAAGGCACCAACAAAGTGAAGTTGGTCAAGTTGTAGATGTTGAGAAGGGAGTTTGAAAATCTGTAGATGAGTGAATCAGAGTCCATGAGTGACTTCTTCACCCGGACCATGGATGTCATCAACCAGATGCGGTTGAATGGGGAGATTGTGGATAATTAGAGAATTATGGAGAAAATTCTGAGAAGTTTGCCAGTAAGGTTTGATTCAGTTGTGATAGTGATTGAAGAATCGAGGGATTTGACAACCCTCTCTGTAGATGAGCTCATGGGTTCTCTACAAACACATGAGCAGAGGCTGAGTCGGTCATCTCAGTCCTCATTGGAGCAAGCCTTCAAATCGTAGGTCTCATTTCGAGACAATAGCAGAAGAGATGAATCTCACCAAGGCACTTCAAGTTCTCAAGGAGGAAGAGGATAGAGTAATAGAGGAAAGCGTGGAAGAGGCCACAAGAGAGGAGGAAGGTCAAACTCCAATTATGGAGAGACCAGCTGCAATTTTCATCAAGCCGGAGGAAGAGGCAATGATAGAAATCAGCAAGGAGGATCAAATCAGAGGTATGATAAATAAAAAATTCAATGTTATTACTACAAGAAATTTGGTCATTATAGTTATGAATGTAGAAATAAATTGGCCAAGGATAATAAACAACAAGCCCACTACACAAATGAAAATGAAAATGTAGAAAGTAGAGATGTATGTGGGAATATGTTGTTAACTTGCAGTACTAATGAAGAGAGCCAGAAGAACACCTGGTATCTTGACAGTGGGTGTAGTAACCACATGTCTAGAAACAGAGATATGTTTTCACAGCTTGATGAATCCATTAAATCTAAAGTGAAAATGGGGAACAACAGTAAGGTACCTGTTATGGGCAAAGGAAAGATCATTATCCATACCAAGCATGGTGAAAGAAAGAACATTTTTGATGTGTACTATGTGCCTGGGTTGAAGCATAATCTGTTAAGTGTTGGACAACTTGTACAGAATGGGCACACTATGTAGTTTAAAAATGGAGCCTGTATCATTCGGGATAAAGAGAATGGGCTCGTGGCAACAGTTTCCATGACAAAGAACAAAATGTTTCCCCTACAAATTCAAAATGAATTATTGCTTTCATTTAGTGCAGTTGTAAAAGATGCTACCTGGTTGTGGCATCTTAGATTCGGTCACCTGAGTTTTAGTGGCCTGAACCTCCTGCACAAGAAATAAATGGTGAAGGGTTTACCCCTCATAGAGCAACCCAATCAAGTTTGTGAAGGTTTCTTAGTCAATAAGCAACATAGGGATGCGTTCCCTTCAGGATAGTCTTGGAGAGCTTCACAGCCATTGGAGCTAGTACATTCAGATATTTGCGGTCCTATGCAGACCAACACATTTGCTAGAAATAAATATTTTTTGACTTTCATTGATGACTTCAGTCGGAGGACGTGGGTTTATCCCATTAAGCAAAATTCAGAAGCTTTCAACAAATTTAAAGAGTTCAAGGCTCTAGTTGAAAAATAGAGTGACTATTATGTGAAGACTCTCAGAACAGATGGAGGAGGTGAGTACATCTCCAATGAATTTCATAATTTTTGTAAAGAAAATGGAATTAGAAGACAGTTTACAGCCAGATATACACCACAACAGAATGGTGTTGCAGAGAGGAAGAACAGAACAATAATGGAGATGGCACGAAGTATGCTAAAGGCAAAGAATTTGCCACATGAGTTCTGGGTAGAAGTTGTATGTTGTGCAGTTTATCTGTTGAATAGATGTCCCACCAAAAGTGTGAAGGACAAAATTCCTCAAGAGGCTTGGAGCAATCAAAAGCCAAGTGTGGCTCACTTAAGAGTTTTTGGGTGCATTGCATATGCACACATTCTAGATGAGAAGAGAAAGAAGCTTGATGATAAAGCTGAGAAATGTATTTTTACTGGTTATAGTGAGCAAGCAAAAGCTTACAGGTTGTATAATCCTGTAACTAAGAAAATGGTTATAAGCCGTGATGTGAAGTTCTTGGAGGATGAAGCATGGAACTGGAAGTCAAAGACTGGCCAACCAGAGCCAGCTATTATTGAATCTATGGATTTGGATGAAAATAGAGTACAACCACCTGTAGCTTCAAGCAGTAACAATGGTGCCAACAATAACACAACCTCATCATCCCAATCACCTCCACTTGCAACAAGGATCTCCAACTTGAAGACACCATCAAAGACACGGAGCTTGCAAGATATTTATGAGGTAACCAGAAATGAAACTGATGAAGAACATTCTGATTTTGCTTTATTTTTTGAGTGTGATCCAATTACTTTTGAAGAAGCAATTCAGAATAGAAAATGGGTAAATGCTATGGATGATGAGATAGCTACAATAGAGAAAAATTAGACCTAGGAGTTAATGGATCTTCCAGTAGGTAAGAAGACCATTGGGGTCAAATGGGTGTATAAAACAAAGTTTAATGCCCAAGGTGAAGTAGACAAGTACAAGGCCATACTAGTAGCAAAAGGGTACAAGAAGAAGTCAGGGATTGACTATCATGAAGTTTATGCACCTATAGCCCGACTTGACACAGTCAGAATGATTCTGGCATTGGCAGCCCAAAAAGGCTGGAATGTTTATCAGATGGATGTTAAATCTGCATTCTTGAATGGAGTGTTGGAAGAAGAGGTCTACATAGACCAGCCACCCGGCTATGAGCTGGAGGGGCAAGAAGGCAAAGTCCTAAAACTAAAGAAAGCTTTGTATGGGTTGAAGCAAGCACCCAGAGCTTGGTACAATAGAATTGATGCTTACTTTCAAGACAATGGGTTTATTAAATGCCCATATGAGCACACTCTGTATATGAATACAAATGCATAGGGGGATATGATAATTGTATGCTTGTATGTAGATGATCTGATTTATACTAGTAATAGCAATATGCTATTTGAGCAGTTTAGAACAGCCATGAAGAAGGAGTTTGAGATGACAGACTTGGGGCTGATGAATTATTTTCTTGGTATTGAAGTTGACCAATCTGCGGATGGCATCTTCATTTCTCAGGGCAAGTATGCAAAGGATGTCCTAAAGAGGTTTAATATGGAGGACAACAAACCTGCCATCACCCCAGTTGCAACAGGCCTGAAGTTGAGTAAAACTGATAACAACAGAACTGTTGATCCAACTCTCTATAAAAGGTTAGTTGGAAGCCTGATGTATTTGACTGCAACTAGGCCAGATTTGATGTTTGCAGTGAGTTTAATCAGTAGGTTCATGGAATCACCCAAGGAGACTCACTGGCAAGCAGGCAAGAGAATTTTATGATATGTTAATGGCACAAGGAACCATGGAATCCACTATGCCAGAAAAGACCAGCTTGAATTGATTGGCTACACATATAGCGATTGGGCTGGCAACATAGATGATCAAAAGAGCACTTCTGGATATGCCTTCCATATTGGATCTAGAGTAGTCTCATGGTCCTCAAAGAAACAACCAAATGTTGCATTATCAACTACTGAGGCAGAGTATGTTGCTGCCACCTCAGCCTCTTGCTAGGCAGTTTGGTTGAGAAGAGTTCTAAGTGAACTAAATCATCCACTAGAAGTAGCAACAACTATGTTTTGTGATAATAATTCTGCCATAGCACTGTCCAAGGACCCTGTGTTTCATGGCAGAATGAAGCACATAGACATCCGCTATCATTTCATCAGGGAGCTGGTGAAATTTAATGAGATTGAACTACTATTTTGTAGGTCCAAGGAACAGATAGCAGATATATTCACAAAACCTTTGAAGGAGGAAGACTTCAACAGGCTGAGGGAGATGCTCGGTGTCAAAGTTTTTATGAAATCTGGTTTAAAGGAGGGTGTTAGAAAATTAAACCAGATTTGACACCTCTGGAAAATCCACCAACTCACTAGATCCAGTTGCACTTGCGTATTAATTACTGGTAGTTGAGACTCTCAATCAGTTCGACGATTGGATGGAAACCCTAATTTTGTGTTAAATGCATGTCAGAGTAGTTGGTGGTGCTTTCCCGCCTCTTGCATGAATCCCTAGATATATATTTCTTTCGGGGTTCTATTTTGTTAGGTCAGAGAGATAAAAACAGAGCAGAGGGCTGGAGAAGAACAGAGAAGTCGAGAAGAGCAGAGGAGAAGAAAATCAGGAGCTGAAGCCGCAGTCTTCAACATTCCTATATGTGTGTTCATCCTGCAATATCATTTGCAGATGTATGTAAGCTTCCAGAGCAGAAGCACACGGGTATTAATCTTATTTGGCATTGTAATACTGCGATAGCAATCTGGTTTATTTTAATCAATATATGAAATATATTCTGCATTTGAGAGCACTGCGAGTGTTTCCTGTTGATTAACAAAGTGAGATTATATTATAGTCTTATTTATCCTTTCATCGTCTCCGTTTAAATATTCCCATGTTTTATTTATAAATGCGTGGATTCCCATTTGTAAAGGATAAATTGTGTTTCTTCCCTAAGTCCCTATGCCTTTGTCATTTCATTCCTCCGAAAGTTTGACATTGGTTTTCGTGCCCCTTTTATTAAAAAATTATTTGACCAAGCTTGGACTCCAAAATTGTCACATTTTCGTGAGTCGCGAAATCGTGACAATTTTATAACCCCAGCACCTTTGTCTAATCTAACTCTCGAAACTGACGCAAAATCGTTGGTCATGATTTCGCATCACTTTGGGACCTTCAAATTATTTCTTCCCCGACAAGCCACAAGCTCCTGGGTTCTTCGAAATTGCAACAAAATCGTTACTTCATATTTGTTGAGCTCAAACTCTCACATGTCACAATCATTTTAAACCTTTTACGCCACTAAAAGCACAAGGAAAGGAATAAGCATTCAGTCCAATGAATATATTAATTTTTTTTTTCTTAAATATTTATTCAAATTTTAAACTTACAAAATATATCTAAATTTTAAAAATTAAATTTATAACAATCACCATAAAAATAAAATCAAATAAAATTAACATATTTACATTAAAAAAAGACCATAGTTCAAATTTTTATTTTTATGACAAACCTAAATTCATACATTCTATTCTAACAGGATTCTTAGACAATTGCAAGTCTAGGAATTTTCAAAGACTATTAGGTTAGTTGAATTAGGCTAGTTGAAAAGGGTAGGACAATCTTCCAAGGAAGTCCCTGGTTGGAACCTCCACCCTACCAAATGCACGTTAGGTACCCAAAATCCAATTGATAATGCTAGTGAGGTTAAGGTCCAGCACGATTCCTAGATGATTTTGAAGATGTGGAACCCTAATAATGGTTTCAAACCAAGACAATCATTCAAAAAAAAATTCATTAAATTATACATTTAAAAAAAAAAAAACTAACCGTTCCTAGGATATTTAAATTCTCCTGTTAAATTTAAGTGGAAAAGATTATGCTTGTAATTGCCATCCCTCCTCATTAAGCCTTCATTCAAACTCAGATGTGCAGTTTTCCTTGAAACTAAAGATTGGTTTTTAAAGCATTAAAAAAATTCAACTCGATGATCAAAACTAATGAACTTAATATATGAAGCCATACCAATATTTTCTCACCCTAAATACTTGTCCTACCTATATTAAAATAACAGCTTGGTAAGAAGTTTTTTTTAACGTGAGAGGCTGAAAATTATTATTATTGTTTTTTCCTTTTAAATCACCTAATTCGAAAGAGGCGTTGCCTTATGCCAGTGACCAAACATTCTAACAACCAAATACAAAACATTTTGTATTTACCTTTTTGTTTTCGTGTCTCACATCATTTTCTGTTTATTTACTTGTATATCAAATAATATTTAGTTTGATATTGCCGGCATCTTGACAAATATATGGTAATATGAAATGACTATGAAATGGCTGATTTGACCAGTCCATGAAAGAACAAAATTTTATCATAAATAAACTTAAAGAAACATCGTAAAACAAGTTGTTCAAATTTCAAATCAAATTATTGGAGAGATTATTTGTAAAACTAAAACCTCCGCTACCTTTAAAAAATTCTTTGACATCACTTGAGTGGGATTATTGGAGAGATTACTTGTAAAACTAAAACCTCCGCTACCTTTAAAAAATTCTTTGACATCACTTGAGTGGGATTATTGGAGAGATTACTTGTAAAACTAAAACCTCCGCTACCTTCAAAAATTATTTGACATCACTTGAGAACATTCCCACTCATGAGAAACAACTGGAAAGAATCTGATATACGAATGCTATTTGTCTTTTCTATATATAACTCATTTTTTCTTAATATATATTCCCCGTGACGTGTGACGATGGTGTGTTCATCCATGGAAAGGTAAGGTTTATCTATGCTTTCTATAGACCAGTAAGAGCACTTCCCTCTACATGCTACTAAAAGCATTATATAAAGTAATAATGATTCCATTTGAAAAATATATTATTCAAAGAAACATTTAACTTCCGGTATTGCCAATCAAAATTGGCAGGTGCCAATGCAAAGGGAGTTCCCTGGTCTAGAAGTAAGTCCGTTTGAGAAATATCTCATGATATGTGGGCTTTTTCTTAAATGTTTGTGTATCCCACACCCTCCCTTGCAAATGAGAATATCAATGGCTTATTTTATGAGATCTACGATAACCTTATAATATTAGTTCCGTAGTGATCTCGACTTTACTGTAATACTTCCTTATTTTTTTGAGATCTCAACGGCTCTACCTCATAGAACCTGTCTTTAAGTATGCTTCCTATGAAAAGATCTGACCTTCTGTATATGCCTGGTATGAAACGTAAGAATGTTTTCATACTATATATCTCAGAATGTTACTATGAAAAGATCTGAGTAAGAATGTTTTCATACTATATATCTCAGAAAGTTACTATGAAAAGATCTGAGCCTATCTCTATGCCTCTGGTGAGAAGCAGATCTGGCCTAGGAGACCCTGACCCCATCTCTAAGCAGTCCCTCCAAAGTGGTGATGACATCTCTTTACTTATTATCCTTTCCAGTATTAAGTTGGCTGATGGGATACGGCCAGAGTATTTTATGGGACTTCTGAGACACAAATGAGAAATTCTGGGAAGTTTTGCCTTATTATTGGCCACCGTCAGAGTTTTTAAAACGATATGGGAAACAAACATTATGGGGTTAGAATTAGTTGAAGCCGCTCAATCTCTATGGAAGGAGGCCAGCAAAGTGTCATGCACGCCGAGGGATTAGCATAGGTAGTGATATCGTATAAACATCAAAATAAAATAGCTTTAATTAATTAGGATCAGAGCAAAAAATACATATAGATATAGATAGATATGGACTTGGTAGAATATTATATATAGATATAGATATAAATTTGTCAATAGTACAGAGGAAAAAATGAAATAAAATTGTTATTTTTAGACTTGAAATGATAAGTATGTAAAGGAGGCAGCTGGGACTGGTACTTAAGAGAGAAGACTAAAAGGGAAGACAAATCATTGCTAATCACCAAATCTCTTCTATTTTTGTTATGGTAGATGACGGTCGGTGACAGCATGGGTTGTTGGACTTGCAAGACAGATATACCATGTCTTATAACCTCACTCAAAGTCATTTAATCAGAACAGAGCATATTATATGAGATAATATAAATGTGAACATCAATTTAGCCATGGAGTGAGAGGTGATAATATCGTGAATCTAATGGGATCTAGAATGTATTCTTGAGATGCCTACAGCTAAACCAATATAAGAAATAATCAACGTAAAATAATATGTTGAGATAGTTTAACAAACTATGGTTAAGCTCACAAGTATTATAATAGAAGATGCCATTTTGAGTAAGATTCATCCTTACTCCATCTCATATGAAGAAAAATCAACTAATCTACTCTAAAACAATAGAGTAAAATAATTGAAGAAGCTATGTATGAGGTTAGTCTGAGTAATAGTTACTTCTACGATAATAAATGATATTCTCTACAGCAAACAAAGATAAAGATAAAATAAAAACATAATTTAAACAAAAGAGTGCGGGAGACAAGAAATTTACCTTTAAAGTTGAATAATTGATGGCATAAGGAAGAAAATCAAAGGAAGAGTGTTCAATTAAAATATGTCTATCTTTATCATCCTTCATGTTTTTTCCTTTAGAAAACTCAAATCTAAAATGCACAATGACGATATATGTGAAAGAATAATTTGATCTAATGTTGGAGAATAACTCTTGCTTTTCTCAAGATATTTAGGTAAATTTGCCAAAATTATTAATCTTCCTGAATTTAGTTTTTATATTTTAAAGTTGGAAAGTGAAATAAATTTTTAATGTTTATGAGGGCATATGATACATGAGATTGATACTGTTTACCTAAAATATGGTTATCCCCAACATACTCTACTTACCAAACCTTAAACTTATATAAAATAAAGTATGAATAATTTTATGGAAACTTGTTATACCCATGAAGGGTCAAAAGGGTAGAGTAGTTTTAATCATCTATGACATCATAAGGCATATGAAATGAACCTCATCAAAGATGTTGTTTACCCAATATCTTAATCATAGTGTACAACCCTAGCCCCCATAGAATTCAAACCTTAGACCTCTATTCAAAGTTTCAAAGTCTCGACCATAAGACCATTAAGGTTGATAAGATGCAAAGGAGGCCAAGCAAACACATCCTAAATTTGGAAATATGATTAGGATAAAGTTCTCAATATTATGATGTTAGAAATATTGGATTTTGCTCTTTGGTATTAAAATAAGGATAAATTTTAGTTAAGTATCAATAGTGGTAATACATCCTTTAGTAATTTTATATTTGTTCAGTAATAAAATTAAAAGAACAATGAGTCCTAAGAGGGATATCATAGTGGTATTCATTTGGGTTTTCATTTAAAATATTGAATTTCAAACCATGGTACAAGGTTTTGGGACCCTTTCAAAAACTCATGCTTACCCTAAAAATTTTATCAAATGCCATTAATTCAACCATTTAGATTCCTCAACATTCAACATTAAGGAGGAGGCCTAGGTTTATATCTTGCTAAGTAATACATGGATAATATATTTTTCCTTACAAAAAAAAATGTATTAATATTTTTTAAGTGAATGTTATGCATTTACACAAGATATGAAACCATAAGTATGGAACCCTACCTTGTTAGAGGAAACACACTTCATATTTCTTAATTAGATTTTATTTATATACTTTATCTAGTTTTTTGATGTAATATAGATGGAGGATTATTTGTCCTTACAACAAAAAGTGTAATAATATTTTTTAAGTGAACGTTAGGCACTTACACAAGGACATGAGATCTTGAATGTTGAACCCTTGATCTTGTTAGAGAAAGAACACTTCATAATTTTTAATTAGATTTTATTGAAATTATTTATTAGGTTTATTGAACAAGGAGTGAATATAGTTGAACTATTAAGTATATATTATATAATATATTTACCTTTTTTATCTTACAAATAGTTGTGAAAATAATGTTTATGGTATTTAGTAAGTAGCATAATCATTAAAAACTTACAAGGTATTTTCAAAAACATGATTTTTTATATATAAATGGTAAAAATTTATTGAATCAATAAGCTTTACAAGAAACATAAAATCCCATAACAATAACCCTTACAAGGGCCAGAAGAAAGAAACCCCAAATACCACCGAGCACCCAACCAAAATATATCCAACAAATAACAGCCTCAAGCAGGCATATCCACAATGAGCAAATTAGCAAGATGTCGAGAACAATCCAATGGAAGTTGATCCCATTCCCTAAAATTCTAGTCTTCCTAAAACTTTGAAGCCCATTTTTCCAAGAAATCAACCACACCATTCCATTCCTTGAGAATATGAACAAAGGAAATAAACTCCAGCTATCGAAAGATTTCAAAGATCTATCGAGATACTAATTCTAGCTACCAATGAAAATTAGAAATATTATGAGTCTTCAATAAATTAATAATAATCTGATATTTTGACTCACTAATTATATTTCGCCATCCTAGAGCATAAATTTTTTCCAAAGAAAAACAAATAGCAAGGGCCTTCATATAATTATTAGTCTGCTTCCTCTTATAATAGGAAAAAATGAAAAGAGTTGCACCACTGCTATCTCTCCCAACACCACCAATACCTGCATGCCTAGGATTCCCTTTAGAAGAACCATAAGTATTAATATTAAATGCCCCCGAGGTGGAGGATGACATCTACCATCTCTCTACACTTTTTTATTAAGGCCTCTTCTCTTGATTGATACAAAAGGATGAGGGTCATTCTCCACTAAAGATAGATGTTGCATCATAGGAATATCAGACTGCTCCAAAGGAAGACTGATCTAACATTTAGAAAAAATAGTTTCTTGGATCATACCAATAATCCTCTGCCAAGTCTGATAAATAGTTGACTTTCTATCGTGAAAAATTATTCGATTTCTTTCAAGCCATATCTTCCTTATAATACATGAGGGACCAATACTCCATGCAACTTGAAGAAAGAAAGCCTTAGTAGGAGGTCTTCCTAAACTCCTCCAAAACTCAACAAGAGAATAGGTATGAGAACAATACTGTTTCCACACCCCCCACCAAAGATACCAAATTTCTTGCATAAACAAACACTGTAAGAGCAAATGCCCTACAAATTTTTCACTATTCTCATAAAGGAAACAAAATGAAGGGCCCTATAAACCTCTATTTTGGATATTATCCCAGGTAGGAGATGTGTTTCGAGTAGCCATCCATAAATAGAAATTGCATTTGGATTAGGAAAAATTATTTCAAACTTGTTTCCACCAAGGGACATCCTCATCCCTAAAATGATATCTATCTAAAATCTGGTAACCATAAGCCACCGAGAAAAAACCCTCTAGTATCTGAAACCTAAGCCAAGACATCATCAACTTGTAAAGAAGAGCACTCCCTAGTAGCCAAAATACAAGCCAACTCTTCTCTATCTTGAATAGAATCATCTATCGACTAATATCTAGGATCTTTACACTGAACTACCCCCACCTATCCAACTCTTTTAGCAACTTTATAATCCATCACCTTGTACCAACTAGCATCCAAGAAACAATTACATAGCTCCTGAATATGAGAAAACATAGATAAAATTGTAGGCAAACCATCCCAAGAATCATACCAGAAAAGAGCCTTCGAGCCTTTGAGACAAATCTAGAACAAACCTTGCTTAACAAGAGATGCCCCCTTCTTAAGGGTGTTCCAGATAAAAAAACCTTTACCAGACAAACTGTATCTAGGTATCTTAGAGTATGCAATCCTATTAATATACTTAAAGTGTGGACACCAAAATAGCACCAATTTGATCAGGTGGCTACAAGCATTGACCGAATTGGCATACATAGCCCCTAGGGAAGCCCCTAGAGGTTAACCATTGGTCCTAACCACTCCCAAAGCATTTTTGGAAGGTCAGAGGTCAATTTGTAACCTTTCAAGCACCCTACTCCTTACTCATTCTACCATGGGGTGATTAGAATGCTGTTCGCCCCACCCCGAGATGATTAGCAATAATCGCTCTAGGATGGGGCAATTAGCAGGTTTGACGAGCAAAAAGTCAAACCTTGACAAATGGCAGCACATATCTGCCACTCAACTCCACCTTCAATTCATGGGAGTGTGAGTGAGCATTTTTGAGCTCAAATATGCAGTCATAGAGAAATTCATGGAGCCCTTAATCAGGGAGGAATATTCTCTCCCCTGACAAGGCATGATGGCCAAGTGGCACCCCTACATGCACATTCAAAGCAGACCTTAAGGTCTATAAAATGGTGAGTCTTCTCACCCTAAAAAAAGGATATATCAGGAGCATTTGGAGCAATGGAGTGTTTCTAAATTATACCCTCACCCTCATTGTGCTTCCTACATCCTTTGATCTCTCTTTTGGAATGGAGGTTATCGGGTGAACATTAGGAGCGCAATCCAGACCCAAAACCTGAATAATTTGCACAATACCATACCCAATTTGTTGACACAACCCCCTATGATTTTTTGGACCCATCCCAAGTGGATTGGTGTCAAAACCAATCCCCAAACGGTGGGCATCCTGCCCCATGGCACCCCCCGCAATGATGCAGTCCTAATCGCCCCACCCCGGAGTGATTAGAAATCTACAAAAATATTTATTCATTTTTTCTTTTGCATCTTGTTTTATGTAATTCCTATATGATTCCATTCAAATTTCATGCCATTATGATAAGTTTTGATTATGTTTTCATTGTTTTACGCTTTCACTAACATACAAGGAGCACCTTCGGATATAGGGTTATCAGGGTAGAATCAGCCAAATATGACCTTTCGGGTTGTCTCAAAATGACCCATTTTTCCTAACCCCAAGTTTTTAGGTGTTTTGGAGGCTTTTGGATGGGACATTTTGGAGGTCACTTTCAGACATTTTATGATAGTCCTAATCGTCCCACCCCGAAGCGATTAGAAATATACAGTATATTTCTTGATTGTTCTTTTGAAGTGTGTTTATGATGATTTTTACATGCTTCTATCCAAATTTCATCTTACTCTGAGATGTTTTTATTACTGTTTTAATTATTTCACACATGCATTAACCAGAGGCCTTGGGGATTGCATGTTTCCCTCCATCCGTAGGTGTTATTAATCATTTGTTGTTTCTATGAATGGAGGATATTGAAACTGTAGGGGCAAAAAGGAACTATGGACACATTCATGTAAGTGGTGGTGACTTGTGGCCCGCCCATTTCAAATGTGGGCATGCGGAAGATCCCGAAGGGAAGCGTATCATCCGTTGGTGTAACAAAACTATATCTAACACTCTGAGACCCTGAAAAAGGGGGAGATGTATTGTAACCTGATCACAAGAAAAATTAATAAAATAGGCTACACTTTGATTTTTCTTTACATCTTGTTTCATTTCATTTGCTTTCCCTTCTCATGCTCTTTAGTTCTTTGTTCATTCGTAGGACTTAGCATTTTGTATGCTTTTATTTACATCGCACCCGATATGCCTGTGCTTTTGTAGACATGATTTTAGTGGCGATCATGGTGGGACCCTATCCCCTGATTTTGGGATCAAATTTTTGATCAAAATTATGTGTTTTTGCTTGTAGATGTTAATCCTTCAAGTGCTGGACTACTGCTCGTGCCACCCTGTGACGAATAGAGAGCTGGTATTCGTTTCACCCAGGGATGAATAGGCATTCATCCCACCCTAGGAAAAATATAGATCTACTATTCGTTCCACCTCGGGATGATTAACTCTCTGTGCATTTTTTAAGTAGAAATTCAGGGGCATCCGGGTTGGGCAGAGAATAGGTAGGCTTTTTGAACATCCTCTGTAATTTTTTGTATCTGTTTCTATAATTTTTCTATTTTCTTTGCTTGCATAGAGAATTTTTATGCATGTTTTATTTATTTACGTAAGTAAAAAGAACCCCACACACCACGTGATAATATAAACATCAAGGAGTTGGTCATAAAACCCCAACACTTGATCAAGACCAACGATGGATTTCATCACCACCTTGGCTTGAATTTTGCATACATAACCCCGATCGCGACTGTTGCTAGACATAAATCCTGATGAAATCTGACCAAGTGTAGCTGGGGTGATTCCCAACGCATGAGGATAAGTCTTCTATGGTAGGTGTCAAAAACAAAGTGATTCTCCTTCCATACCGCCTATGTTCCACATACTGTTATGCTCTCGCGTACCAATAGTTTCCCTCACGTAAGGGCAGTTATATTGAGAGGTTTGGTATAACAGTATGGCAATGATATATTGAATGGGCGACCATTTTGGGAGATATAAGAGCCCTCATATTGCATGTACAACAAAATTTTCATTACAAGGTTTTGCACAACAAAAATCAAAACACACTAAACCAGATTTAGGGCACACCTTTAATCTATAAACACGATAATCATTTCTTTGATTGTGTGGTCCTTTTTGTTTAGTGTAGAATAAAAAATCATAAAAAAAAATATAAAAATCTACATATCTTTTAGAGAACCACCACAATGGTGTACACCCATAGCCAAGCCCAATCATGGGCAGAAGCTGTGGAAAGTGTACAAGGGGGCACAATTCACCTTCGGTATAGCCCCAAGGACTTGGTCATACCACCTTGGTGGCTTGACCCACAACATAGTCCACATCATGCCATTATAGAACGGGACTATAGAGGCACCCCGTCGAGGGGTACTCTCATTCAACATAAACCCTTTCAGGAGGAGTACATACACGTGGCATTCAACATAGATGGGAAGGCCCCTTAGACACTCATTATAAGTAGCCACCATGTGATGAAGTGCTAGAACAACATAAGGTCCATAAGGAGGGGCCACAGGTATATCATCCCTCCTTTACCCCTCATTGCTGTCAGAAACAATAGGCCAAATCTAGAGCCCAAGGCTCTTCAGACAGGACGAGCCAACTCCGCCCATCCCTTTCACATATATGAAAGGGAGCATGAGGAAAACCACTATATTCCTCAAGAGCAATACACAGTGTGGGAGCAATGTGCCTCCGCACCTGCTATTTATCATGATCACCTACTAAGGCTAGAGCCTCGGGTGAATGCTGCTAACCTCAACAGATGGAAGCGACCTATAGATATATTAGATCACTATGACCGAGATAGATACGTAGGGGAGGCATCTAGGCCTTCTAGACATAAGATGGTGGAACAAATTGACTTGGAAGTTTCCAAACATACCACCTGCCAAGTGCAAATCATGTAGCTTGAGCAAGATCAACAATAATTAGAGCACCTGTACCATCTTAGAAAAGAGCGCATTCAATGTTGGATGGATGAGTTGCTCCAAAATGTTGTGCATGAGAGGATTCCAACCCCTCGCACACATAATACAAAGCTTTATGAGAGGCACAACCCCTTGGTGTGAGACAGGTCTCCACGACCTTATTAAGCGTTACCTCTAAGACCTCCTAGACCTGAGCGAGAGGCCACCCCTAGAGCCAATGATGGGCACCCTCCTCGGGCACCCACCCATGTTTATAGGTCATGCCTAGGAACTCCTCAAGAAGCCTATGAGGAATTAGAGCAAGAAGAAGAGTGGGCTGAAATGCCCTACCAAGGCAGGGGGCGCTATCCGACTACCCCTCCATAGACCTCAAATTCCTCGCAACCCACAACGGGAACAAACCAAGGAGGAAGATATCAAATCTTTCGATGCATACAAAGCACTGCTAGAGTACTTAGAGTATGTGGAGACCAAGACTTTTGGGCCCTAAAAGCCCACTTTACGCAAGCTTCATAGTCACCCTGTGCACCCTTTAGTGTCGGCACCCCCATACCCTGAACACTTCAAAATGCCTCAATTGGTAATTTTTAGAGGGGACGAGGATGCCCAAGAGCACGTGACAAGATTCTCGAGTCAATGCTTTGGCATTCAAGACAACGATGCTTTGCTTCTAAGAACATTTATAACCATGTTCGTAGGTCCTACCTCGTATTGGTTTACCCAGTTATCGAAGCATAGCATCAGTAACCTAGACCAACTAGTGGATGCGTTCCTCAAATTTTTTACCTTCAACACCAAGAAGAAGGCATCATTAAGTGACCTAGCTAGCCTCAGATAGTATGATGAGGAGACCATGGCGGCTTATGGGAATCGATGGAGAATGTTGGTTTCAAAGCTCCCTTACCTCCCTCCCATGGCCGACCTGACCCAAATGTTTTTGAAGAGTTACCTAAGGTCGATATCCATGCTATTGTAGCTATAGAAATATGCCACTCTCGAGGAGGCTCTGGTGCAAGCCAAAATAATCGAGGAGATCAAGATATAGGATGGCAAGATTGCCAAGCCACGCAAGAAAGAGTGGGCCAAGAATGCCAAAACTAGGTTCGTGCAAGTGAAACCCTCTGTGGTCAATCAGGTTGCCATAAACATACTAAATCCTGCACAGATGACATAGCCCCCAAAGGCTACTTATCAGACAGTTCATCTTGAAAGTTATGAAAAGGAAAATCATAGGCAAGAGCAAAATCATTAGCATCACCCTAGGCGATAATTCACACCCTTCACAGAGTCTAAATATTTCTTGTTTGACCATTTTTCTGTGGCAAAACTTGATAAACCTGCCAGAAAGTCGACCCGTAGACCCCAACGTGCCAAAACCCAAGGGCTATAGGGAAGAATTGTACTGTAGGTTTCATTAGCATAAAGGACATGACCTTTACATGTGTTGGAAGTTCAAAAACTTACTGTAGTACCTAATATACAACAAAATGCTAGCGGTGGATAATCCTGTATCACCAAGCAACCAATAGATGGAGGTCTTCAAATACCCCCTGCCTACTCATGATGTGCAGGCAAAGACTCTACAATTCAATGAGGTGACACAAAACTACCCCATGTAGGGGTATGTAGGGATGATAAGCATAGTGAAATGGAATAAGAGATACCTAAGCACAACTACCCCCACTGTAGCTATGGGAGAAGTTCCATCAATGTCACAACCTCAACAACACCCTACAAAACCTCCTTTGCCTAGACTAGTGGCCACAATTCGGACTAAACTTACCCAAATTTTAAGGACCATGTCGGCTAGGCTCTCCATCTATGAGCTCATCCAACAATCATCGCCCCATCAGGAGGCTCTAATGGAGATACTCAAAGCCATCGAGATACAGCCCCACGAAGAAAATTATTTCAACAACTTTGTGGGATACATAAAAAAATGTACAGAACCAGTCATCACCTTTAGAGAAGACGAACTAAAATTGATGACTAGTGATATGGTGGATCCACCCCTGCACGTCATTGTGTAGGTCAACAGGATTCCATTTAAGAGGGTGTTGGTAGACACTGGCTCGTCCAACAATATAATCACAACAACGGTATTGAAACACCTCAAGTTTCCAGTATATCACATTGTGGCCTCCACCTATACTCTCTGAGCATTCAATGACGCAATATGCTTGATAGTTGGCATAATTGTCCTACCCATCCAAGTGGGACAAAAGATAATTTCTATGTTGTGCCACATCCTGGAAGGTGATATGGCCTACAACATCTTGTTGGGCTAGTCGTGGATCAGGGACATGAAGTGTGTCCCTCGATAGCCCATCAATACCTAAAGTACACATACGAAGGGCAAGTGCATGTAGTCCCTATAGACTTAGAGCCCTTAAAGTATTGTAATGCAGTGTAGCTGATGCCCCAATTGACCCTCCCATCGAAAAATTTGGACTTTTAGTTGAACCCATCCAAACAGGGTCCGATTCTACATACATCGCCATTGTTAAGTCCATCAAATCACCAATCAGGCCCATCTTCATTGTCTGGTCCTTCACCAACGACACCACCTACAGTGGCCACACCGAATGACAATGGGAAGAAGCCTCTAGAAGAGATACCACCATTGGTATCAACCATATCTATAAAATAGGTGCCCAGTTGAATGGAAGTCGAGACGCTTGGTTCACCCAACATGAAGTGGACCCAAGAAGAACTCCCATTCCCTCCCCCTCAACCACCAAAAATCATCGTTGAGATGGCCAATATGGGCCTGGGGGAGTGCCTAGTGTGGAAAATTATAGGAACACCTGCACTTGAGTCCATGTAGGACATGGGGAGACCTTGCCTCCCCATCGGCACTATTGTCCCTTTGGGCTACCCACCAAATCAGACAAATTTTGCATATGGGGACCTCAACAATGGCATTGACCCTTACTTGCAAGAGGAAGAGGACAAAGAGACCTTTTCTAAGAATGTCAACTACTTGTCCAACCTGGACTTCACTTTGAAATACCTTGGCCAGTGTAATTGGCATGGATATGGGTTGGGCAGATATGAACAAGGGGTGTGCATTCTTTATCAACCAAGATATCAAATGCCATATGAAAAATTAGGAGTAGGGTTCAACTACCCTCTTCCCCCTGACATCTTGGTAGAAAACATGCAAGGCCTAGGGCTAGGCAACAAGGATGGGTTGGCACAAGATCCATATGCCAATCCTAACACAACATACACATTGGGGGATTATCTTCCATTGTTAACAACCAACCTTGTGGGCCTCAACAACTCCTCTCCTTCGATCGAGAAATGGGAAAGTTCAAGAACTTACCTCCAAGAGGGATATATACAAGTCCAAGAAGGATCTTCAAAAGATGAGTCAGAGTATGAGGTAGCACCTTGGGACCCTTTCGAGTTTGATAGCAATCACTTGTAAGTGACGCCCATAGATGACTATCAAGAGAACTTCATGGTGATGTTCCCCTTGAATGCTCCAATCGAGCAATGGCCACATTAAGAGAATCAAGTCCTCTCGTAGAGAGCGAAACAACCACGATGGACCAAATTAACTTGCTCGAGCAGAACGAGCCTCACATGCCATAAAAAGTTGTTGGAGCCAACAAAGGCCTATGGATATCTGATAGTGATTATGAAGATGATACTGAGATGGCATATCTCAACCATATGCGACAGTAGCACTACCCCATGGACATTGATGACATTTTTGAACAGCTAAAAATAGGGCCAAGGCATAGGTGGCATTTGAACCAAGCACAGTTGGACCAAGTGTTGCATCCTCCACTTCAAGCATACAGAGAGCACCTCTGCCTAGAGACCTTATAGAGCCATTAGTGCCAACGGTAGACCCTATCCTTTTATCCACACATAGGGCTGATCCTTAAAAGATAATCAACAAAATTCTAACTTGATGCCCCATCTAAGGGATAAGTTCATGGCAAACTGGTTAGGTCCCTATGTAATCGATAGTAAAATAGGACCTGGAACATATCGACTCGCATATTTTGAAGGAATCAAGGAACTATAACCCTTGAACATTAGTCATTTGAGGCCATTCCACATTTAAAGAGCCATAGCCCACCCCAAAATCTCCAAGGATTCTAGCAATCGCTTGGTCAACCTAAAAATCTCCAAGGATTCCAACTATTGCTTGGTCAACCCCAAAAATGCCCCAAAGGTACCTATAATCCCTTTGGTCAAGCCAAAAGCTCCAAGGATTCCAGCAATCTCTTGGTCAACCTAAAAAGCTCCAAGGATTCCAGCTATCGCTTGGTCAACCCCAAAAATGCCCTAAAGGTACCTATAATCCCTTTGGTCAAGCCAAAAGCTCCAAGGATTCCCACAATCGCTTGGTCAACCTAAAATGCCCCAAAGGTATCCATAAACCCTTTGGTCAAACCAAAAGATCCAAGGGTTCCCACAATCGCTTGGTCAGAAACAAATATTCAAAAACAAAGGATAATAAAAAATAATAAAAAATTGCATCTCAATTCCATGCATACTCTTAAAAATTAAAACACAAAAAAATAATAAACTGCATTAGGCATCGCATACATACATTGCATATTTGCTGGTCATACATGTCACAAGCACCATAGACTGTAATTGCTTGGCAATTCCATCATTTTCCACATTTAGTCCATTTTGTAAAAACATCCATCCAAAATAACGCCCTTCGCATTTTTTCCATATTATAATCAGTTGTCCGCTAATGTCGTTAGGGTTTTTCATCATTCAACTATCTTTAGATTTCTAGTCAAAAACTGTACAAAGTCAAATAGATTTTACAAAGGTAGCATTTTACTTGGATCACACCTTGTTACGTAGAATCCCCACACAAGTTAAAACACATAAAAATTACCAAGTTGTGTGAACGAAAGATGAAACCTACAAACCAATTTAGGGTACCATATGTGAAAGGTTAGCCTGCTCATCCCCCTGTGTGAATGGTTCGAGAATGTTGACAATTGACAAAAGGACACACTCTTACCCATCCAATTCCTCATAATAAATAGTGGTTTTCACCACTAGCAAAAATCCCAAAACACATTTGATCCCCAAAGTCATAAGGATTTGTACTACACATCCCTGAGAAGGATGGGTAGTCATCCCCAAGGCCTAAAAATATCAATACCATTCACAAGAAAAAATAAATCCAAAAGTCCACTATCAAAAATCCCAAAACACCTTTGATCCCCAAAATCATAAGGATTCGTACTACATGCCCCTGACAAGGATGGGTAGTCATCCCCAAGGCTTAAAATATCAATGCCATTCCAAAGCAAACTCCCAACCACCTTTGATTCCCAAAGTCGTAAGTATTCATGCTATACATCCCTGAATAGGATGGGTAGTCATCCCCAAGGCCAAAAGGATCAATGCCATTCACAAGCCAACAACCTACGAGCTCACCTTTGAAATCCAAATGCAAAATCAAAAATAAAAAATAATAACAGTGGTTATCACCACTACTCAAACCCCTTGCTCAAAATAAAAGAGAAAAATAAACAGTGATTTTCATCACTATGTATGAGAGCAAGTATCCCAACAAGTTGAGCAACCAAAAGATGCCTGAGCTTGAATCCCTAGAATTCTCAGCATTCAAAAAACCATTTAGGTGATCCTCATTATGGGTTTGGTGGATAGCCTACCTGGTAATGGCGGTATCCTAAATGCATGACGATATGTCTATCACATTAGCTTTGCATGTGAGTAGACCAATGTTTGCATGTGGATGATCTAGCTTATGGTACCTTAGATTGTCTCATGGATTAATCTTACTAAATACAACACACGATTTAGTGGAGCTAATTAGGTTATCCTTAGTACAGGTTCGATGGATAGCCTACCTGGCACTAGTGGTATCCTGACAAATACCACATAAACAAACTCAATAGCACACATAAGGATGCGAAATAACTTGGTCAAACTCCAGTATGATTCGTACCTTGTTCGAAAGTCTTGTAAGATAATGTACAGTCTTGATTAGTTAATTAAAGCATCTGAGTCTCAGAGAAACCTTAACTACATTCTAAAACAATTGTTGTACATTTCATTACTTGCATCACCATCAAAAAATACAAAACAAAAAAATCCACACATACAAAGTCATTCCACAAAGCAATCACATAGTACAAAAAGCCAACAAATCCTGTACAGTCTATGGTGCCACCACCAAGTTACCAACAAATCATTTCATCCATTCCATATGCATACATCATATAATTAGAAATAATTGCATTCATAATAACATATGCATACATCAATGTAAATAAATGTGCATAAAAGTAACAAATAAATCATGACAAGTATATAATCAAAAAGTAAGTCATGTATATATATCACCAAAAATGCCCGCAGGCTACAATAAGTCGATCCTATGACCTCACAAAAAAATCAAAAACTCAAAAACCCCAAGCCTAGGGAGTCGTCCACCATGATCACGCAAGATCGGTGTGACTAGAACAACCCCCAGTGGTGTGGGTCCTATGGGACCTCTCAGGGCGGTTGCTGCTAGCTCCTACATCATGCCCACTAGCGCTACCCTCACCCACCCACCTACGATGAGAGGAAGCAGACTACTCAGTCTCACTGTCTCTCGTTCGGCATGAAGATCCACCTCTAGTGAGCTCAAGTAATTTTCCATAGAGGATAATCTCGACCTCCAACTCCACTTGTAATCGACCCCACTCCACATCCCACCAATAGTATGCAGCCAATGCTTCATCCTGCTATGCCAACTAAGCCCGTAGGTGTTCCCTCTTGGCATTGTGCTCCTCATCCCGTATCTGTAGTAGGTCCTCCAATCATGCTATCTCAGCGTGAAACCTCGCCTCCATATCCCTTGGGACTTCTTGAGGCATGGGCATCTTTGGGATGGCATGCTACTCTGGCACCCACTACTTCGAGACGTCCAATGTATCTGGCTGCTCTAAAACCCCTAAGCTATCCCCAGTCAATTTATCTACCTCCACCATACCTGCATCATCGTGTGGAGCCCCCCAACCCTCCCTCGATGCCTTCGCAACCCCACCGCCTACTGCTACTGCATTTGGACCTCCTAGAGGCCCCTCACCCCACCATCGTAGCATCATTCACCACTGGTCGTACTCTATAGTTACCCCAACATTGTCCACGTTGAGGACATCAATAATTGCATTAGACTCCTTACCTAGTGGCTAAATTATCGGCTAGGCCAGAGTCCTCTCGTCGCTTCAATGATGATATATTAAGGGCTCACCAGGAAATCCCTCATGCACCCCAAACTGTCGAGTCACCTGAATGTACAGGAAGTACTCCTACTTGGTCTTGTGCTGCTCCATCAACCACCTCCCCCTGTGCGCCTATCAGAGCAACTCTCTAGCCTCAGGCCAGGCTGGATAGTCCCAGTATGGCTGCCAGAACACATCCCTTGGAGCAAGACGAGAGAAGACATCAACATAGTGTCCTATGGCACCTGCCCACCACTGACTCTAGCCCTGCTCCTCTGACCTCTACATAGAGCATCATATCCAATCTCCCTATCCACCATCTCCCCCTGAGTGGTCCAATGCAACCCCTGCATCTGCTCCATAGCTATGTGTTGCCACCCCCAGCACTGCAATAGGTAGCTGCACCCAATCCCCTTCCACCTCTGACAACGGACCTTGTACAACTTGTCATACAGTTATGCCAGTAGTGTCTGACCCCACCTCATAATCAGTGGTGCTGTCATCGGACACTCCACAATTCTGAACACTACCTCAAGCAGGTTCCAAGGGAACCTCACACCTGAGGAGTCAGGAAGCAACATGTTGGATATGAGGGTCATAAGCAACGCATGCCTCACCCCCAACACGCCCTTCTCAAACTACCATCGCACTAGAATCCTGCCAATCATGTAATCCTCCTCTGCCCTCTCCACTGCCCCATCCACCCCCTTCTTCGTTGCATGCCCAAAGCACTATGTCAACATCGTCGTTTGCTAATCACGAGGAGTTGTTCAAATGGGCAGCCCATCTATTAGAATCGGTAGAATTCGATACACGTCCTTTAGAGTCACTATCATCTCCCTTGTTAGGAGATGAAATGTGTTGGTACGGGGATCCCACAAGTTGATCAGGACAGTCAAATATGCCTGATCCCCCACCACAGGCTCTAGCCACATCACCTGCTTGAGCCCAAGGGCATCAAGCCACTCCCAGCTCGCCACAGTCAGTGCATCCCACGCTTCAAAAAATACCGTCGACTGACAGTACCGACTCTTCACAACCTGAAAAACAAAAACAACACAAAAACATTAGAACATGAAAATAAAAAATAAAAAAACTATACAACAACAAACGAATGTACAACAATGTATACAAGCAAAACCAAAAATAAACAACAAAAATAAACTGCATTTTAGGGTTTCTACCTTAATTTCAAAATGAACAGTGAAAATAAACACACATTAACACAATGTACAGCAAAAACATTCGAAAACCAAAAAAATACAAATAACAAATTTTAAACTAGGGTTTTTAAATCTTAGTCTAAACAAAAACAAAAAATACAAATAGCAAATTTTAAACTAGGGTTTTTAAATCTTAGTCTAAACAAAAATAAAAAATACAAATAACAAATTTTAAACTAGGGTTTTTCATCTTAGTCTAAACAAAAAACAAAAAAAAATCATCTAGGGTTCTTAACCTTAATGATGAACAAAAAACAAAACAAAACAAACTTTAACCTAGGGTTTTAACCTTAGTTTAAACAAAAATAACAAAGTTACTAGGGTTTAACCTTAGGCTCAAAGCAAACAAAAAAAAAAAACTAAAGAAGAGGGTTTTTCACTAGGGTTTTCATCCTAGTCTAAATGGAAAAATAAAATGCAAAACAATTTAATTACGATTTTAAATTGTACTTCAACAAAATCAAAGCAAATAAAGTAAAGAGAAGGAGCACCTACTGGTCTTGCTTTAGCTCTACCACTCGAGGATCCAGTCTTGTTTTCGCTTTGAAAACTAGCACTCCTCCTCCCCACAACTCCAAATCTCCAGAAAAAATAATTGCAAATGAGCCCAAAACCTAGTTTTGGCCCTTATATAGGCTCTTAGGCCTGTAATCGTTCCACCCTGGGATGAGCACTCTAGTTAGCACTTGTCCCACCTTGTGACAATTACAAAACTAGTATTCGTCCCACACTGGGACGATTACATAAAAATAAAATAAAAAACAACCAAACATGCATCCTAAATGCACCAAAAATAGTAATAAAACCGTCGAACTAAAGCGCATTTGTGCTTGACATACTTGAAATACAAAACCGATGTTGGGGTCACAAATTGTCACTATCCTACTCCCTAAGAATGCTACCATAGCTGGACCGCTCCACGGGAGGACAAATTTTTGACAATTTCATCCCCAAAAGGTGTCACAAAAAGGGTCAAAACCCACCAAAAAACATAATAAAATTGCCACACAAAGGTGCCTTTGTGCCTGACATTATTGGCATACAAAACCAACGTCGGGGCCACAAATTATCAATATCCTACTCCCTAATAAGGCTACCATAGCTGGACCGCTCCACGGGAGGATGAATTTATGACAATTTTAGCCCTAATCAGCATCACAAAAAGGGTTAAAACCCACCAAAAATAGGTCCGATTGTTGGGAAACTACATAAGCATTCAACACAAAACAACTAAAGGCACCCTTAAAAAAGTCATCTTGGGTCAAGCGACTCATCGCTTTTCTCATGTTGGTCATTCCCTCATCGATTTGTTTAGTTACACTTAGTCACCAATCAACAAATACACACCCAATCAAGGAAATGGCATGCATTCAAAGAATCATTGAAAAATACAATCATGCTCCTACTTGGGGCAGCAAACAAGCAATAATCACAAGCTGATCAAACACTTGGCATTCTAGAATCATGAACTCAAGGTTCCCATAGACAAAAGGTTGTGCCCTTTGCCTATTCATGACTGAACAATGTCCAAGATCAAGTAACACCTCACCGAAAAAGGTTAACACTTGAATTAAGCACCTTAGCTCATCAGAAGCAAGGATTCAAGAATGTGTGCCATTTCCATACTTAGGGCATCAAAAGTTGGTTAGGTTACCGATAAACCCTAATCATTAAGTGCTTTGGTTATCTATTTTTACTCAACACTGCACCACGCATAACGCATCCCAAAAAGGGGCATCTATAGACACCAAAACAACACCAATCTGATCATGTGGCTACAAGCACTAACCGAATTGGCATACATAGCCCCTAGGATAGCCCCCAGAGGTTAAACAGTGGTCCTAACCACTCCCAAAGAATTTTTAGGTCAGAGGTCAATTTGACACCTTTCAAGCACCTTACTTCTTACTCGTTCCACCCTGGGGTGATTAGAATGCTATTTGCCCCACCTCAGGATGATTAGCAGCAATCACTCCAGGGTGGGGCGAATAGCAGCTTTGATAGGCAAAAAGTCAAACCTTGACAAATGGTAGCACAGATCCTCCAGTCAACTCCACCTTTAATGCATGGGAGTGCGAGTGAGCATTTTTGAGCTCAAAGATACAGTCATAGAGGCAGTCATGGAGCCCTTAATCAAGGAGGAATCTTCTCTCCCCTGACAAGGCATGATGACAAAGTGGTACCCCTGCATGCACATTCAAAGCAGACCTTCAGGTATATAAAATGGTGAGTCTTCTCACCCCAAAAAAAGGACATAGTAGGAGCATTTGGAGCAACGAAGTGCTATCGAATTATACCCTCACCCTCATTGTGCTTCCTACATCCTTTGATCTCTCTTTTGGAAGGGAGGTTATCGGGTGAACATTAGGAGCGCAATATGGACCCAAACCCCAAACAATTGGCCAAAATACCATAACCAATTTTCTTACACAACCCCCTAGGAGGTTTTGGACCCATCCCAAGTGGATTGGTGTCAAAACCAAGCCCCAAACGACGGGCGTCCTGCCCCCAAGCGCCCCCCGCACTGCTGTAGTCCTAATCGCCCCACCCTAGAGTGATTAGAAATCTATAGTAGATTTCTTCACTATTTCTTTTGCATGTTTTTTATGTCATTCCTATATGCTACCATTCAAATTTCATGTCAGTCTGATAAGTTTTGACTATGTTTTCATTATTTTATGCTTTCACTAACATACAGGGAGCACCTTCGGATATAGGGCGATCGAGGCACAATAAACCATATATGACCTTCTGGGTCATCTCAAAATGCCCCATTTTTCCTAATACCAAGTTTGCAAGTGTTTTGGAGGCCTATGGATGGGACATTTGGGAGGTCACTTTCGAACATTTTATGACAGTCCTAATCATCCCACCCCGAAGTGATTAGAAATCTACTACAAATTTCTCGACTGTTCTTTTTTTTGTGTGTTCATGATGATGTTTACATTCTCCTGTCCAAGTTTCATCTTATTCTGACATGTTTTGATTACTATTTTAATTATTTCATGCATGCATTAACTAGAGGCCTTGGAGATTGCATGTTTCCCTCCATCCGTAGGTGCTATTAATCGTTTGCTATTTCTCTGAACACAAGATATCGACACCGAAGGGGCAGCAAGGAACTACAGATGCATTCATGCAAGTGGTGGCAATGTTTTTCCTGCCCATTTCAAATGTGGGCATGAGGAAGATCCCAAAGGGAAGCATATCATCTGTTGGTGTAACAAAACTATATCTAACGCTCCGAGCCCCTGAAAAGGGGGAGACGTATTGTAAACTGATGACAAGCAAAATTAATAAAAGAGGCTGCCCTTCACTTTTGCTTTACATCTCATTTCATTTCGTTCACTTTCCCTTCTCATGCACTTTAGTTCTTTGTTCATTCGTAGGACTTAGCATTTTGTATGCTTTTGTTTGCATCGCACCCGGTACGTCTGTGCTTCTGTAGACATGCTTTCATAAAGGAAATAATTTTAGCTCAGTCATGGTATTTAGAAATGCACCATATCCAATAAAACTTGGTCGCTAATGCCTGATCATAAAGAGAAGTCAACCGAAGACCCAATCCACCTTCCTTTTTTGATCTACAAACAATATCCCACTTAACCAGACTCCATTTTAAAGACTCCAAATTTCCAGCCCATAAAAATCTTCTTGACATAGATTCAAACTCATGAATAAAACTAGCAAGAGCGACCTGAATCATGCACCAATAAATATATGAAGCTTGAACCACTGACTTAAGAAGCAAAACTCTACCAACAAAAGAAAGTCATTTAATAGTCCAATGAGAGACATTAGCCCTAAATTAATCTAAAATATTATTTCAGATACCTTGAGGTAGACGACCCATAGAAATAGGAATTTCCAAATAAGTTAAAGGAAGAGCTTCAATATGAAATTGAATAATTTGAGAAATTATGGCCTTTATAAGAGGATTAGTATTGAAAAATAATATGGAGTATTTCACCTCATTTATATTCTACCCTGATGTAGCCAAATAAATATCCAAAGATCTTCTAAAATTAGTTGCTTCCCTAATAGATGCAAGACCCATCAGAGCAGTATCATCCACAAATTGAAGATGAGGATATGAAGGTAAACTATTACCCCACCTCCAACCCTGGATCAACCTCTGACTGACATGTAATTTGATAATTCTACCCAAAACCTCAACCATAATAATAAATAAATAAGGAGATAAAGGATCCCCCTGATGAAGACCTCTCAAATCCTAAAACAAAGTTGGAGTCAAAACCAAAAGAAAGGAGAATTTTACTTAAGAAATACCATTTAACCCTATCATAAGCCTTAGCCATGTCCAATTTTATAAACATAGTTTTTTCTTTAGAAATTCCCATAGAATGAATGTCGTGATCAGCAATAGCCACATCATAAAGAATTTGTCTACCCACCATAAAACCTCCTTGTTCATCAAAAATAACTTTACTAAGCCAAGGCTTAAGTCTTTCAACAATCAACTTGGAGATAATTTTGTACACCACATTACATAGTGCAATAGGTCTGAAAATATCCAAATAATTATCTCCTTCTCGCTTAGGAATAAGCACCAAGAAGGTAGAATTTATAGCTCTCAACATTTGCTTATTTCTGAAAAAAATTATACACAACAAACAAAAGATCTAGTTTGATAATCTCCCAAAATTCTTGGAAAAATTCCATAGGAAAACCATCAAGTCCTGGTGCTTTCATTTTCTTCATATGGAAAACAATCCCCTCCAAATCTTCAATTGAAGCTGGTATCATGAGCAACTCATTCATATCCACAGTGAAAACTGGAAGAATACAATCCAAAATACTATTTTTTTTAGCAACCGCCAAGGGAGAATCCTTAGAATACAAAGAGGAAAAAAAACTTACAACCTCCTTTGAAATATCCTAAGTAACAGTCAATTGGACCCCAAGAGAAGGAATAAGAGAAGGAATAGCATTACCATACCTTCTAGCTTTAACCAAATTGAAAAAGAAAATAGTATTTCTATCTCCTTCCTACAACCAATCAATTCGAACCTTCTATTTCCAATAAATTTCCTCCCTCAATTCCCACTTAGCTACCTCCTTAAGAGCATCATGTTCCCCTTTAAGATTCCTTTCTGTGAGGCCATAATCCCTAATTTGTCTTGTAATAGCATCTAAATTCTCTTGAGAAGCCAACTTTACCCAAAAAATATTACCAAAACTCTATCTATTCCACTTCTTAATATGATATTTCACATAGTGGAGTCTCTTAACAAAGGAGAACATAGTAGTTCCATGAGCATGCCTACCATGTAATCATCATACTCTCATTAAATCATGTAGAGAAGGCTCTCGAAGCCACATTAACTAGAATTTAAAGTAGTATTTCCTATAAACTCCCTGGCGAACGGCGTTTAGCTTTATAGGCCAATTATCACAACCTCTCTAATATAAAATTTCCAAGCTAATTTTCCAATTATTATTGATCCAGTAAGGATAAACCATAAAATGATCTAATCTCTCAAAATAGCCTTATTTTTACATCTCTTGTTACTCCAAGTAAACATACCATTACGAGGTTTAATATCCACAAGGTTTAATAAAATGATATTATCATTAAGGGCCAAAGATTCCCGTCCAAGAGAACCCACACCATCTCTTTTATCCTCCAAACTAGTGATAGCATTAAAGTCTCCAGTAACAATCCAAGGATAGTGAGGAGCCATTAACCACACCACCTGAATAATATTCCAAAGACAAATTTTCTCAGCAATATCGGAGGGAGCATAAACATTAGTTAATAAGACCACTTCACCAAATTTCTTATAAGAAGCAACCATAGAAAGAGAAATGTTATTAGCAACCCACCATATAGGAGAGATCTTTTGAGGATTCCAAAAGCTAACAATACCACTAGCACTGCCCTAGGCACCAATACACTGACATTTCCCATGAGCCCACAATTAGGAAGCAATACTAAACAAATAATCAACTGATAATTTTGACTCCTACAGAAAAACAATATCAGGCTTATGCAACTTAATCAACTCATGAATAGTTTTTTATCGAGGGGTTCTATTCAATCCCCTCACATTCCAAGATAAAATAATCATTTATGAGGAATGGAAAAGTGAGAGTCAAGGCACCTAACCAACCCTAACTCAACCAAGGACTCCCCATCAATTTTTATTTTCTCTATATCTTTCTTCTTTACCACCTTAGAAGACTTTTCAGGTACCCCATTTTTAAAATTCTTTTGATACAATCCCATCATATAGATCACCTTAGAACATTTTCCACGTCTGAAACCCACCAAATCAGCCAGTAGTGGATCATTTGCCACCACACCATCCTCCTAAAAAACCATATTTTCCTTAGAAGGAATAGAAATATGGTTCCCCTTAATAGTCTGTGTTATATAATTCTCCAAAATTGGAACAGGCGCATTACCCAAAGACTAATCAGTGTCCATCTGAGCAACAGATAGATCCCTTTGCAAATTAACCCCATCAGGCTAGTCCAAGTCATCCAAAGCATCAAATCTATTATGTAATTCATCCATTGGCCTCTCATTAAAGGATCTCTTCTAACCCCTACCTGTATTGTGGGACTTAATAGGAATGAAATCCTCCTTATCATTCCCACTAATCTACATTGGATCTTTCCTCTCAACAGACCCATTAACCTGCTTAGGAGCTTTTCCTTTATCTATCCCACTATCCTACTTAGGAGGTTGAGGCTTAGATGACAAATTCCTAGGTAATTTTTGGTATTTTCTCTTAAGGTGTCCATATGCATGAAACCAATGACATCAAAATGGAAGGGTTTCATAGTCCAACTGTTGAATCCAAGAAGAATATCCAAAACATGATTTTATTAGAAATGAAAAACTAAAATTATTACTCCCTAATCCATTCATGAATAAAATGTTAAATTTTGTAATTCTTCGATAAAATAGCATGTTATATAAGCCACATAAAAATAAGGAATGGATATCATTAAATGTTATACAAATCTAGATAGAGATAATGCATGAACACAACACTAATATTGAGAGATCTCATATCTCATATAGAGTGTTGTTTTGTTAAAAAAATTCATTAGAACCAAATTAGTAGTAAGGAATATATACCATTATCCTTTAAGTGAATTTATTTAAGTCATGACCAATATCAAAAAATTTAATTTGAAAGCTTTAGAAATGGATTGATGATAGAGGTATAGTTATTTTGTATCTAGCAATATTTTTGGTTTCTAGCATTTGAACAACAATCATGAAGCTAAATTGACCACCTATGTTTTTAAGTGTCTAAGTGCTCTATAGTGGTGACACAATGCAAATACCTTATATGTAATCGTGATTTCATATATATTTGAGAATTTTTTAAAGGATAAATATCTATAAGAATTATATTTGATAATAAATATTAATGATATTTATAATCATAAACAAGTTATTATAATTACCTTCAACTATGGTACTATTTATTTTTCTTGAGGGTGTCAACAATCTCCAAAACTAGAAACTAAAATTGAACTAATTATTTATGTTTTAAATAACCAATTAAAAGGTTCAACACATCTTAGAACTATCTACCATGAAGATTAAAATAATTAAGGAAAACTATGCAATTAGAGATAATATTGTACTAGACACAAGTCTAGATATCATATAGAAATCTAGCTATAATCATTCAAAGAGTCTATATATTAAAAACTTAAAATAATACATCAAGAAGGTGTGTAAATTCCTACCCATTTTTTATAGTCTCGGTAGTAATAACAACAATTTTATGTTAAGAACATATGTCCTAAGTTGTTTATTAATTTTAATATAATAGTGTAATTAGTAATGAGATTGGGTACCATTTTTCTATGTAATATGACCATTGATCATTAGTGTTAGAGTTAACTTCATTAGAGAATGATTTTTGGCTAGATTTTTTGCACTAGGGTTAGGATTAGTACTGTTCTTAAAGGATATTTCCCCATAAAAGTGGCCTATGAAATGTAATTTGTTTCAATGTTATCAATAAAACTCATTTACTTTATTATTTTATTTGGCATATTCAATCCTTTTTGTTTATTGTATATTATATATATTTTTTTAATTAATTATTGTAGGTAAAATTCTTTCATCTAGTATTCTTCTATTATAACAATCATGTGCATGTTTTCTCTTTTATATATTCCTCATATGTTTTACACCCTTTATATTTCTTGAATATATTGTGTGTTTTAGTAGTCCTAACTCACAAATCTGAACTTTTAGGACCAATAACTCACAAATTAAGGAATTTGGTAATTTTAACAAAATCAAACCCCCTCATAGGTAGTGCAAGAACCCCCATATCCATGCATGAATAAAATAATTTTAGGTATTAAAAATAATTATTTGGATAACTAGTCCAATATGATCCTCTTGTCACAACAATTAATTTTTTATTAATAGGTTAAGAAATGTATTGGAAGTGTACTACCGGTCAATCTTAGATGGAGTTATTACTGTTCATGAGGCTCTTCATACAGCCGCTCAGACCAAAAAAGTAGTCATGGCTTTAAAGTTAGACATGAGCAAAGCTTATGATAGGATAAATTGGGAATTCCTAGAGGCAGTTTTATTAAAATTTGGCTTCAACATGAAATGGGTCAAGTTAATAAGAGAGTGTATTTCTAAGCCTTATTTTTTAGTTTTGGTTAATGGGTCTACTGCAGGTTTTTTTCAAAGTAAATGTGGTCTAAGACAAGGAGATCCCATAAGTCCTATGTTGTTCATCATTGTAGCTGAGGCCTTGGGAAGAACCATTAAGGAAATAGCAGTAGCTGGACTCATATCAGGTATCAAGACCACGTCACTAACTACCCCGGTGCTACTGAATTTGGCTTCTAAGGTTGAGGCAAGAAGGATTAAAAATATTCTCATAATGTATGAAGAAGCGGCTGGACATAAAGTGAATTTTGATAAGAGAAAAATTTATTTCATCAATACCCCCATTCCTAGGCAAAACAGCATAGCAAGGATCATGGAATGTCATATTGCATCCCTTCCCACCTCCTATTTAGGTCTTCCCCTGTTTACGGGGAAACTTGAAGGATCAATGTGGAACATAGTTCTGGAGAGGATCCAAAAAAATCTAGCAGGTTGGAAAGGACATTTGTTATCTCAAGCAAGCAAAGATGTTTTAACTATGGATTCACTTCAAAGTATACCTATTTACTTCCTATCATTCTTCAGAGCTCCTAGCAAGGTGTATCACAAAATTGAGCAGCTCCAAAAAAAAAAAATTTGGTCAGGGACTGAGGATAAGAAAAGGATCCATTTAGTAGGTTGGAACAAGGTTTGCAAACCTAAATCTAGTGGGGTTTTAGGATTGAGGAGAGTTTCTCATCTCAATACAGCTCTATTAGCAAAACAAGCATGGCGGTTATTGACCGAGGTCGATAATGAATGGACTACCATAGTTAGGAGGAAATACCTCCAAGGTGTGAACTTCCTTAATTACAACTTAGCAAGAAGAAGGTCTGCTTTCTAGAAGAAAATCCTCATGAGTAGGGATTTTGTCAAGAAAGGTCTTAGATGGATTCTAGGAAATGGGCAAACAATAGACTTTTGGAAGGATCAATGGGTGAGAGCTGAGGAGTTATCCCAGAATCCTCATTTGGCTAGGATTCAAGAGCATATGGAGCAGCATATTGGGAATAAGGTTGCAAATTATATGTGGTAGGATATAAATATCAACAGGTGGAAACACATTAGAGTACAGGGTTTTGAAGCAGAGTCTGAAGAGCTTTATAACATTTTAACTCAACAAATTATTCCCTCTAGAGAGGATGAAGATCACATTGTTTGGGCTGAGACTGAAAGTGGTGACTTCACAGTTGTCTACCTATAATTTGCTTCTCAATGTGGAAGGTCAACAATTTCAACCGAGTTTGGTTTGGATCAAAGGCTTAATTCCTAAAATATCATTTTTTTCATGGCTGGTGATTCAAGGAAAAATCCTCACTATGGACAATATGTTATCCAAAGGTATGGTTATTGCTAATTGTTGCTACATGTGTAGGGCAGGATGGAATACAACCCAACACTTGTTTCTGGAGTGTCCGATAGCAGAGGCCATCCTAGATGAACTTTTCCAAGCCTTTAGGATCTTGTGGGTTAAGCTTGCTCTTATATCCGAAGTGTTCCATCAATGGCCTCAACCCTTTGTTAGCCTAAAACTTAAGTACCTATGGAAAATTTGTTGGCATCATTTTCTCTGGTAGATTTGGCTAGAAAGGAACCATAGAACCTTTAAGGGTAACATTCACAACCCAAAAACCATCCTCAATAGGATCATTGTCTTTGCAAAAGAAAACCTTAGCACCTTAGTGGATGAGAACCACTCAATTCTTCCCCAAGAAAAACAATTAGCTCGGGCCTTAGTGAAAGCACGAGATTCCGAAATATTTGAAAGGAAAACTATTGCGATGCATTCAAAATCAAACAAACGCTTAAGTCCTAAAATGTGAAATGCATGAAATGAAAGAGATGAATTGAAATGAGATAAAAGAAAGTATAGAAAGCACAGCCCTTTTTATTTAACTCTCTTAATCTCGGTTACAAAGATGCCTCCTCCCTTTTCAGGGGCTAGGAGCGTTAAATGAATTTTGGTTACAATCATGACTTAGTATTCCTCCTTCCGCGTGCCCACATTTGAAATGGGCGGGCCAAAGTGTTGCCACCGCTGGTGTTGATGAATCCTTGATCCTTGCTGCTCCTCCTGCATTCAAAGACACAACAAAATCGTTAGTAGCACCTGTGACAAAAGATGAAGCGTTTGACCTTAAAAACCAATGGAGGATGCATGCATAAGATTAACTAAACCGATGAATAAAATGACTCTAAATAACCTGCAATTTTGACAGAGACCAGAGAACATTACCAGAGGGCCACTACCATCAAAACAGTCGATGAAACTCTGCCGATTTGCATTCAACTGTAATTCATCCCTGGTCAGGACGAATTCTACTGTAATTCGTCCCCGGGTAGGACGAATTCGCCTACGACAAAGTGCCACGGTGATGCTGCCCAAATGTCACGTCTCGGGATCTCCAAAAGACCTGCAAACATAGGGGTTAGCTAATTGGGGGCATTTTGGGATGACCCAGATGGTCGGATTCTCCCAATTTGACCTCCATCAATGGGAATTTGACGTCGCTACCTGCAAGTTAGTGAGGACAACAAAAGCGACAAAAACATGATAAGATTTGATCAAAACATTATGAAATCGAAGTTATAAACTATCTAAACAGCATAAAATGGAATGGAAGATAAACAAGTGACAAAAGAACAAATTAAAATGAAACTAAGAAGTGCGGGGCGCCCACCGTTAGAACTTGATTTCGGCACCAATCCACTTGGGATGGGCCCAAAATCTCTTGTAATGGGTTGTCGGCGAATTGGTAGATCAATGTGGTCAAATGTCGGGTTTTGGGTCCGGATTCACACTTCCAAAAGCCACCCAATAACCTCTCTTGCGAAAGAGATCAAGGATGTGGAAGAGGTGAATCAAAAGGGTAAAATGTGGTATTCAATTTGGCAGCACTTCGTTGCTTGAAAATGCCTCCAACTTGTCTCCTTTTGGGTGGGAAAGTCCACCATTTTATAGACCCAGGGGGTCTCTTTGGAGGGGCATGCAGGGGTGCCATGTGGCGGCCATGCCTTCCCAAGAGGGAGGAGACTCCTCCACGACTTGGGCTTCCATGATTGCCCTTGTGACAGTCCTCTAACGCCCACTCTGCCCACCTACACGCGCATGCAAGGCAGGAGGCATTAATTGACTGTCCTCGGCTGCCACTTGGCGCCATTTTTCTTTTTGCCCGTTGAACCTGGAATTCGTCCCGACCCAGGACGAATTCAGAATTCGTCCCTGGGTGGGATGGATCCCAATTTGAATTCGTCCCTGGGAGGGACGGATTCTAAGCAAAGTGCCTGGATGTGCCAAATTGCCTTTTGACCTTACAAAATTGCTACAAAAGTGGTTAGGACCACTGTTTAACCTCTGAGGGCTGCCCTGGGGGCTGTGTGTGTCAAAGCGATCAGTGTTTGTAGTCACATAATCGGATTGGTGCTATTTTGGTGTCTACAGATGCCCCTTTTTGGGATGCGCTATGCATGGCATAGCGCCGAGCAAAAATAGATAACCAAAGCACTAATGATTAGGGTTTCTTGGTAACCTAACCAACTTTTGATGCCCCAAGTATGGAAAGGGCATGCATTCTTGAATCCTTGCTTCTGACGAGCTAAGGAATTTGATTTCAAGTATTAACCTATTTTGGTGAGGTGTGACTTGAGCTTGGACATTGATCGGTCATGAATAGGCAAAGGGCGCAACCTTTTGTCCATGGGGGAACCTTGTGTTCATGCTTCGGGAATGCCAAGTGTTTGATCAATTTGTGATTATTGCTTGTTTGCTGCCCCAAGCAGGAGCGTGATTGTCTTTGTCAATGATTCTTTGAATGCATGTCATTTTCCTTAATTGGGTGTGTGCTTGTTGATTGGTGACTAAGTGTGACTACCCCCTCAAGCGACGAATCGATGAGGGAATGACCTTCGTGAGAAAAGCGACGAGTCGCTTGACCCAAGATGACTTGTGCAAGGGTGCCTTCAGATGTTTTAGCATTTAAAGCATGTGCAATTTTCTGACATTTAGACCTATTTTTGGTGGGTAATAACCCTTTTGGTGATGCCATAATGGGGTGAAATTGTCGAAAATCCGTCTTCCCGTGGAGCGGTCCGGCTATGGTAGCCTTCTTGGGGAAGTAGGAGAGTGACAATTTGAGCCCCGACATCGATTTTCTATGCCAAGAGGTTAAGTGCAAGAGCACTTGTGTCCGGCAATGCTTATTGCTTTTTGTTTGTTTGTGTTGCATTTTTTTGTTGTTTTTATTGTTTTTGGTGGTTTGTTGTTTTATTGTTTTTGAGTGGGTTTTGACCCTTTTGTGACGTCGTTTGGGGGTGAAATTGTTGAAAATCCGTCTTCCCGTGGAGCGGTCCAGCTATGGTAGCCTTCTTAGGGAGTAGGATAGTGACAATTTGTGACCCCGACATCGGTTTTGTATGCCATTGAATGTCAGGCGCAAAGGTGCCTTTGTTCGGCAATTTTATTGTTATTGTTTGTGGATATTTGTTGTTTTTGTTGTTTTGATTTTCTTGCTTTGTGTATATGTCATTATTTTATGTTATGCACAATGATTGATGTTGATGGATGCATGCTTATGGTAATGGATGTATATGGTATGATAAATGCAAATGTTTTTGATATATATGTGATATGCAAAATGTAATGGATGAAATGAATTTGTGTTGTTTGGTTAGGGCACCATAGACTGTTTAGGACTTTGTGATTTTGTTTTTATGTGATTGTTGTGGTAGATGACTTTGTATGTATGCATGTGGTTTTTTGTATTTTTTGATGGTATTGTAAGGATGAAAAGTAGCGCAGTTTGGTTTAGAAATGTAGCTAAGGTTTTCCGAGACTCAGACGGTTTTAACTCACTAGCCATGACTGTACTTTATCTTACAAGACTTTTGAACAAGGTATGAATCGGACTTGTTTTTGACCAAGTTATTTCACATCCCTGTGTGTGCAATTGAGTTCATTTATGTGGTATTTGTCAGGATACCGCCAGTGCCAGATAGGTTGTCAACCAAACCTGTACTGAGGATCACCTAATTAGCTCCACTAACTCCTTTATTGTATTTAGTCAGATTAATCTACGGTGCTATCTAGGATATCATAAGCTAGCTCATCCACATGCAAATATTGGTCTACACACATGCAAAGCTAATGTGATGGACATATCGTCATGCGGGTAGGATACCACCATTGCCAGGTAGGTTGTCAACCAAACCTGTAATGAGGATCACCTAGATGGTTTTCGAATGCTGAGAATTCCAAGGATTCAAGTTCAGGTTATTTGTTGGCTGAAATGATTTGGGAGACTTGCTCGTCTATATAGTGATGAAAATCACTGTTTATTTTTCTATTTATTTTTCTTTTTGAGCAAGGATTTTGAATAGTGGTGATAACCACTGTTACTTGATTTTGTATTTTGAGCGTTGTGAGTTTGAGCTTGTGAATGGCCTTGATCCTAGTGGCCTTGGGGATGACTACCCATCCTTTGCAGGGACGTGTAGTACGAATCCTTACGACGTTGGGAACCAAGGGGATGATGGAGATTATGAAGTAAGGGCATTGATCTTTTAGGCCTTGGGGATGACTACCCATCCTGGTTAGGGGCGGATAGTACGAATCCTTACAACTTGGAGACCAAAGGTGAATGGAAAAGGGTTAGGATGATGGTTTGTTGGAATTTTGTTTGTGAATGGCATTGATCCTTTTAGGTCTTGGGGATGACTACCCATCCTTGGCAAGGACGTGTAGTATGAATCCTTACAACTTTGGGGACCAACTATGATTGGGATTTGGTAGTGGTAAAAACCACTATTTATTAAGGTGAATGGATAGGGAAGAGCTCATCCTTTCGTCAATTCTCAGCATTCTAGAACCATTCACACAGGGGGATGAGCAAGATAACCGTTTCGCTTATGGTGACCTGGATTACTGTGCAGGTTTCATCTTTCGTTCACACAACTTGGGAATTGTTTTATGTGTTTTAGCTTGTGATGGGATGTTACGTAACAAGGCGTATTTCAAGTATGACTCTACCTTCGTAAAATATTTCTGACTGTGTACAGTTTTGGCTAGAAATTTAACGACATCTAAATGATGAAAACTCTAGATACATTATATGACCACTTGACTCTATGATATGGTGACTCTATGTATGGTGTTGTTTTTGCGATATTGTATGGAAAATATGAAAAATGGTATGCTTGCTAAGTAATGACAGTCCATGGTGCCTTTGACTTCTATGATCAACAAATATGCGATATATGGATGCAATGGTTAATGCAACTATTATGTAGTGCTTTGATTGATGAAGTATGCATGAGAATGAGATGCAAATTTCTTTTTGAGATTTTGATGGTTTTTGTTGTTTTTGAATTTTCTTGATGGTGACCAAGGGATTTCGAGAATCCTTTGGGGCATTTTGGGGTGACCAAGCGATTGCGATAATCCTTGGAGCTTTTGGGTGACCAAGTGATTGTGATAATCCTTGGAGCTTTTGGGGTGACCAAGTGATTGCGATAATCCTTGGAGCTTTTGGGGTGACCAAGCGATTGCGATAATCCTTGGAGCTTTTGGGGTTTGACCAAGTGATTGCGATAATCCTTGGAGCTTTTGGGGTGACCAAGTGATTGTGATAATCCTTGGAGCTTTTGGGGTTTTGACCAAGCGATTGTGATAATCCTTGGAGCTTTTGGGGTGACCAAGCGATTGTGATAATCCTTGGAGCTTTTTGGGGTGACCAAGTGATTGCGATAATCCTTGGAGCTTTTGGGGTGACCAAGTGATTGTGATAATCCTTGGAGCTTTTGGGGTGACCAAGTGATTGCGATAATCCTTGGAGCTTTTGGGTTGACCAAGCGATTGCGATAATCCTTGGAGCTTTTGGGATGACCAAGTGATTGCGATAATCCTTGGAGCTTTTGGGTTTGACCAAGCGATTGTGATAATCCTTGGAGCTTTTGGGTTTGACCAAGAGATTGCGATAATCCTTGGAGCTTTTGGGTTGACCAAGGGAATTGGAGCATTTTGGGGTGACCAAGTGATTGCGATAATCCTTGGAGCTTTTGGGTTTTGACCAAGCGATTGCGATAATCCTTGGAGCTTTTGGGGTGACCAAGTGATTGCGATAATCCTTGGAGCTTTTGGCTATGGCTCTTCAGGGGATAGATGTACCCCCAGCTTGATGATATTTGTGCTCTGGATCTGGCTCTGGAGGTATGGGCATGAATGGATCAGCCCTATGTGCGGATAGGAGGACAGGGTCTACCCTCGGTACTGATATTGCTATGGGGTCTCTAGGCGGAAGTTGATCTTTGTGTGCCCAAAGTGGTGGATTCAACAGTTGGTTCCACTACATTGGGTTAACGTGCCACTCATGCCCTGGCCTTATGTTTAGCTATTGAAGTGCGTCATCAATATCCATGGGGTGTTGATGCTGTCGCATGTGATTGTTGTGGGCCATCTCTATTTTATCCTCACCTTCGGCCAGTGAGTCCAGCTCATCAGAATCTGGCGATTCTGAGACATGGAAGACTGCATCATCAGGTAGCCCTACGGTCAGAGGTTGATCCTCTTCGAAAGGAGCCTCATGTAAGTTGGGCCTTGGGAGCTCTAAAATCTTGGTCTCTATCGACTCTAAGTGCTCTAGCGCTTTGCATGTATCGGGGATTTGAGCTCCTCCTCTTTGGTTGGTTCTTGTTGAGGAACTTGGGGCCTATGGAGGGGTGGCCGGATAGCACCCCCATGCCTTGGTAGGGCATTTCATCCCGCTCTTCTTCTCGCTCTGATTCCTTAGAGGCTTCTTGATGAATTTCTAAGGGTGGCCCATAAACCTGAGTGGGTTCCTGAGGAAGGCGCCCATCATTGGTTATAGGAGTAGCCTCCCGCTCATGTCTAGGAGGCATCGAGGGCGGTGCTCGATAAGGTCACAGAGACTTGTCTCGCACCCGGGGGTTGTGCCTCTCATAATGTTTTGTCTTATGCGTGTGAGGGGTTGGAGTCCTCTCCTGCATAGTGTGTTGGAACAACTCATCCTTCTGGCGCTGAAGGTGCTCTTTGTTAATATGGTACAGTTCCTCTAACTGTAGTCGCTCTAGCTCAAGTTGCATGAGTTGCGTCCGACGTGCGATATGTTTGGCAAATTCTAAGATAGTTGGTCCTGTCGTCTCATGTCTAGAAGGGCTAGACGCCTCTCCTACATATCTATCTCGGTCATGGTGATCCGAGATCTCTATAGGCCGCCTCCCTCTGTTGGGGGTAGCGGCATTCCCTCGAGGCTTTGGCCTCAGTGAGTGGTCCTGATAGATAGCATGTGTAGAGGCGTATTGCTCCCACGATGTATATTGCTCTCGAGGAAGGTAGGGGTCTTCCTCGTGCTCTCTTTCATAAGTGAAAAAGGGATGGGCAGAGTTGGCTCGCCCTACCTGAGGAGCCTTGTGCTCTGGATTTGATCAGTTGTTGCTAACAACTAGAGGCGAGGTGAAGGAGGGATAGCATAATCATGTGGCCCCTCCTTATGGACCCCCTGCTATTGACCTAGCGCTTCATCGCGCAGTGGCCACTCATAGCGAGCGTCTAAGGGAGCTCTCCTATGGATGTACCCCTCCTGAAAGGGTGTGTGTTGGGTGCTGTGCTGGCAGGGAGTGCCCCTAGAAGGGGTGCCCCTATAGTCCCATTTCGTCAGGGCACGGAGGGGTCTGCCTTGTGTGTCAGGCCGCCAAGGTGGTATGACCAAATCCTTGGGGCTATACCGGAGGTGACTTGTGCCTCCTTGGATATTCCCCACAGCGTCCGCCCGTGATTGGGCTTGGCTACGGGTGAGCACCATGACGATGTCTCTCTAAAAACCCTAAAATTGAAATGAGTCAGATGGGGCCCAAAATTGGGGTGCGCATCCCTCTTACAATAGATAAGCCATAAATAAAGTTTCAAGTCCTAACTCTAAATACATTAGGAGAGATTAACCTTCGAACAGCTCAAAAAGCATAAAAAATTAGGTGAGCAATTTTAAAACCTAATTTCGGGGCACTAGATGATGGAATTTGGCCCCAAAAATTGGTTTTCTGGGAAATACAACTCTAGGGAGTTTATTTGTTTAAAAATCTCCCAACTAGCTCCCTATCAAATTTCACGTCAATCGGAGCTACGGTTGAGAAGTTATGGCCCCGACAAAATGCACTAAAATTTAGGGAAAAAAAATAAGATTTCCCATATTTTGTTGGATGCTCCCGCATCACTTATGGGCACCTTTGGGGCGCTTTTGGGTTGACCAAAGGGTTCATGGACACCTTTGGGGCATTTTGGAGTGACCAAGCGATTGCGGGAATCCTTGGAGCTTTTGGAGCGAGTGACAAAATGCGTAGATTTTTATCTTTTGTTTATGATTTTTCTGATTTTTTTGTTACACTAAGCAGAAATGAACACACACATACACAAATGGTGATTATCTCTTTTAAAGATTAATGGTGTGTCCTAGACTGGTTTTAGTGCGTTTTGATGATTTTGTTTTGTTTTTGAAAGTTTTGAAGAACGTTTAAATGCGTAATGAAGGCTCATATGACTCCCATAAATGGTCGCCCCTTCAATATACCATTGCCCGGCCGATATACCAACCTCTCTATATACCCGCCCTTACGAGAGGGAAACTATAGGTACGTGAGAGCAGATGGTACGTGGTACGTAGGCGGTACGAAAGGGGGATTGTCCTGTTAATGACACCTACCATAGAAGACTTATCCTCGCGCATTGGGAATCACCCCAACGACACTCGGTCAGCTTTCGTCAGGATTTACGCCTAACAACAGTGACAATCGGGGTAAATGGATGCAAAAATCAAGCCAAGGTGGTGATGAACCCACCGTTGGTCTTGATCAAGGGCTGGGGTCTTACGACCAGCTCCTTGGTTTAAAAAATGCCACGTGATGTGTGTGTGGTTCTTTTTATTAAAAATTAAAACAGGCAGAAGCAACTACTTTCCTTAAGAAGGCAAAAATTGACAAAAACAAAAACAAAAAAAGCAAAAAATGACAGGAACAGTTTAGAACCCTTACCTTTTCTCTGCCTAGACTTGCTCGTTTCGATCCTCGGCCCTAAAAATGCACAGACAAAAATTC